>JANEYF010004294.1:1367500-1940000 GCA_029963845.1 Rhamnusium bicolor | reverse complement strand
TTCGCGGTGAAGTTCCGTTGGTTTCGCAAGTGTGGTTTGGGGGGGGGGGGTGCCGGGGGTTTGGGGGGCCGCTCCAAAAAGTAATTTTAATTTGCTTGTGGGGGGGGGGGAGGGTAAAAATTATTTTGGGAATGAAGGGGTGGGGGGGTTGCATCAATTCCTCGTTCATCTCCGATGGTGTCAGGATTTGTTTAAATCTTTCCGCACAGGCGGTTTCAATTCAAAGCCCAGCCAGGTCTATTTGAGCGACGGCGCTTGATGTGATTACAATATACGCTAAAGATTCCAAATCTGAAAATTTCGACAAATTATTGATATAAACCTGGCAACGGTCTTCATAACGAAAAAGACTACTGAAAAATAAGTAAATAAAAACATTAATAATACTTGCGAATTACAGTTTCTATAATGTGTCAGATTTTTTCACGAATTTTCTATTGTAATTGCAACAAACTATCAAGGCAAAAAAAAGATAAATAAGCAAACGAAAAGAAATTTCAAGTTTTCAGTACAAATAAAAATAAATAAATAAAGAATAGAGTAGTAACACACGCATTCTCATTCATCACTTATTCTTAATGCTCAGTAATGTACCATTCTGCAAATCATAATCATATGATGATATTAATGATAAGCCCGTTCACTTCCTGGAGATGAATCAAATGTTAGTCTACTACGATTGTACGAAAGTGGATGTTAAGACAGACTGGCCCACGCCATGAAGGTGTGAAACGGCAAACATTAGATCTGCAGTCTGGTCTATTGCAGAAACAACGTAGGCGTGAAAAAAACAAATGAAGAAAGTTATAACAATGTAAGAATTATGAAATTATGAAACAAACTTCAATAGGATTTATCATTTTTATTGGCATGCTTCAGTCAGCCCACTTAGATGTGGATTATTATGTGGGTTGATAAGTTTGTAAAATTTTTGTCCATTTAAAGTGCGCAATCGTTTTTGATTAATTATTGCATGGGAAAATCAGTCAGGCATAAGGAAATGCACATGTTTTCAATTAAAATAAAAACTGTATGTATAGTTCAGTTAAACCTTTTAGTATAAAATGCCAAATGAAATGTGGGAGTTACTTGTGTGATGTGTAATTGAAGTCTCCTACGTATACATTAGAATTAGGCCCCGTGAATGGTTTTGCTTTGATATTGGAATTTTTTTAAATATAATGTTAATTATAACCATATATAACTGAGATTTGCTTCATTTGCTGGTATTCCACAAAAGTCTAGAAAGCACAAAAAAGGCACGTGTTTAAAGCTATAATTAAAATGACAAGATCTCCGTCCCTCTTGTCTTTTCCTTTGACAGCTTATAGATTTCTTCCTATCTTTTGTACTATATGTACTTATATGCAGTATGCTCATGTGTACAGACGGCCATAGTTTAGGAAAATTATGCGCTACATCAACATTGGAGCAAAATGTAACTTATGCAGTTTTTTAGAAGTACAAAAAATAAACACATTTATTGCAGTGTCAGTTCCAATTGAGTATGTGTGAATGTCCATTTATGTCTGATTTTAAAGTGTATATATTGTCTGTGATGTATCCGCCAACCACTTATTGTAAATACGCAAACTTCTGTTAAACTAAAAATTTTTGTTATCTTTCATATATATATATATATATATATATATATATATATATATATATATATATATATATATATATATATATATATATATATATATATATATATATATATATATATATATAGATATATATATATATATACAAAGAAGGAAGTTAACGCGAGTTTAATTACATTATAGTAAAAAACAACATGAATCAACGGGTACACGCCCGCATAAAAAAAATTGCAAGGTGGAAAATGCAAAAATTGCAAATGGCAGAAACATGCAAACTGCACGACCAATTAGTCAGAAGCACGTGTCCACGGTTTGCATTTTTCTACCATTATATAATACTGTAATGTTTAAATATGTGTAAATATATAAAAAAAAAATATTATATTATATATATATATATATATATATATATATATATATATATATATATATATATATATATATATATATATATATATATATATATATATATATATATATATATATACCAATATATACATAAATCGTGGGAATGCAGTTATTTAGTGACTAAATTAAATAAAAAATCTCCGATTTTATCAAGATTTCGGAATTTCTTTATTCCATTCTCAAGATATCTAAAAAGTGTAAATTACAATATTTAAAAAAATTATTAATTATTATAATACTTACAAATGTGATTATAAGAATAAAAATGAATACATGGCATAAAAATTGTTTTCAATAAAATGTGTAAAATATCAGGAATAAAAAGTAAAATAGTTCAAATTAGACAATTTCAAATAAATATACAAATAATAACAAAACGGTTACCAAGGATGTTAAAAAAGTTCATAAAAATATATCAAGGCAACCACAAACAACTAGTAAAATTTTGTTAAATAAATTAAAATTATGATAGTCTTTTTAAATCATTATTAAGTTTCAAAATGTAGGTATAAATTTTATTAAGATTATTAAGATCAGTTCTTTTGTTTAAACAATTAGGTTCATTATTTATATATAACATTTCTAAGAATATTCTCTTATGATAGTTATTTTCAATATCCAAAATTGTGGTATCTATATAATTAAAAGAATGATCCATTAGATGAAAGTGTTCAGCTAAAGCACAAGAATTTGTAATCCTCCTATAATCACTTTTGTGAGAAGTAATGCGGCCTTGAGGATTTCGAGATGTTTGTCCTATATACACTTTATCACAATCTTTACAAGGGATTTTATAAATAAGATTAGAATACTGATTTTTAAGAAGAGGTGTTTTAGTTTTAGAATACGGTTGATATACTGTTTTAATGTGCTTTTTTGCAATCTTAACGTTATTATCTTTAAAGACATTTACTAATTTTGGAGTCAAACTATCTAAATAAGGTAAAGATCTATAAATTGTAGTGTTATCATTATTATTAATATGGTGAATAGGTTCAATAATGTAAGTATTTGAATAGTTAAATAATAGATTATTAATTATTTTAACAGGATATGAATTTTCTAATAGAATATCTTTTAATTCTTATAAACTTTCATTTTTTAAAGAATGAGGCGTAACTTTGAAAACTCTATTTTTCAAAGCTATGATAAGATTAACCTTCATTTTAAAGGAATGATAAGAGAAAAAATTTATATAACGATTACTACTTATTGGTTTCCTATACCACCTAGTAATAATTCTATTATCAATAGTTCTTATTAATTTCACATCTAAGAATGGAACACTGTTATTAATTTCTTTTTCAACAGTAAATTGTATGTTCTTATCACTACTATTAAAAATGGAAAGGGTAATTTCTATTTTGTCATAAGGAACAGAAAGGATTAAATTTAAGAAACGGAATGTCAGAGTCAAATTTAGTTTTACAAGAAAATAATATTTCATCCATTACATAACTAGCTAGTATTGGATATATGCTAGAACCCATAAGAGTACCCCAAATTTTTTTGTAAACGTTATTATTAAAATTTAGATAGGTTGAATCAAAAAGAAAATTTAGAATTTCAAAAAAAGGGTCAATGTCAAAATTGCAAAAGTTTTTTATGTTATCCCATTTATTTATAATACAAATTTTTATAAGGTCATTATGTAAATTTGTGAAAAGTGATATAACATCAAAGCTGATAATTACATAATTAGGAGGAATTTGGAATTCATTTATAAATCACTAAAAGAAAAGAAATCTTGTACACAAAATTCATTATTTTTGTCATATGCATTACTTAAAATTGTTGTTAGAAATTTAGATAATTTACTATAGGAGCATTAAAAGACGATATTATTGGCCTCATTGATAATGTAGGTTTATGTATTTTAGGTAACGAGTAAAATCTTGGAGATACAGAATTATATATGGTTAGTTTTGAGGCTATTTCTTTACTAATTATATTATTATTATTTAACTTAGTAACTAATTTATTTGCTTTTTGTTGTAAGGTACAAGGATCATTTTTTAATAATTTATAATAGTAAACATCATCTAATAAATCTTGACTCTTACTATCATAATCGTCTTTATACATTGTAACAGTAACATTACCTTTATCATTGTTTACTATACAAATATCTGGATGTTGTTTTAAAAAGAATTACATTTATTGAAAATGTTACTTAAATAATTAAAGGAATCATTTTTATGAATGAAATTAGTTGGCATATTAGTATATTGTGATCTATATAAATCTTTATTATAATCATTATCTAATGAAACCACTATTTTAAAATAGCTGCGTTATCTGGCATCGAGAAGCGGTACTACATAATTACAGTGATCTAGTCGGACGAAGCGATGAAATATAATTAAATAAATATTTTATTTAAAATGAATTTTTATGCAGGAATATTCTTAGATTTTTAATAATAATTCGAGGCTCAGCTCTCGCAGTAACTGCAAATACCTAAATCGTAAATATTACCAACGTTACGATAAACATGTCTATGGTCAGACATGCTTATCATCCATCCCGTGAAATATGTACGCCCTGATTATTCTGAAAAGCGCTTGAATTTTTGCCAGTGGCTTTTAAATTCAGCAGAAGGAAATCCTGATTTTTTGCATACAATTCTATGAACCACACGGGAAAAAACACCTTAATTATTTTACGACAACATTCTTTTATGAGAATTGTAGTTGTTTCCATCAATTGTGGCGGAACAGATCCGCAACGCGATGGTCTCAGCATATAACGAAAACTGTCCACTGAAGACAAAAAGGGATAATAGAGGCACGTCTTGGTGGAACAAAAATTTGGATAAAATGAGAAAGGAAGTTCGACGCCTCTTTAATCGAGCTAAAGCTTCGGGCGACTGGGACCAATATAGATCCGCTCTAACGGACTATAACAAAGAAATAAGGAAAGCAAAAAGGGGATCTTGGAGGAAATTCTGTGAGAGTATAACTGACGTACCTCACAGTACTAGAATCCACAAGATTCTTTCCAGAGAGCCGACAAGGGAATTCGGTTCGTTAAGGCGGCCGGATGGCTCATATACGGACTCTGGAAAGGAAACCTTACAGCTCCTAGCACAAAACCACTTCCCAGGGTGCTTGAATGCGGATGACCAACAGCCGTCACCATCAGAAGGCCGATTAAAACGACCTGATAAAAATGATTGGCTGACGGCTAAAAAGGTGATCACAATACCGGCAATTGAGTGGGCCATCGGATCATTCCAACCATTCAAATCGCCAGGAGAGGATGGAGTTTTTCCAGCTCTACTACAAAATGGACTGGAAATATTGCTCCCACTCCTCATTAAACTATTCAGAGCTAGTCTGGTATGGAACTATATCCCATTCAGTTGGTCGGCGGTTAAGGTAGTATACAGTATGTCCACGGATGGGGTTTACAATAGGTGTAATGGCTGAAATTTTTAACTTTTCGAGAAAATGTTATTCTTTATAAAAGTTTTTGCTTGCCTAAAAAATAGTAATGACGTTGACAAAAATTATATTTTTTATACGGGGTGATCAAAAATTACAAAAACTTAAAATTCCGTAAGAGTAAACTGGTTCTATTTTTTATTTTGGAACAAAATGTGAAATAAAACAGTTGTTTCTAATTATATGGTCTGTCCAAATCCAAAATTTCATTTGAATATTGCAATGTTTCCGAATTTAGTAAATTTTTAGTAAAATTTTATTTTAGGAACATCCTGTATAATTCCTGTAATGTTCTTTTTGATTGTTAGGTGCGTTGTTACCTAGGTACGTCTACATAAGACATATTTGCATTAAAAAATAATTTTTAAAGTGTTAACTGTCGAGCAAAGAATTTTTTTAATACAGTGTTATGGAGACGATAAAAGTTCATACCATTACGTTATTCAAAAATTTAGTCAGAGATTTCCCAATGTGTATGTTTCGAGAATGGCAGTTCATAAATTGGTCAAAAAATTTAAAGAAACTGGTTCAGTGCTTGACGTAAAGAAAGAGAAGAAAAAATATGATCAAATGACGCCGCCACATTGTTAGTGTTGGCATCTGTTGCTGGAAATCCCAAAATTTCGTTGAGAAATCGAGCCCGGCATTTGGAGGTGGTTAAAAAAAGTTGCATCCATAAAATGTTGAAAGAAAATAAAATATTTCCATACAAACCACATTTTAACCATACCTTAGAAGAAGGGGATGAAGCAAAATGACTAGATTTCTGTTTATGGGTAGGAAATGAAATTTTAAGTGGCAACACGAATTTTTATAAATTTATGATGTTCTCCGACGAGTCGACTTTTTCAACAAATGGGACTGTAGCTTCACAACATGTAAGGTATTGGAGTGAGACCAACCCCGAATTTAGAATTTCAGCCGGAAGGCAATATTTAAAAGAAGTAAATGTCTGGTGCGCTATTTCGTATCATGGCATAATAGGGCCATACTTTTTTGAAAATACATGCAATAGTAACTCTTATTTACATATGCTTAATACATTCTTTTTTCATCAGTTAGAAGCCTTGCCGTTGGAATATCGTAATAGAATGTATTTTCAGCAGGCTGGATGTCCAGCACATCATGCCTGCGTCGTACGTAATTGGCTTAATAGCAAATTTGGGCAAAGGTGGATTGAACGAGGCGGTCCAGTTTTGTGGCCCCCAAGAAGTCCAGATTTGACAATTGTGGATACATTTCTCTGGGGGCGTCTTACCTACCGACAACCCATAGACAATGACGTTGAAATTCTAAAGCAGCTCATTTCGGCAGCTGTGCAATCAATTTCCATTGAGGAAGTTAGAAGTAGTTTTCACAACATTCGAAAACGCATGAAAACACGAGTTCAATTTGGTGGAGGAATTTTTGAATTGTGATATTTAATAAAGTCAGAAACTTCAAATATGTATCCACTTTTATAAAATCAAAATTGTTTATCAGGTATTTATTCTCCTTGTCGAATGCAATTAGCTGAATAAAAATTTGACAAAAGGCGACTAGTATTTTACTAAAAATTCACTAATTTCGGAAACATTGCAATATTCAAATGAAATTTTGGATTTGGGCAGACCATATAATTAGAAACAACTTTTTTATTTCACATTTTGTTCCAAAATAAAAAATAGAACCAGTTTACTCTTACGGAATTTTAAGTTTTTGTAATTTTTGATCACCCCGTATAAAAAATATAATTTTTGTCAATGTCACTACTATTTTTTAGGCAAGCAAAAACTTTTATAAAGAATAACATTTTCTCGAAAAGTTAAAAATTTCAGCCATTACACCTATTGTAAACCCCATCCGTGGACATACTGTATATACCAAAAATGGGTAGGAAAGAACCAAGCCCAAAATCGCTTAGACCAATTAGCCTGACATCTTTTCTGTTGAAAGGCCTGGAGAAGGTGCTGGACGGATATATCAGGGGGAACATCCTGAATCATCACCCCCCTCAATATCCATCAGTACGCCTATCAGACAGGAAAATCAACAGAACTAGCACTCAATAACCTAGTCGAGAAGATTACCCAATCCCTTCAAATGAAGGAAATTGCGGTGGGAGCCTTTCTCGACATTGAGGGAGCATTTAATAATGCACTGCCCGACTCCTTATATGCAGCAGTGGCTGCCAGAGGAATTGAGCCTACTATAGGCGACTGGATTCGTGCTATGCTATCAAACAGAACCATAACAACGTCTCTACAGGGAGAAACAGTTAGGTTTAGAGCCACGAGAGGGTGCCCGCAGGGTGGGGTTCTCTCCCCCTTTTGTGGTCACTTCTTGTGGACGACCTACTGGCTATTCTCACACTGTGGGAGGTTGAGGTTCTAGCATATGCAGATGATCTAGTCATACTAGTCAGAGGAAACTCTGAAGGAGTAATATCAAATACCCTTCAAGAGACTCTGGATGCAGTGAGTAACTGGTGCGACGGGGAACAGATGTCTGTAAACCCTCAAAAAACAGTAATAGTACCATTCACCCGGAAAAGGAAGCTGGAGGACTTAAGACCTCCCACTTTAATGGGTGAAACTGTTCCATTTGCGGAGGAGGTGAAATATCTAGGAATCACTCTGGATAAATCACTTAATTGGAACTCCCATCTGGAAAAGGTAATCCACAAAGCAAAGCTGTCCCTATGGACATGCCGTCGTATTTGTGGCAAATCCTGGGGCATGGGTCCCCAAAAAATTTACTGGATCTATATCACGGTCATCAGACCAATGATAACATACGGATCCATTGTTTGGTGGCCGAAAGGATTACAACGGACGGCCAAATCCAAACTCTCTTGACTGCAGAGATTAGCATGCATGACCGTAACGGGAGCAATTAGCACCACACCGTCAGCTGCAATGGAAATCCTCCTGGATTTACCCCCTCTTCATATATATCTGGAGAGAGAGGCCAGGTGGGCAACCTACAGACTGCAACAAGCGGCCATTAATATGCCGCAGACTAGTATCATGGAGCGGAACAGGTTGTTGGATGACATAGAGAATCACAGCATCCTGGGAATCCCTCGGATACTATGCCTACTATGACCAACTACGAGCTGACCTTCAACATCCTTTCTCCAGAAAGAGATGAGTGAGATCGGAATAAAGCCGACCTACTGAAGGCAGACAGTTGTTGGTTTACAGACGGCTCCAAAACTCCCGAGGGAACAGGAGCCGGAGTACACAGCTACAGACCAAGGGTGAGGATAGTCTCAAACCTAGGTACTCATGCAACTGTTTTTCAGGCTGAGGTTCATGCCATTGAACTGTGTGTACGAAGGCTGGAATATATGCATCTTACACGCAGATCAATAAAAATTTTCTCAGATAGCCAAGCAGCTATAAAAGCTCTTGGCTCCTACCGGTGTAACTCCAAAACGGTATGGAACTGTCAGAAAGTTCTAAATCATTTGGGCAAGAACAACAAAGTGACTCTGGTCTGGATACCCGGCCACTCTGGTATGGAAGGTAACGAAATAGCGGACTCCTTAGCCAGAGAAGGAGCGGGATCACGATTCATCGGGCTGAAACTGGGCTGAAAGGCAAACTCTCCAGTATTGGCAAGAGTTACCAGGATTAGTTCATTCGAAGGCGTTCATAAAATACCCTTTGAAATCGAGAACTAAGAAACTTTTAGAGTTAAACAGGATAAACCTGAAAACTCTAACAGGCCTATATACCGGGCACTGCCGACTAAACTATCATCTGCATAAACTCGGCCTAGCGGAAAACGCCGAGTGCCGTCTATGCCTGGAGGATGATGAGAAGGCAGACCACATCTTATGCACCTGTCCCGCTGTGGAGAGGATCCGATTCTCAATATTTGGCAAAGGGCAACTGCTGCCAGAGGATCTGGACACATTCTCACCCAATAAAGTTATCAGTTTCATTAAGAGACTGAACTTATTGGGTGAAATATAATTAGGCGTGAGCCACAATAGGCCTGCTGATGGCCACAGTGGAGGGTCTACTGAGACCCACTCACAACAAACCTAACCTAACCTAACCATCAAAGTTTATAATTCGTTCTCACATAATACCACGAATTTCTTAATATAATCTGGATCTCTAATTGGTATTGCTGGACCTTGAGAAAATGTTCCTGTATAAGGGGCTGCCATACTTAGGCAATCTAGTTACATTTCAATTTATTACTGGTAAAAATTAGTGATTTCGCGTTATCAAAGTGGGTTTCGATTTGTTAGTTGTCATCTTTGGACGATTTGTTTATATGATGTACTTGTACTGTGACTAGATTTATTAATTATTGTACTTTTTGCCTAATTTGTCGGTTTTATTAGATTTGTTCTGTATTTATTAGTTTTTGAGTGGCATTTTGTGGATATTGTTTAGTGCAGAATTTCTCTGTGCGCTTAACTAAAAATGCATTGTTTGGTTCCTGATTGCGAAAGTTCCACCAGAAAAAAAAGGAAAAAGGTGTAACGTTCATTCATAAGTCTGGTAGTACTCAAACACCAGTAGATTTTCTTTAAAAGCTGGATAGTTTTGTAATTTTTTATAATAAAACATTTTTAAATTGAGTTGCTTTTCTCTTCTCAAATATGAAATATTTTTTCTTCAAATAGTGTTTAACTAATTTGTAATACACGAATGTGATAATAACACAACTTATCTGCTAGTTGCCAATAATCAGTAATAATATCACAAAAGGGTGAGAATAAATTGAAAATAATTCGGCAGTTTTTCGAGAACCTGTTGCTTAGCAATAGACACGAGAGCCCGTAGGCCTCAAGTGGCCATTGCTGAATGGTAACAAGTTTGAGAAAAGAACCGGAGAATTATTTTCTAATTTATTCTCACTCTCGAATGGTATTCGAAAGATTATTTTTTTAATGTTTAAATACAAAATATAAATATTGTCTGAACGTTATTTGTGGCATTCAAGTTTTTCTTTCTCTTCTTTTTTGATTTACTACTACGAATAATTCTTCGTTATCTAAAAAATATAGTTAGTTACCCAGTATGTTACTGGAGAAATAAACCTCTGCGCTTGTAACTTTAAGTAAAAAGATTTGACAGAGGGTGCTTTTTGACAACTAACATGAGACACAAAAATGATAATATAATTCCCCAATATTTCAGAAAACGAATCTGTTTTCTTTTTCAAAGTTATTTATCTTTCTACTTTCTTATACCTAATATATCATGGTACACCCCTTTTCTTCTTTAGTTTTAAAGATAATTGATTGAAATTTGGTGTATCCTATATACATAATAAGCGGCACTTTTTGACAAACAAATGATTTTTTTCACTTCTGGTTTCGCCGGAAGTGACACTAACTTTCGATTTTTAAATGGAACACCCTGTATATTATTGCGGAACCAGCGAAACCGGAAGTGAAAAAAAATCACTTGTACGTCAAAAAAGTGCTGCTTATTATGTATATAAGACATACCAAATTTTAATCAATTATCTTCAAAACTAAAGGAGAAAGGGGTGTACTATGATCCTGTTACACCCGGTATACGTTTTGAACCTTCCTGAATCCATTCTGACTAATGGGAGACTTCCCAAATTTGGCAGTTAAGATTTTCAACAACATTTTAAGCGATACATTAAATTTGGTGAAGAGACAATGAATGAATGAAGAGACAATGAATGAATGAAGAAAAAAAGGAAATCTCGAGAAAGAAATTTAAAAATATTGTGATAACAGCTGTAGTTTTTGAGATAAAGCTTTCAAATTTGGTACACTTGTTCTAAATGCCAAAGACAATGAAAAATTCGGTGATGAGCAAAATTGGCCAGCTGAGACACAAACTTTTTTGTATTTGACTTTACAAAAAAATATATTCTTGATGAAAGATTATAAATCATGTCTACCATGTAAACTGATATATTTTGCACGTTTGGTCTCATAAAATGGGGTTAGGATAAATTTAAGAGTTTGACATGTGAAATGTCTAATTTAGTTACAATAGTGTCAATGTCAATAACCAAAAATTATTAAAATATAGGTATGACATGAATTATTATTGACAGTATCGACTGACGCTGATAATTAATTATTTATATTTTTAATGAAACATTTCATGGTACGCCATTAAAATTTAATTGAGGTAAGTGAAGAATTAAATAGAATGATTTTTTTAGATCAGGATGATATATCCTGGTAAAAGAAAGTTATGTACTGGTCAAATTAGATTTTTTCAGAATATGTTAAGCGTAAAACATGACACATATATTATTTGTTTATGTAATATCCATAGTTACTTACATAGAACTGTTGATACTTAAAAATTATAAAATATTAATTTTTTTCAGTTCTTCTTAATATCGGTAACCACGTTGTACCAAAATCTACAGAACAATGGGATAAACATTTTTCTTTATTCAATAATATTATTGCCGATTCCTCAATTTTTCTTTTTTTTGCTGTCCGCTTCTGTCATTAAATTTTTTGCCGACCCCAGTATATTTTACGTCCTTTTTCCCAAGCATGTTCGCAAATTTTCGATTTTTCAATTTTACCCTTTCTAATATAACTTATGCTCACCTAACCTTACAAAAATAAAAAAAACATTGAAAAAGGACACAGATTCGTTTTCCGACACGTTAGGGAATTATATTATTATTTTTGCGTCTCATATTAGTTGTCAAAAAATACCCTCTGACCCTCTTTTGTCGAAAAGTCACAAGCGCAGAGGTTTATTTTTCCAATAACATACTGGGTAACTAACTATATTTTTTAGATAACGAAGAATTATTTATGTGGTAGTAAGTCACAAAATGATTGGGAAATGTTTCCGTGTCGAATTACTACTTACCACAATATTTTTACATGCATTTTCTTTAGTTTGTATGATAATTTCTTCCACTGACGCGGAACTAAATCGCTTTTGGTTCATTTTTTTAATTTGAAGACAAAACTGATGACAGATGTCAAAACCAGAACACACGTCAATGTACAAAAAAAATTACTGCAAAATAGTCTCAGTAAGATAATATAAGTAGATTATTCTTACTATAATAACAATATAATTGGAAAAATTAAACACTTGATCAAAAATACGTGTGGGGGGAAATGGGGGGGGGGGGGTTTTTTTTGGGGGGGTTTAAAAAAAAAAGGAAAAAAAAAAAAAAAAAAAAAAAAAAAAAAAAAAAAAGAGGGAAATAAAAATTATTATATTGGGGGGGGGGGGGGGGGGGGGAGGGAGGGGAAAAGGAAAGGGAAAGGAAAGAAAAGAAAAGGGGGGGGGGGATTTTGTGGGGGGGGGGGGGGAAAGGGGAATATGGGGGGGGGGGGGGGTTGGGGGGGGGAAAAGAAGGGGGGGGGGGGGGGGGGGGGGGGGAAGGGGGGGGGAAAAAGGGAAAAGGATTAGGGGGGGGGGGGGGGGGGGAAGTTGGTGGGGGGGGTGGTGGGGGGGGGGGGGGGGGAGGGGGGTGTGGGGGGGGGGGGTGGGGGGGGTGGGGGGGGGGCGGGGGGGGGGGGGGGGGGGGCGGTGTGTAAAATTTAAGGAAATTTTTTTTTTCAAAAAAAAAAAAGGGGGGTGGTATTTTTTTAAAAAAAAACCAGGGGGAGAAAAAAATTTAAAAAGGGGGGGGGAAACCCCGGGGGAAAACCTCCCACGCTGCTGGCATCTACGTCAACAAATTGACGAACTGTAGATAGATGTTTACATAGAAAGCTGATGTGCCAAATTTTAAAAGGATAACTTTTATTCTCCATTATATATTAAATTACTATTTCTTTCTTGCTGAAACTTCTGCACCTTGTATCTAAGTTATAATGCATTTTTCGAAATATGTTTATAGAGAAAACTCCAATTATTTTTATGTACTCTACATATTCTTGAATTTTTAGCCTCTTAAATTGGATCACCCTGTATATACGTTGAAATGTTTTTTTTCTTGTGAACTGAAAGTTAACTAATCACCAAGAGGTCTGTTCTTACATATGGTAACTGAATTTTCATGAGGCAAATTAGATTTTATTACAAAGATTTACAAGAATCTTAATTAATAATCACGATCTGATCGGTTAAAAAATAAATGGCGGCAATTATTCAAAGTTTAATACCACTTAAAACAATTTGCATATAATAAACGATTCCAACAACAAATAAGAACTTATAAGAATGGAAATAATTAAACTGAGCCAGAGAGGAATATTTCATTATATATTTTGTAATTTACAGTCATAATCTTGATTACAATTACAAAATATGACCAACATTTACTACGTCCTCCTACATGCCGTTTTCAGGAAATAATAACAACAATACTGCCAACTTAAGACAATATAAATTACTACTTTCAGTGAGTAATATACTAGAAATGTCTAATTTATCTCAGCCAATTATCGACGCGGTCGGATTATACTATTTACGGTTCTTTTCCATATAAACGCTCATACACACATGCTAGTATAAATCCGAGAGAGTAGGGTAATTGTATATATTAGCAAATTGATTTCTTTAAACTGCTTATTTTTCTTCTTTTCTAAATCAATGAATAAAACAAAACTTCACAGAACTTCTTTGATTATAGTATATATCCTTGAGATTATAGTATATACTCTTATTCTCTGAAACAACAATATTCTTTCATTATGAACTAAATTAACAAAAAAAAATGGTTTTAGAAAAAGGCTTACTTAATGTAAGTACAACATAAAACACTTATCAAATCCTGAGACTACAACAAATGTGCAAAGTGACCCTTTTTACTTTCTTATACTTAATATATGGAAGTACAGTAATCGTGATTTTTTTCGACATCGAGATTTTGATTGACATATACGTTAAGAACCCTTCTGAATCCATTCTGACTATTTTCCGAATGATGTCTGTCGGTGCGTATGTGTGTCTGTGGATGTGTATGTGTGTATCTGCGAAAACTCAAAAAATACTAATGGGAGACTTTCCAAATTTGGCAGTTAAGATTGTCAACAACATTTTAGGTGACACATTAAATTTGGTGAATGTGGTACCACCAGAACAGATATAATGAATGAAAGAAGAAAAAAGGTACAATTTCGGGAAAAAAATTAACAAATTTTTATTGCATTTCTGGACGAATCTCGACGAATTATAATGAAAAAACATAACTTTATGAAAAAAAATCTATCCGTATGTTTGTAGTATTGCGATAGTAGCCACAGTTTTTGAGATAAATCTTTCAAATTTGGTACACTTGTTCTAAAGGCCAAAGATCATGAAAAATTCGGTGATGAACAAAATTGGCCAGCTAAAAGGCGGTCCACGGGACCCAAACTTTTTTGTATTTGATTTTACAAAAAAAAATATATTCCTAATGAAAGATTATAAATCATATCTACTATATCAAGCGAATAAAATATATTTTCCAAGTAGATATAAACTGAAATATTTTACACATTTGACCTCATAAAATTGAGTTAGAATAAATTTAACAGTTTGACATTTGAAAGGTCTAATTTAGTTACAAAAATGTCAATGTCAAAAACAAAAAATTATTAAAACATATGACATGAATTATTATTGACAGTATCGAATGACGCCGATAATTAATTATTAAACTTAATGAAACATTTCAAGGTACGCTATGAAAATTTAATTGAGGTAAGTGAAGAATTAAATAGAATGATTTTTTTAGATCAGGATGATATATACTGGTATAAGAATGTTATGTGCTGGCCACATCAGATATTTCAATTTTCACACAGTTGAATTCTTTTACTCTCTCATCTATTTATACTGATAGAAAAAGTATTGAAGTCCTGAGAAAAATCAAATACCAGAATATGATGAAAACGAACGTTTTGAGACCGGAAAATAGGAAAATTTATCCAAATTGGCATGCCGTCTGCGTGTCTATGTATCGCAGGTCATTTGCTGTGACCGCATTTTCTCATACACATCTCAACGTGGAAATTTGAATTTTTGCATATAATATCTGTCCAAGGACGAATCCTATTGAATATCAGTAAAATTGGTGAACCAGAGAGGTCACGTCTCAGGGGGCAGATTTTTTTATGCGTCAAATCAAAAAATTTTTCAAAAAAAAATTGTTCATAATGAGGAAATATGTCGAAAAGAACTCTTGACAATTTTTTGTAAGAGTTATCGTCATTGAGAAAAAAGGTTTAAAATTAATTACAATAAATTTAAAAAAAATTGTCGGTCTCGGTTTTATTTCGAGTTTATTTAATATTTGGCTAGTTTATACCATTTGTCTCATTTGTCTCGATCGCCTCATTTGATTCATTTCTCATTGGTGTCATTTGTGTCATTTTTAATTTGAAATACATGAAAAATAAATTACTTTGTTTTGTTTTGTTTTATTTCGACTTTATTTCCTATTTGTCTCGTTTATATCATTTGTCTCATTTGTCTCGATCGCCTCATTTGATTCATTTCTCATTGGTCTCATTTATGTCATTTCTCCTTTGTCTCATTTGTTTCATTTTCTCATTTGACTCAATAATCTCATTTGTCTCAATCACCTCATTTTTCTCATTTATATAATTTGTCTCATTTGTCTCATTTTTCATTGATCTTATTTGGCTAATTTATCCCATTTAGTTCATTTGACTCATTTATATCATTTATCGCATTTGTCTCATTTGTCATAATCGCCTCATTTGTCCCGTTTTTCTCATTTATCTTATTTGTATAATTTGTCTCATTTGTCTCATATTTGAGGTAAATGAAAGAAGTGGGGTAAATGAGACCAATGAGACAAATAAGACACATTATACAAATGAGGCAAATGAGAAAAACGAGATAATTGTATTGTAAAATAATTAATGTGAACATAAATAAGATAAATATGACAAATAAATTAGGTAAAATCCTATCTTATTTGTCATATTTATCTTATTTATTTTCTTTATTTTGTTCATATTAATTATTTTACATAAATAAATAAAATAAATGAAACCGACATTTTCAATTAAAGCAATTTATTTCTTTCATGTCAAATTGAAAATGATGATGAGAAAGTACTGTCCAGGAGCACCAAACCACGTCCGATTTTTTAAAAATCCTTAGCGAAAATTACGAAGCTTTGCAGTAATATTGCAGTTGTGTGTTATATTATCCTTATCAGTTCTTGAATATTTTCTGGTAGCATAAACTTTAGTTTGAACATAACCTCTGATTAAAGTCCAGCGGCCAGTCGGATCACGTCCTATCAATTTTCATCCAATAATTCCCTTACTAGTCAAAAAAAGTGCGGTGTAGCACCATTCTGTTGGAAATTTATGTTTTCGTTAAATTCTTCTGAATTATCTTGTATGATTTGGCTTATATTAGGTATAATTTATTCTTGCAATATTTGTAAATACAGTTGCCCAGTTAAATTTTCCTTAACAAATATTGGTCCTATAATATGGTTACCCAAAATACCTAGCGATACATTTATTTTACCTGTGTATTACGTATGATTTTCTCTAATTAATCTATAGTTGTGGTCACTCTAGAATCGAGTGTTCTGTTTGTTATGTTTACCGCGCTGCATAGATGAGAATGGCCTCATGGTTTAAACAGACATATTGTAAAAAAAATTCGGATACCTAGTAATACTATCTGATATTCTACAAAATTGTAACCTAGAGTCTGGTTCACGAAGTTGTGGTACTAACTTTGTTTTGTATAGAACGAAATGTTTTTTTTTTTCAATATTCTAAGTACAGACGATTTTCAGATGTTGTACATTTCAGCAGCTACTTTGGTAGGAGTCTAAGCATTTTTTTATAAATAAATTAAGGACATTATTGACATTGCCCAAAGAAACTGAAGGTCTTCCAATTCTTATCTTATTACTCAAATATTGTCTGAACGTTATTTGTGGCATTCTCTAAATTTTTCTTTTTCTTCTTTGAGACTTACTACCATATGAATAATTCTTCGTTATCCAAAAGATATAGTTAGTTACACAGTATGTTACTGGAAAAATGAACCTCTGCGTTTGTGACTTTATATCAATAGATTAGTCAGAGGGTGTTTTTTTGACAACTAATATGAGACAAAAATAATAATATAATTCCCTAACGTTTTGGGAATCTGTTACCTTTTTTAAAGTTATTTATCTTTTTTTAGAATGTGTCAAACTTGTTTATGTAATATTCATAGATACTTACATAGAACTGTTGACACTTAAAAGTTATACAATATTAATTTTGTACAATTCTTCTTTTAACATCGGTAACCACGTTGTACCAAAAACTACAGAGCAATGAGATAAACATTTCAATAATACCATTGCCAATTCCTTAATTTTTTTTTGCTGTCCGCTTCTTTCATAAAATTTTTTTTCCAAATCCCAGTTTATTCTAGTCCATTTTCCCAGGCAAATTTTCGATTTTTTAATTTTACGCTTTCTAATATAACTTTTATGATCACCTAACCTTACACTGACGGATCTGGATAACTCTCCACATAATGTTTATTACGTTCACACGGAATACTGTAAATACAGTTTTTTGCATTTTGCTCACACCAGTTTTGTTTTTTGCAGAAATGAATCTCAAATTATAACTCGTTTGAAATACTGTCCTAACATGAAACTTATCTCCGACACGACGTAGTTTTTCTGATAAACCTTGTATCTAAGGTATTATTGTTGTATATTGGTATTCAGGTTTTTGTTATATACCGGATATTAAGTTTATTATCAATATTTATTAGAGTCCTATCAACAAAAAATTCGGCATATTCATTATTTATTAATACCTCTTTAATAAATTCTTTCTCATTATTTAATATTTGATCATTAGATGAAATTATTTTTGCCCTGTCGTACAAACATTTAACAACATCCCTTTTAACATTAATTGCCTGGTTAGATTTAAAATTTTAATATCTATTGGTATGAGTTATTTTTCTGTATACACTAGTTTAGAATGTGTTATCAATTTTTTTAACCAAAATATCCGAGATGGGTAATTCATTATTACTCTGCACTTCCAAAGTGAATTTAATGGATGGTTTTTATCATTAATGGTTTCTAAAAAAATATGTAATAACTCAATATTATTTGGTAGAGATATGTCGACGATATTTTTGTAATTTGGCCTAGACAAAAATGCTTTTCAAAAATGTAAACATAGGGTGTTATAAAAAAAATACACTTAAAATTGTAAGATGTGTAAAAAATACAATCTTATTCGACCAAGGAAACTCCATATACATTGTATACTATTTAAATATATTTGTACACTAATCGACATACAAGATCTATTTGATTCTTTTCGTATTACTAATAATTAAGATAATAATCTGTTTCTTTGGCTATAGCATCTGAAGGGTAAATCTGGAATGTTGAGCACTCTGTATTTCTGACGACATCGAGATTACAATAAGTGAAACGAAGAAATCATTAATGTTAATTCATTTCATTATTCTAGAGGCACATTCTTACACGTTTTTAACACAAAGAGCTAATTTTTTGAAAAATTTTTGTCTTTTGTCGAAACTCAGTTAATTGACGCTTGGAATTCTCAAGTGTAACTGTTTATCCTTGAGGAACAAACTTTTTTTTATAAATTCTCAGAAACAAAATTCAAGTGGTGTATGATCTGGAGACCTTGCCGACCTTTTTTTATTGTACGTCAGTTCCCCCCCCCCCCAGGGGGGGAAAAAATTTTTTTTTTTTTTTTTTTTTTTTACACAGGATTGTACCCCCAGAAACCACATGCTCTGCCAAAATTAAAAAATAATGTGTTAAAGTCATTTGAGGACTCCGTATGGATCTTTCATGGAAGACTCTATAAAACGGGATTATGTTTTTTTGTTGGCCATTGTTGAGAGACATTTACTATATTCAGTAACTAAGAGAGGTATACATTTACTATATTCAGTAACTATATCCAATAATCTTAAAAAGAAGAAACTCTTTCAGTTTTTCTTTCTGTCATAGATAGGATGCTTATAAATGTGTTACCAAAAAAGTTGGGGTTTTCAAAAGAACTTCGGTCTAGAAAAATTAATCACCCGATGTTAATCAAACTTGTACTAAAGATATAATCGAAATTCCGTATGTAATGTATTAAATTTGGAAAAGATATCTCAAATTATACATACATTTTCAAAAAAGGATGGTAACGTAACTTTGACAGTCTGAATTTCGAAAACGGTGGCATTTCGGGTATACATGGCTCAAAAACAACGCTAGGAATTGAGTAAGCAACCTAAAATGATCACTCCGTACACAATGCCATATATAACAAAAATGGGACTATTATTGATGCGGTCAATTTGAAATATCAAAAGTTGACCATCTAATACCGTTCAGCAACTGAGTTGAACTGATTCCTCCGCTTTTCGTCGATCATAACTCAGCCACTAATATTCGTGGGTCTGGATTTTAGCAGAGACAGGAACAATTAATAGAAGCCGGCGGATACGCCATGATTTATAGTAGAAACTCATTAGAGCCCGCGGAGTCAACACGCGGCATCGGACGCAAGCCGCCCACACTACACCTGGCCATTCATCATGCCAACAATTCACATTATAATTACCAGTATGGGAACATTCTGCACTTTGATAACAATGATTTGCTAGATTATAACGACTGTTATCTTATACTTTATGAACGGCTTTACTGTTCAATAGTAACTCCTTTGCATGTATTAGAATTTAAGAGGAAATTTCGACCTTCTAAATAGCTTCACAATCCTATATTCTTCTTTGTTAAATGAAATGTTGCTTCTCTTATGTGCTAGTTAATAAGAATCTAAAACTTTATTATTATTTTTTTTTTAGTTAAAGAACGAATTGATAAGAAAAATAATTGAAAAGCAAAAAATTTTGCGAGAAAAGCACTACTTAAGTAAAAAGAACCAAATCGCACAGAATTTAATTTTGCCAGTTTATTATTTCGAATAAAAAAAGCTTAATCTAACAGTAAAATAGATTTAAATGGTGTTTTCTTTAGGTGGCTGACATAAATCTTTAAATTCCTTTTAAACTTTTTGTGTCAATAAAAACCATGAACAGAAACAATTATTCCATTGTAACAATAAATTATATGTATATGTATGGTAATATAATAATAATTAATAACAGCTTTATTGCCAAACAGAAGACCCATTTACAGGGCAATATATATTAAGTACAAAAAAAAGAGCATAAAAATATTTGGTGCACTTCTATACACTTTTATAAAGGAAATCTTATATTAATAAAAAAAAATAATTTTATAACACATTTAGCGCCTCGAAATTTTCAATAGCCTTTTCTATAAAATATTCAGTGAACAAAAATCAATTTACACAAATTATTATACACTGTAATTTGAATTTCGCTCCGTGGTTTCTTTTTCCTTCATATTTGTATGTGTACTTTTTTTATAGTTACTTCCAAGAGGGTATAATTATTTGCATAATTTTTACTTTTGTAAAACTAGGGAAAAAATAAGACATTTTTTCCGGAATAACCGATGCCTGACAGGCCTCCCATGGCCTCCGAAGCCTCACAGGAGTCGCGCCGGCATTTATTTATTTATTTTCTTTTTTCGGAATATCTGATGCCGGAGAGTCCTCCCGCGGCCACCGACGCGACGCCTCTTGGAAGTCGCGCCGACGCATTAACTGCAGCCTCTACGCACATCCCGTAAGGTTAGGCACTGTCGATACCAGATCGTGTGCCCTAAGTAGACGGAGAGAACCCAGAATAACCGCCTTCTGCATTTGGCCTGCCAGTCATTCACCTGTAGGCTTTATCCCTCTGAATACGCCAATTATTAGGACGACAATTTTGATCGAGTAGCCTGAATACAGCACTTGGAGCTCGTACCGGAGATCGCGATATTTGGTCCGTTTCTCCTCCTCCTTCAAGGTGATGTTTATCTCCGCAGGTGCCCAGAACTCGATGATATATATCACCTTGAGTTGATGGTCGAGGAGGACTATGTCAGGGTTGTTGGCTTGGATTACACTGACAGCCGGAACGAGTAGTTTCGGTAAATCCGGCACTTCTCGTTCTCGACAACGGACTCAATATCTCCAGGGACGTAAGGCGGCACGGGTGTCTGGTCTACCCCGTCCGAGTGCCTTAGATGGTAGTATAGCACTCGTAACATCGCGTTATGTCGGTGGATGTAGGCTGAAATCGCGTATACGCGGAATGCAGATAGTATGTGCATGAGCGATTCCAGAGCCTGGCGGCAGGTCCTGCAGATTATGTCACGAGCCTCTATACGCCACACGCGGCTATGGTAGACCAAGGTGTTGATAACACCATCTTGATAGGACTTAATGATTCCCTCGGTCTCCGACTTAAGCCCGGCTGACATTAGAAATGCGAATATCAGCTTGGTCGATCAACCCAGTGTTTCTATGTTCTTATAGAAGACATCATGCTGGGGTTTATCGACGTGCTGCTGAAACTGATTTTACTCTTCGGCAGCTCTGATATGGGTTTTCAGGTGACTTGACTGAAGTTCAGTGACTGACACTACATCAGCACCTCACCGGCCACCTCGCCTGGTGTCGAATATGAGACCGAGTTCATCTGCTGCTCTTTTTGCTGCCTTGAACAATCCTGCTCCCACTCCTACAGTTTCGTGATGTTTTACAAACTGCAAGAGAAGATCTGAGCCACGGCCGTCTCTAGAGTCTAGAGACGGCCGTGTCTGAGCTCCTGAGGATGTTACATGCCCCTTTCGGGATAAACATTATCCGCTTTAAACGACAAATATTATAGGACCCACAATTAGTTAATGAGATTTTCTTTTAACATCTTAAAATAGCTTTATTGGGTTGTCTTCTTGCTGGATAGCGATTGAAATATATTTCGGATGCAATATCACAATTGTTACTTTGAATAAAGCATTCTAGCATATTACATTGCATGTAATTTTAGTAAAACATCCTCACTTTTACGATTAAATGGGGTGTAATTATGACGGAAACAAAATTATTAATATGTAATTTACTGACAAATGGATAAACACTGTCATAGATGACAACGCCGACTTGGAGTAAATATTAAAAAATGCAAAAAGTAATCTACTCAAAGATTATTTTCGCTATTAAATATTTAACAGCAAAAGCGATATATGATATACAATTTGAAAGAGAAAAAAATTAGCTTTTTAACTAAACCATAGCCAACTATAATTCCCATTTAAGAAAATACAACTTTATGCCAACACTCGAAATGGAACTTTATTTTTTTAATTTTCTCGACGCCACTGTATTATACAGAAGAAAGTGCCTCAAGAATGTAAGTTATTTTTTTTTTTTCATAACTTTACAAACAAGATATTGACATGTGTCTAAAAGTCGAAAATCGAACTTTTGTTTATAACTCAAAAACAAAAGACGATAGCAAATTTTTGTTTTCGCCAGTGAATTTGTCTGAAAAAAAAATACTAATGGGGGACAAATTTGGCAATTAAGATTGTCAATAACATTTTAGGTGATACATTAAATTTGGTGAATGTGGTACCACCAGAAGAGACATAATTAAAGAAGAAAAAAATTAAAAAATTTGTATTACATTTCTGGACGAAACTCGACGAATCATAAAGAAAAAATATAACTATATAAAAAAAAATCTGTCTGAATGTCTGTAGTATCGCGATAGCAACCACAGTTTTTGAGATAAAGCTTTCAAATTTGGTACACTTGTTCTAAAGGCCAAAGACAATTAAAAATTCGGTGATGAGTAAAATTAGCCAGATGAAAGGGGGTCTATGGGACCCAAACTTTTTTGTATTGGACTTTACAAAAAAAATATATTCTTGATGAAAGATTATAAATCATGTCTACTCTCTCAAGCAAATAAAATATATTTTCCAAGTACTTAAATAAAGCTGATGTAAATTGAAATATTTTACATATTTGGCCCTATGAAATGGGTTTAGGATAAACTTAACAGTTTGACATTTGAAAGGTCTAATTTAGTTACAAAAATGTCAATGTCAATAAGAAGAAATTATTAAAATATATGACATGAATTATTATTGACAGTATCGATGACGCTGATAATTAATTATTTAAAAATTTTAATGAAACATTTCAAGGTACGCTATTAAAATTTAATTGAGGTAAGTGAATAATTAAATAGAATGATTTTTTTAGATCAGGATGATATATACTGGTATAAGAAAGTTATGTGCTGGCCACATTAGATATTTTTAATTTGTAAAACCCACTAAATAAAGATACATATTCAAATTCATTTGGTTCAGGAACTCTATGAAGATGGTTATGATCGACGTTTAAAATTTTGTGACCTGATAAGCGAACGAATAATTAACTTTCTTTTTAACGATTGTTTTTCCAATCGTTATAATATTGTCGTTATTGGTCAGATTCCATTTCTAGAATATTTCACGATGTTGTATTCCAAATTACTTGTAATCAGGAGTCTATTTCTGAATGAAATAGAGCAAAATGAATTGCACATTATTTACCTCATTTTTTCCAGTGGTGAGAAGATCCCAACCTTTTCAATATCTCTTCCCGCTCCTATATTAGCAGTGCTTTTCAACCAGCAGTATTCGCCATTAGTTCAACGAAAATGTTCATTCGGTATTTAATCATCAAATACAAGGTCGCTTTGACTTCAATGTGCCTTGTTTTATATTAAGAAGAAAATTATGCTACTAAATTTCTAAGATCAATAAAATACTTGGCCCTCATATTTCCAAATTAATAACCGACATTCCTCACGAAAATATGCAAAACAATTTTTTTTCAGCAAGATGGTGCACCAGCGCATAATTCGATGCAAGTAAGGAATTACCTCGATGACACATTTTCAGGCCAAAAAGTCAATTTTGACAAATATCGCAAGAAGAGATATTGAAACCATTGTAATTCTCTCAAAAAATGAGACCAAGAATGTGCAATCGATTTCGCTCTAATTGTTTCAGAAATAGGCAATTTGGCACATACTCAATATCAAAAGAAATCCAATGTCTGGGTAGGTATTTTTAGTAGAACGTTTTTTCTTGTCTGGTAATTTGACCTAGATTTGTTAGAATATTGATCCAATATTGATCGACATTATCGAGAACGAGGAACATTATGTTGAATATGATTTGAGATTCCAACAAGATGGTGTTCCTCATCACTATGCATTGCCTGTGAGGCTATTTTTGGGTCAGAGTTCTTGGTCACCTGATTGGAAGGAAGGGTTCTATTGAGTGGCCTGCAATATCACCAAACGTATCTCTCTTAGATTCCTTTATATGTGGTCGTTTGAACACTAAAAATTACGCAACCCAGCCCAATTCATTAGAAGGTTTACGGCAATGTGCCACCCATGAATGCAGTCAAATTACACCAAAAAATGCTGCAGATTGCCTGACAACATTTTGAAAGGCTTTATTACTATGGTGGGGACACCTCGAGCATTTAATCAACTAACACGTAAAATTTACTTCACTAGGTGCTAAATCTTTCGATTGCAATTTTTCAGAAACTAGTAGATCAATTTCAAGAGTTTCAAGTTAAAGAGTTAAAGAGATTTTAACATGCTTTAAAATGATATGTTACTAGAACAATCTTGCCATTTGAAATTTTGGTGGTAAATATCACTCTCGCTTAGGGATTGATCAATGAAAATAGTCAATTTAAGTATACCGCTTGAAACCAAAATTGATTTGTCTAAAGTTACGACAAAATGACGTGACCGTTGGTGGATGGATTACGGTGCACCACCACTATGTAAATTAAAGGAGCTGTTTTTAATATTATAAAGAATGCTTGTAATCCCTAAAAACTACAATAATAATAAAAATAAATAATAAAAGTCGATAAACGACTTTTATTACCGCCTACGATCGCTTCAATTACTGGTTGTTGATTTCTCATTATTATGGTTTGGAGTGTAATTGTAGTTATACTAATGGTACTGAGCGCATGTTCATACATTGTTGTAATAACATGACAACCATCAATGGCTAGATTATGCATTTCGCAAATGTGTGCTAGATGATTTGCAACATACGTTCTTAAACTGATCCAAAAGACGTTAAGATACCCTCCCCCACTATTAATAGAAATAATTGTAAAAAATGGGACGCTACATACACTGTGCACATTTTTTAAGGATGTTATAGCCATAACATCCTTGGTGTTATGGAGGAGCCCCTTCACAACAACTTTCTTATTAATATTTTTGCATAACTAGTTTAAGAAGTGTTGGGCATGCTTCTGATGATGTGCTCGATCACATCACCCATAAGATGGGAAGAATATCTGACAGTTGTCTAATGTTCTCTGTAGTCAGCTGCTGGTTTTGTGCCCTATACAATATCCCACATATGTTCAATGGGACTCGAATCAGGAGAATTTGGTGGAAGAGGATTGTGATCAATTCCGTGAGAGCCACGGACGTTGAATACTTGCTAAGTATTTTTGCCAATATATTTAGATTTTAGATTCTCTATGCAATGCAAAATCATTTAGAAGCTTAATATCACATAATATGGAAGCCATGTTTTTCCTCAGCACTTAATTGGAATTTACATAACAATAGTAGTGATTAAAATTTAATGAAGTTTTTGCTTTTCTATATATGTATAAATATATATGGAGAAACGGTTATAACGCCTACACGCTCTGCAAAATTGATTTTTGCTACTTACTAAGAATATGTCTCTTTCATTCCTGAGGTTTTATTTATCTTAATGGAATGGTAGTGAAATATTTATTTATGTAAATTTATATTTATGATAATGCAAAATTAGCAGCAAAGTTAAACGTAGGTGTAAAATTCATTACAAATTTTAACATTAACTGAAAACTAAATAAACTTCCAGTTGTATGCTTGGAAATTGAATTTACATAAAAAAGTACATAAATTATATTATTGATTGTGAATTTCACTCAAGAAATTATAATTATACAAAAATTACCAATATTAAAATACAAAGAATTTATGTATTTATATCAATAAAATATTGCCTTATAAAATAGAAGATATCTACAAAATAAAAAGGTCTAAAGTAAATGGTAATAATTACCTAGGTGCTGATAGTTTTAAGGTTTTTGTAGATCCTGTGTAATTAGACATTGTCGAGTGGATATAACTTTATACCGGACCGATCACCCAAAATGAAACAAGCGGGTTTTTTTGTATTTTTTTCCGAGAAATGCTCCGTTCTGTTTTAACCGATTTCCACTATGTTGTAATATCAATAATTATAACAATATTTAGGCGTAAGTTGGAGATTTGTTGACAAGTATTAAACACAATATCTATAAGGTGATCGCCATCTTCTTATTTATATTTTTCCGTACCTTTTACAACGTTCACTATAACTCGATCTAAGGTTTCCACCGGTGTTTAGCTGATATCTTCCATTAATCGTTCTTTCAATTCATTGACTGTGTGAGGTGATGTCATGTAAACACGACACGGCGACCTTTAAATATGGTAACCGAGCATGCCATTTAATGGGAAATAAGTTTACGAAGAAAAATCTAACGAAGAAATCGTTATATACTGAAAGCTGAAGCTGAAAGCAGCTGTTGTTGTCGCCATTATCATTTTCGAACAAGTACGGTCCAATCGCTCTGGAAGACGACATCGAACATCAAACCATCACTTTTACTGAATGTAGGGGAACTTGATACATCTCCCGCGAATTATTCGATGACAAATTTGTCTGTTGACGTACCCACATTCATTTGAAAATGCACCTCATTGGACGTAAACCTCAGATTAATAATACTAGAAGATGAGTAACAGAACATAAAAAGTTGTCCGATTTATCTACATCATACGCGTTTTTGTTGCTAATTTGCTACCCTCACTTACCTCTTGGACTTAAGTCCTTTTTTTATCTTCCTTCTGGAGAACATGCAAGGCCTCGTGGAGACTGAAAAAGTCTGTCTATTTTGATGTCAGTTTTATTCATTTTTCTTTATCATTACAAAGCTACATTTTTGAATTTATGAATTCATAAGGTCTGTTGCCTAGATTTTTAGCTATTATTAACGTATTGAAGGAGATTAACTTGATTTATTAAAGTTTATTGGACTGTATCAATGTTTACCGTAAATAACGTTTATAACTTAAAGTAACACATACCACTTATCTTTTCGTGGAAATTAATAAAATTTATTTCTGTGGAAATTAATAGAACTTATTTCTGTGAAAAGTAATATAATTTATTTAAAAGATAAATTATTTATCTCTTTTCTTTGTCTGTGAAAATTAATATAGTTATTTAAATAATAAATTATTCACTACTTTTCTTTATCTGTGAAAATTATTATAATTTATCTAAAAAGTAAAGTATTTTTCTGCTTTCATGTTATACTGTTACACCGTGTTACATTGGAATAAATCATTATACTTCAGTTGCAAAATTCTAATTTTTTTCTTATATTTGTTTACGCATATTTTATTAGATTATGCTTCAAAATTCAGTGTCGGATATTTTTTCCTTTGGATAAAGGTATATACTTATTTTTGGGAAAATCCATAATTTATTTTAAATTGCATAATTAATATCATAAATAATTAATATCGTAATTTTTAAGACTGATCTTATTGTTTTTTTCTTACCTTAAACTCATTATTAAATTTAATTAATTAATTACAATTTATTACTTACAGGTTGAGTAATTTTTTTATTAATTATCTTTTCCGCTATTTTTTTCTCTGACCTAACTACTTTTCTTATCAAGGAAAATAGTATAATTTTGTTTTATAACTCAAACCTTTTGGTTAAGTTGTTATTATCTGTCGGTAATTTTCTCCTCAGAAATAATTTTCTAAGTTGTGATTATTTTTAACTAATTTCATTAGTTGATTTCAGTTACTGTTTATACACGGTAGTCATTTTTTCCTTTGCCTTATTGTATTTTTTTTGTTCAACCGTAACTTCACCTATACATATTTTCTGTATTTGTTACTATATTTTGATTGGTAATTTTTTTTTATGCATGAGACCAAGAAAAAGGTTCAACCATAAATCCCCCCAGATAGGGTAATTATTTGCTTGTTGGAATAACAATTTAGACCAGCAGTAGCCGTTGTTTCCCTAGGAATCTGTATCTCATATATCCTCACCAGGAAACTGTCCGCCGAGCTATAGTTCGAGAAGGACCTAGGAGATCAAACTGGAGAAATTTCATCAGCCTGTCTGTCTGTCTGTGATATTTAGAACTTGCTAGGTTTTAACAATCATCGTCTTACCAGTCAAAGTAAATTTTTATAAATGTTAGGGTAGTTGCAGGGTGACGGGAAATATGCAATTTGAATTGTTTTGTTCTGCTCCACAATTTTGTTGTTTTGGTTTTTATTGAATGTAATTTTTTTTGGCCCATCAGGCGAATTTTAATAAAACTTGTTATTTTTTGCAAGTAATTTTTCACTTTAATTTCTATGTACTGTTGTTATACCTATTACTGATACAATTTTTAATCAATTGTAATATATTGATTTTTTGAAAATTCTCTGTTTTTTATTTTTCTAAGAGGGGAGGATCTGTGTTCTCACATTGTGCAAAAAGTCACTGAAATAAGCTTCTAGCAAGTGTGTTGGATTGATACCTGTAACTATTGTTATTAATATTTTTACTTTCTTATACCTAATATAAGGAAGTATAGTAATCGTGATTTTTTTCGACCTGGAGAATTTGATTGATATATACATTTTGAACCCTTTTTAAATCCATTCTGACTATTTTCAGAATGATGATGGACGAATATTCGATGAATTGTAATGAAAAAACATAACTTTAGGAAAAAAAATCTGTCCGCATGTCTGTAGTATCGCGATAGCAGCCACAGTTTTTGAGATAAAGCTTTCAAAATTAGTACACTCCTAAAAGCCAAAGACAATGAAAAATTCGGTGATGAACAAAATTGGCTAGCTGAAAGGGAGTCCACGGGACCCAAACTTTTTTGTATTTGACTTTACAAAAAAATATATTCTTGATGAAAGATAATAAATCATGTCTACTATATCAAGCGAATAAAATATATTTTCCAAGTACTTAAATAAAGCTGATGTAAATTGAATTATTTTACACATTTGGCCTGATAAAATGGGGTTAGGATAAATTTAACAATTTTACGTTTGAAAGGTCTAATTTAGTTACAAAAATGTCAATGTCAACAACAAACATTGTTAAAATGTATGACATGAATTATTATTGGCCGTATCGAATGACACTGATAATTAATTATTTAAAAATTTTAATGAAACATTTCAAGGTTCGCTATTAAAATTTAATTGAGGTAAGTGAAGAAATAAATAGAATGATTTTTTTAGATCAGGATGATATATACTGGTATAACAAAGTTATGTGCTGGCCACATTAGATATTTATTGATAACATGGCGCCCACTTATGTATCTTGTCTTTTAACTTGCTTTATACCGTAAAAAAAATTTGTTACTGGAATCTACCAACACAATTTTTTTAGTATAAGTGATACTTTATTTAAACTACAGTAATCTCAATTTCACATCTCGTGGGCAAATAAAGCTAAAAGCCTATTTGATAATTTTTATCAACATTTAACAACTGTCCTGACCTACGAACCCACTGGAATTACTGAGCAGCCAACAGGTAACATAAAAATTTAACCAACTGGACCGCTAATTGTTTATGAGAGGCCTAATAAAACAGGAATTATAAATCTTAAAGGGACTTGATAATATTAATATAAATTTATGTATTTTTGTGGTTATATGAATTGAAAATTTAGCTTCGAGTTATTTCATTTGTATTAAGTCAACATCGCCACTTCCTCGTTTCGTGACCCTGGGTTTGGCTAAGAGCGGTAACATGCAGTGAAGTTGTAGTGCCTGCGCTATTTAAATGTTTTTGAAGGGGAACAATAATACTTTCAGATGCCGAAACGAGTTTTGTGGAGAAAAATTACCTTGTGATGTAACATGACCTCTAGGTTAGAATCTCTCGAAAACCTGACGTGATGGAGCAATTCTGAGATTAGATTCGGATTCATTACGTCGAAAACCTTCGGAAAAATATAGTCAGGTTTCTAGCTTAGAAGATCGGTTAAATATTGTCGGCTTATGAATTTAACCTGTTTTAATAATATGCTTGATTCGTCACCGAAAGTAAACATGGATATCAGCACCTTCCGGTAATTTAAAGTAGTACAAGGTTGACAAGAGTAGCGTGAGCTGTGAAAGTAGAATGAGCACGAAACTCGATGTTTTGGGTAAGGAGAGCTTATTCTGTCTAGCGCTCTCGTCTAGTTAACTTCGGTATACTCTGTGACAAACAGATTTTGAGGTGAATTTTCCAACATTATTTGTCTGTTTTTGCTGCGTGTTGAAATATGCCGTTTCAAAGCCGAGTTAAAAGAAAAGTACTGGGAGGGCAGGTCCGAGAAATTGTTAATAATATTTTGCAATTTATGCAGAAAGAAGCGGACGCTAATGCACCCATCTTGGATTTAATAAAGATATTTATTTACATACCTATTCAGTATTTAGCTTTTCTGTCAACACAATTATAATTTATTTTAAATTTATTTGTAACACAAAAATCATCGGCTTCTTTGACGGCGGTAAATTGATTAGAGAAACAGACGTTTCTTATGTGGCAAATACATCTTTTTAGTTTGATGAGAACATTTTCAGCTGAACTTCGCCGTTAATATATATTTTCGGCCAAGCGTCTGTCAATTTTCCGTAACTGACGAAAAACTGCATTTTTCGTCCTTGTGTCATAAATAACTATTATTTCAACAGCAATAATTGTTATTGAAATAATACTTACATATTAATTAAACCCTATCTAGTATTGGATACTGACTTACAAAAATGTGTGTCTCTGACTGTACTTTCGAATACCACGCAGTCTTGCATCTGTCTCTTACACCGATGCGTCCTTTCCTTCTTTTGCGCATTTCGCAGGTCATGCTACTTTTGTCAAACTTGTCATAGATTTGATCATCAGATCCCCTTTTGTGGGTGGGGGGGGGGGGGGGGGTTGTGAAAAAGAAAGGCGGCAAAAGGGGCCTTGGGGATTTTATAACAATTGCGAATATATTTGCAAAAATATCGATACGCAAAAAAAGTTGGATTATTTTCGTTTACATCTTGCTTTAGTTCATTCCTAGATTTCTAAGGATATAGGATCTTGCTCGCAAAATGACTCGATCAAGACGTAAATATGTTTCTACAACATTTAATTATTAATATTTTGATTTACAGAAAAAATGTTATTTTAATGAAAACTGTATTTAAAATTTAAACGTCAGGTAATTGTTATTGTTATTAACATATAGTTAACAAGATATCAAAAACTTCACGACTTGGTTACAATTAATAGGTAGATATTACGTTTTGTTAATAAATATCTTGTGAACTGAAAAAAAATTTGTACGTTTCTTAAATCATAATTTCTGTATTCACTTCAGGTGTAAGTAATTCAAGTTTCAATACGAGGAATTATTAAATAATATATTTTCAACATATTATAATGCAATTAATTGGCAACCATTTAAGTGTAAATAAGGAGTACGTATAGAATTTGTTGAAGGTAACGTATTCATTTTTTTTACATATTAATAACAAATATATCGGTATTTACGTAATTACTTTTGTATAAATAAAAACTAGAAAAAATTTTAATGAATTAATTAAAATGTATTTATGAAAGGCAGTAGGAAAAAAATACTGTTATTAAATTCATAGAAATTGAAAAGTACGTCTCAATTAATATTATTATATTCCTTGATAAGTGTTATTTATTATATTATTTATGATCTTACTTATAATCGCTTAGCAACAATTAAGAATGCTGGGAAAACTTTCAGATACATCTCAGGAGAAAGTTGTTATCGTATATAACATTTCCGTTGAAAATTTTGTTAAAATATATTTAGTTTTAAATAACAACTTAAATAACATAATATATGGATAATGGTTAGGATTAATTAAATTTAATATGTACCCCGATAATATCTGAAGAATTAGAATCTCCCTTTTTAAACTGAACTAACGAAATTGCTATTTGCGTATAAACAAATTTTTTTATCTGTTTATGTTCAACTCTGTTCTCAACACAGAAATTGGTGTTTATCACTTTGACTCTATTTTCTCTACAGTACGTTTACCCTAAACAAGATTCATCGGTCTCGAGCATCAGTTTCAGGTTTAGTGCAGAAACACCACTTTACTCCATCAGAAGGATGATAAAGGCTAGTTAGTTGCAGTGAAGACACGGTATTTTCCAGTGATCTAATTTAACGTATAAATAAATCTCTGTTGTACCTAAGTTATAAAAAACCTTGCCATTTACTAAATAAAAGAAAAATACTTAAGAATACTTATATTTAAAAAGAAACAAAAGCTAATAATGTAATTAAACACTATACTTCACAGTGGCATTCTAAAATAAGTCATGGCAAATGTATAATACAGAGAAATAAAACTCTTTAAGGTTTTGCTACTAAAGACACTAAAAATTATGCAGTAAACCAGTAGGTAAGCAATAAAACTATTGAATTTTCAAACGGTTAAGCGGCAAAAATGCTACTACGGATAATAAAATGGTTACAAACGGTATTATAAAAGAAACGCTTTGACCGTGCAAGTGAGGAAATTAAACAATAAGAGTGTCTAAGTGTGATGAGTGGAAGAGAGAGATTAAGAATAAAACATATTATGGTTTTTGTATGGTCTTCATATTGCAGATGTTAATTACACTTTTGCTTTTTTGAGGCGTAAGAGTAAACACTGTATTCTTTTTTGCTTCTGTTACGATTAAAACAGAGGACGGGAGTAAAATAATAAAAATGTTAAGGCTAGTAGTCAAGAAATAAAAACTTCGACGGGTATCCTCGGTCCATTGTGATCTCAACAGTACTGTCTCAGTATAAAGATTCGGACCTCTTCAGTCACGAACCAATAGAACAGATACATCGAGGTTATTTGAAACTATTTTACTATCGTAGGATCGATCATGGAGAGCAAGCAAATCAAGGTATTATTTTTCATAAAACTAGATTATGCAGTTATGAACTGACAGAAGCGGCAAAACTTGATTTATTTTATAAAGTCAGGATATCATTCGCATCATTCACCTGAAACTCAGTTTATATTCCATCAATTTATAACTGAAAATATAGGCCAGTCACCAAAACGGAGCATGCTCTTTCCCAGTAACTATAGTGTAATGCTGTGATATTTCATTTACCACTCAAAGAGCCCAAGAATTTTCAAAAATTAAATTTTTTTTTCGTATCTACGATTAAGGCACTATTTCGTACAAAACGCAATTCCATCGGGGAACTGTTCCTATGACTCACTATCCATTGGGGATAGTGAGCCACCAGTACATTGTGTACAACTTAACAGGATTAAACATCAATGAAGTCAACTTTAATCACAAATTTAATTTTATAAGTAATATTGATCATTCCGTTTTTTCCTATTTTACCTTTCCTATCCACAAATCGATAGAAACCATACTTTTAATTGCTTTTGAATTTTCATATTAGCTTTAAAAATTCGTTTTCTAATTTTATTTTTTATTTCCGATGATTTTAAAAGTACTGCCTGGATCGAGTAGGGCAAGAAATTAAAATCCAACATAACTATTGCTTACTAACAAATTAGAATAAGTTAAACAAAACTTTAAAAACCAAAGCTCCGTAAACAAAATATTCAGTCTACAGCTAGAGCACGCCTGTATATTATTATACAGTCACCGTCCCTCGGTTTAAGTAACCGTGAATACAAAGTTTGGCACTACCACAAATTTCCGTCCGGGACTACCTGGATTTAATACCACCATTTGATGGAGAACCAACAAAATTATCAACTTTTATCAACGCATGTGAAAATGTTTTACCACTCATGGACAGATAACGATGCTATAAGAATAAGATTCACTATGCTTCATATAAGAAACAAAATCGTGGGGAAGGCAGCCACACTTTTAGCAGCTAGAAACTTTGACTCGTTTCCAGAATTAAAATACCTACTGATTAGTTTATTTGGGGACCAAAGAAACGAGGAATCACTCCTGTTCGATCTCAACACATTAAGACAGCAACCAAGAGACACTGCATTGCAATTTGCCGATAGATGCATAGACATCAGATGTCTGTTACTTTCGAAGTTAACTTGTGAAAACGTGACAGAAGAGGTCAGGAAAATGAAAATTGATTTCTATAACAATTTCAAAGAGCTTTCTTAACTGGAGTTAGTCCACAGCTAAGCCATCTTTTACGTTGCAGAAAACCTACACACATCGAAGAAGCTATCCAGATCGTCATCGAAGAAGAAAATATGAACTATCACCGTTCAAAAATAAGTAACGCCCCTCAAAATAGTGGACAACAGTTTAACAAGCCAAATATGCATCAACTAAGAATAAATACATCACAGACTAGAACTACACCAAATAATTCGCACCAACCATTTATGCAGTTTCAACGACCAATATACAAAGGCCAATGTACCAATAACCACCTTGGACACCAAGACCACCTCAGTCAAGATATCCATACTTTCAAAACCAACGAGGTCCTAGTCAGCCTAGGAGCCAACAAAATGTGTTTGCACCAAAAAATAAACCAATGACATACACACCCACACCTATGGAAGTCGATTCTAGAAGAACTCGCCTCACAAATAATATGCAACAATCTTAAAAATATACCAAAGACCCCAACAAAACTGGAGGACAGAACAACTTCACGTACAGCTTTCAGAAGAGCTTGAACCATCTGCAGTACCTAATTACCATGATAATTATGACCCCGGATATTCAGAAGGCGATGAATATTATGAATACGAGGAATATTCACCTTATGAAACTAATGAAGTGGAAAATATAAATTTTCCGACAGAAGCTTCGGAAACTATAGACAGGCAGAACTGATAGAAGTTCACACGTCCACAAATAACAGTTTACCATATATAAAAAATACCAGAAATTAATGCACGATTTATGATAGACACCGGATCAACAAAATTATTTATAAACGAAGAAATTGCCCGAAAACATTTCCAAAATCATATTCAAGAGGACCCATTCTGTATAACGACACAACACGATACTACAACAGATTATTACAGTGCAGAAATCCCAGTCTCAACAATATTTAAAAAACCGGATTTAAAACATAAACATTTTATATTTAACTGTAACCCAAATTACGACGGACTCATAGGAACGGATCTTTTAGTAAATTTGGAGGCCAACGTCGACTTTAAACAAGGACTTTTAGTCACCCCATGTAGAAAAATTCCTTTATATATATGTGGAAATTTAATTAATCAAAACACGAATCAATACCCAAATCAAAAAGAACACCAACCCAATTTAAATAATAACGAATTTGAAGAAATCACCCAATCAATACCACCAAGATCAGAATCAATTATATCCATTCCAGTGCAACCCCACAAGGACTTTTAGAATATAAAAAAACTTCAAAACAATTTAGAAATACCTGCATCACTGATTACAATAAAAAATAATCAAGCTTTTACAACTGTTATCAACAATACGAATTACCAAGCCATTTAACATTTTAGAAGTTATACCGCCTGAAGAATTACACCAAACAGAAATCGATCACATGGAAATAGATATCGATCATGAAATGATAGATCAAATCCAGAAGCAAAATTTAAAAAGTTTGCGATTAAACCATTTAAACAAAGAAGAGTATACCGCTGTCAGAAATTTATATTTTGAATATAGAGATATTTTTCATAGCGAACTTCTACCACACATTAGACTGAAAAACGAGACACCTATATTTACCAAATCCTACAGATATCCGCAAGTCCATAAAAAAAAGGTTCAGAACAAATCAACTCTATGCTACAACAAAATATAATAAGACCATCTACTTCAACTTGGTCAAGTCCCGTCTAGGTGGTACCAAAAAAAATTGGATAATTCAGGAGAAAATGGAGAGTAGTAATAGATTACAGAAAGCTGAATGAACATACAATATATGACAAATACCCCCTGCCGAACATAACGGACATTTTGGACAAGTTAGGGCCCAATATTTTATAGGGAGCCCAATATTTTACGACACTTAACCTCACCTCTGGGTTCCACCAGGTACAAATGAACCCAGATAACATTGAAAAAAACTACGTTTTCCACAGAACATGGATATTATGAATACACCCGAATGCCTTTCGGACTAAAAAGGAGCACCTTCGACATTCCAGAGGGTGATGGACAATGTTTTAAGAGGAATACAAAATGAGGTAAGTTGTTTACCTTGACGACATAATAATATACTCATCTAGTCTACAAGAACACATCGAATACCTAGCTAAAGTTTTCAAACGTTTGCCAGAAACACAATTTAAAGTACAACTTGATAAATGCGATTTCCTGAAAAATGAAGTGGCGTACTTAGGATATATTATAACACCAGAAGGAGTCATGCCAAATCCAGATAAAATCGAAACAGTACAAAACTACCCGATACCCAGGACACCAAAGGAAATAAAAGGATTCCTGGGACTCGCAGGCTATTACCGCCGATTTATTCAAAATATGGCACAAATCGTAAAGCCAATGACATCAATGTTAAAAAAGAACGCTAAGATAATACAGACACCGGAATTTATTCAGGCTTTCGAAACTTGCAAGAACCTTTTAACTGAAGCACCAATATTGCAATACCCGGATTTTACGAAGCCCTTCATAGTGACAACGGACGCGTCAAATGAAGCACTGGGTGCGATGCTCTCGCAGGGACCTATTGGGCAGGATCGCCCCATAGCATATGCCTCAAGAACTCTTAACGAAGCAGAACGCAAATATTCCACCACAGAAAAAGCATTGTTATCAGTCATTTGCTCAGTAACAAAGATTTTCAGGCCCTATTTATACGGCCATAAGTTTACAATCTATACGGATCAACGCCCACTAGAATGGCTATTCAACCTGAAAGAACCAGCTAATATGAAACTAACAAGATGGAAACTTAAACTCGAAGAATTCGATAACCAAATAGAATATAAGAAGGGAAAATTAAATACCAATGCAGATGCATTATCGAGAATCCAAATTCATCCATTGGACTCACAATCTCTAATTGTAAACGTCGACCCAGAATTAGAAGCCCCTCTAGACGAATTCGAAGAATTAACTGAAGGACCGAGAATTACATACGCCCACGCCAGATCAAGTCCAGCAAAATTTAAACCTACACGATAGACCGATAACACCAATATCAACAGCCCAATCAATAAATGACGAAGATCATACTGTTAGCATATCCATATTAGACGAAGCTGTAAATACAAAACGAAACCAGATCCATATAAAAACAGTTCATTTAAATCCCGCTGAACCTAAGGTAATAAAACAAGGACAAAAAAACAATCACAGAAGCCGAAGTTCAAACAGAATCAATAGAAGAAGATTTATTCAGGTTACTAAGAGATTTTACAACGACTGATCGAGAATACAATATATTTACCGAACAAGAAGACACATATAAAAAACTGTACGAGACCTATAACAGTAAATTTACAAATTACGGTCCTACACTAATCAGGTGTACAAAAAAATTAATTGATGTCATAGAAAAGGAAGAATAACTACATTAATCTTTAATTATCATGAAGGAAAAACCAACCACCGTGGGACAAAATAAATTAAAGCCCACCTCAGATTAAAATAGTAATGGCCGAATATGTAACAAGATATTGAAGAATTCATAAAAAAAGTGATATTTGTAAAAGAGGTAAATATGAAAGAATACCAGAAAATATTCCAATGATGTTAACAGAAACTCCAACAAAACCTTTTCAAATATTACACATGGACACATTTATCATGGAGGAAAAAATATTCCTGACTATTATCGACGCATTTAGTAAATTGATCCAGGCATTCGAAATATCCGCAAAAACAGCAATCCATATCTCCGATCAACTAATTACATTTTTTTCCTTCTATGGAACGCCTGAAAAAATAATAACAGACAATGGCAAGGAATTTAATAATGACGTAGTAAAAGAACTTCTTAAAATTACATAAAATCGAAGTTCATTTAACTGCCAGAAACCCTCAGAATAACGGCCTTATTGAGAGACCACACTCAACGATACTTGAACATATTCGAATTATAAAGAACATTAACAAGGACACTGTTTCAAGTCAAATGAAATACGCACTGTTAGCATACAATAATTCCATATACTCCACTACAGGTTTTACCCCTATTGAGCTAATCACAAGACATACGGAATGCCGAAATCCTTTCGAAATTTACTATAATCAGAATATTTATAGTAACTACTTAAACGAACATAAAACAAAAATGAAAAGAGTCTACGAATCGATGAGCCAAAAATCACAACGTACTAAAGAAACCGTACATCAACAAAGGAACCGAAGCGCTAAGGACCCACAAACCACATTTAAAGAAGGACAAACCGTATATGTCAAAAGTGGCATAGCAACCATACACAAAACCAAAAACCGTTATAAAGGACCATACACCATTACTAAGTTGAATACAGATAATAACTGCTAAATTACCAAAAGAATTAATGAATTTGTAAGAAAGGCACATTTAAGAAATCTAAAACGACCTATTTTTACAGGTTCATTCCCTTCGTCTATGGAGGAGAGCGAATCAGAAGATTAGACAATAACCCTGGATTACTACCACTACCTTTAGGAACATGCAAAAAATATAATCAATAAATGGACCCTACTAAGAACTATTGATTTACAACCAATTATTGACGAGTACAACAGATTAAAATTAAACATTAACAACCTAGACAAATCATTCAAATTAAATACAAACATATAAAGAGAAGTTAAAAACTTCGCTATAATCGCAAAGTTCTTATTCGATGAAATTAACCGAAAATTGAATCAATTAATTTCACAATCAAGACTTAAAAGAGGACTAGTTAACGGACTAGGATCTATCTGGAAATCCATCACCGGTAACCTAGATAATGAAGATGGGGAAAGAATAGAGCAACACCTGGAACAACTAAGTAAAAACCAACTAACCCACAAGGAAATACTGGCATCCCAAATAACATTAACTACGCAAGCAATAGAAAAATTCGAATCATCCATTACAAACTTGACTACAACTCAACTTGTACTACAATCAAGAATTTTACAAATCGAGCAAGCATTCAAGGACACAAAAAAATTTAAATGTACCATACGATCCAATTCAACAATGTCTATACCCAAATAAATATAATGGCACCAAGTATTCTACAAATATTGGAAACTCTAGAAGAAGCAATCACATTCGCAAAAATTAATGTTATGCACCCCTCAATTATCGAACCAGAAGATCTGTTGGACAGTCTTTCACAAATAAGTAAATTCGCCAATTTACCATTCCCTATTACCAAGGAACAAATTTTGAACTTCGAACTTCTAACCACAATTAAAGCTTACTAGAGAAAAACTACACTCAATTTTATACTGGAAATACCTATCATCGATACTATTCAATATAATATCTATCATTTATACTCATGTCCAATAATACATGAAAACAATACCTTCCAATTAATTATTCCTAACCAGAAATATCCTATTTTATCCGATCAATATTACAGTTCATCAAACGTATTATGTAAATTTACAGATAAGAGTTATTATTGCAATAATCTAAATTTAATAAATTTAGAAATTAATCAGCCATGCGAAGTACAACTTTTATTAGCTAAAAGACCATATTCTAATTGCGAAGTTAATCTAATTAAATTAACAAGTCAGAAAATACAAACTTTGGAATTTAACCAATTGTTAATCGTAAATCCTTCAGATAAACAAATTAGCTTTGATTGCAAGGATATCTCAGAAAAAAGAATATTAACACTAGGTAGTTATATTGTAACCAATACAAAAAATTGTATATTCAAATATCAAATAAAAAATTTACATATATACAGACAGACATACCAAATCTAGTAAACAATTATATTCCCGATTTAGATTATAAAGTAAATGTTTCCTATAGTTTTGAAATAAAGAATATAAGTTTGCTACAAACCAATTTAGACGACCTAAACGATATTAAATACAAAATGGAACAAAACAAACAAAATATAAATTTAGTAGATAATACTTCTCACTGGTATAAACCAAGTATTTGGACAATTATCCTATAGTTACCCTAATATGTTGTAGTGTTTATGTAATCAAGAAAATACTGAATCGACTCGTAGAATCCAGAACCAACTCCAAGGATGACACTTCCCGTACTTCAACCCTCGCTTAAAGTCCAGTCTAAGGGTGGAAGAGTTAAGTTGACCACCTGCTGATAAGAGGAGATAAGTCAGCATTTTATCCCGCTCGCCTCCACAGACTTCCAACGTTAAGACTTCACTTCGTGTCACAGCTTCATTGCATACAGATGTGCAACATATTATTGTATTTTATTTTTCGTAAAACTCATAAAAGTTTTAATTAAATATTTTTGTAACAATTTAAATCATTTTTTAAAAACACGTTAAGTCGGCCACATGGCTTAACTCGTGCTAAGAATAATGTACTACTTACTCCGCTGGTGAATGGTAATGGTATTTGGTCTGTCACTGCATCAGTTACATAGGTAGCGGTGAATAGAGTGATTGATCTGACTGAAAGATTGACTGCATAGATTAATCTGTGCTGTTTTTTTATATATATAATTTTATATATAAAAAACATGCCAATCTCTCTAAGACGATTAACACTAACAAAAATGGTATGGTATGGTAAATATCAATATGGGAATACTTTTTTTTACATAACTTGCCTGACTAGAAGTAAATTTTCAAAGGCTCTAGCAAAAATATCCGCTAATTTTTGTGCTCAGAACGATTGATTGTTGATATCAATATCACGTATTTTGGTACATTCAGATGAAAAAATGCTATATTTCTTATCAAAAATATTAATTTCGCAAAGTTTTTTTTACTTTTCATTATTTTTTAAAAACTATTCCGACACAAAAATTTTAAATTCTTAACATCCTTTACAAAGATTTTTAAATTTACGCATCTGTAATGATAGTATGTTTGTCATCTCATCAGTGATTTATCTTTGGAAAAAAATACGAAAAATTTGAATTTATATGAATTTTTTTAGCCATGTAAAAAACAAAACTATTTCTATAAAATTGCAACTATCTTGAAATTGGGCCACATGAGAGAAATGCCAGCCAAGAAAAATTTTTTCGTTTAAAATTTCATTGATTTCAAATTTATAAATAGAAATTCTTAAAAAAGAACAAATATTACTATCATAAAATTTTCAAAGTGTTAAAATTGAAAAAGAAATTCTATAGTAAAATTTAGTAAAAAGCCCAATTTTACCCAAAACTTTCGATAAAATTTAGTAGGCTGTTGATTAAAACAAATAATAAGCATTAGGTACTGTTAGTTGACAGTTGTTCACTAAATAGTAGTGATATTATTGTATATTGTTCAAGAATACATATTATTACGTTCAAGAGTGATTATTGCAAAATGGCGCACAAATTCCTAAATGAAGAAAAATTTGATATGTTAGAATGTTATTTAAAAGTAAATAGAAACAAAACGCATCGGTTTCCTATCTAGAAATATTTCCGGAGAGAATAACAGCCTTACAGATCGTGCTATTCAACTTTCACATCCAAAATACAGACCAAATAATCTAAAAAAAAACAGGAAAGTTCTAGAAGCAAATTCCTACCCCAAACACTTTAATAAACCAATAATAAAAAAAGGAATACACACAGCATGTAATAAAATAACCCACATACCAAATAATAGTAATAATAAATATGTGTCCATGCCATACATACCAACAGTATCCGAAAAAATTGCAAGCGTATTTAAATAACATAATATACAAGTAGCCCATAAACCATACAATACCACAAAAAAAATTTTCACCAAACTTAAATCTATCCGAAGACGAAACTAACACTATTTACAAGATAGACTGCAACGACTGTAATGGTACTTATATAGGTCAATCAACACAATATCTACATAAAAGAGTATACACATACAAATATATCATAAAAACTCAAAACTAAAACACGACAGCACTCGCCAAACACGCCATGGAACAAAACCACCGATTTAATTTTAATAACATACAAATAATAGAAAAAGAAGCTAACTATAACCGAAGAAACATACATGAAATGCTGCAAATAAAAAAAGACATACCAACGCAATAAATAATCGCACTGATATAGAAAATTTAAGCGAAACATCTTCACCACTGTCTTGTAATCAAAAACACTTGAAAGATGTCAATGAGCAAAATTGAGCAAAATCTTAAATTTTAACTTTATTGCAACATTTTTGTTGAAAATAAGTTTCTCCATTTACCATTTTAAAGGAAATGTTCTCTTAAAGTAGGGATGCCGATCTTTCCAAAAATGATCGTTTACGGGAATCAATCTAGATCGATAATAAAAGAAATTGTTCCACGATAAAATTCGACATGAAAAAAATCGATCCATCAAAGATCGATCAGCGATATTTTTATTGTGTTTTACTTACATACAAAATATGATTACTAGAGTCCGGATCCGATACTAGATTCCAAGAACGGATATCTCGTATTTTAATCCAAAATAAAACAATATAAATTTTGAAAAATTAATTCTACTTTTGATGTTCTCACAAAATAAATCCACTCCTTTTACACATCAAAAACTAAATAATGCAGTTCCTACTACAACAAAGTAAACAAATATGCAATTGAAAAGAAATAATTTTAGGTATTTAGCACATGTAAAATTCATCAGCTGTTTATTATATCTACGTAAAAGTCGTCGCTGCCTCCCGATCTTTACATTAAAGTACAAAGTAATATCAATTTTAAAATAAGCATATGGAGGAAATAAAAAGAAGGCATTTTTATCTATGTCAAGTTAAAAGTAATCACCTTAAATCTATAAATAACTGTTACAATTTTTCTGTTAGTAATATTAAAAAACGAAACATGTTCATCCTAAATACCATAGATCTAATATAAAATTTCAGAAAATACTGGTGTGTATTTTTTTTAATAAGAAATACGGTCATTTAGTTATATAACATGACGTCAAATAAAAAATACGCATTAATATTGCATGTAATTTTATATATTAAATCAATATGGTATTTAATATGAATTATCTGTATTCATTTTTTTGTTCTCATCAACAGAGAAATTTGAGCAGCGATATAAAGTTTTACATTGGTAATCCTAGCGACGAGGGCGTACGAACGCAGTCTTTACTGCTAATCTATACCCACACATTTTAACGTCCGATCTAAAGTACGATACAAGTCTAATCTAATATTCCAGTAGTAAATCTGTGAACGCAGCGGATATTGTCGAAGAGTTGCTGTATAACGATGGATAAAGGATTTCCCAGAGTTAGAGTTTTATGGCGCAGAATTTCGGTGCAATATTTGTGAGAAAATACTGTCATGGACAGTGAAAACACAGGCTTTACAGCATATTGAAACTGAAAATCATAAAACACGTGTGAAAGTATGAGTGCTACTGAAAGACAAAAACAATTTAATTTAGATTTAGTTAAAATGATAGCGGCGTGTAACATTTCGTGGACCACACTAAAAAAAACCCTCATTTTAAACATTTTCTTCAAAATTGTGTTAGTGGAAAGTAAGTACAATCACGTTACTGTGCTTGCGGAATGCACATTAAGGAAAAATTACATGTCGCCGATGTGCAACGAAATTAAAGCAGATATTGTTTCCGAGTTGCAAGACAAACACAGATGGGCAATACGACTCTTGTCAAGAAATCATCTCGTACTAACTTCTTTGTAATACGGAAGATTCGTACCAAAAATTCTTATGTTTCATACCACTGCATCGTCCGCCGTGTTATGCGGGGTGAACATGAGAAATACGAGTATAACCCCTCGAGTATAACGTACGCGTACTGTATTATTTCGATATGATAATATGATTAGTACAATACAAAACACGACACGATATCGGAATCAATAAACTTCAACTCGTGTCTTTGTCTTTTTGACATTCAGCACTGCCTCAACCTCGAGTCATTTCTATCTGGGTATCTGTCTATATTAATTAGTACGAATACGAAACTGTACCGGTGCCAAATACGACACATCTCTAGTATGCGTTATCGAAGATGAAACCTTCGACGCTAGTGGTCCGAACATCGATGTCAAATCGCTCAATTAATATTGTGTTACAGAATTAGGAAAGACTTGTAAGTACAAGCGAATTTCATACAAGTTGTACACTTGTTACAATTGCAAGTTTTGTGTTAAAGGCCACTGGTAGTTAATCCTTTGAGACGAAATAAATAGACAAAATATCAATATAGCATGATGTCCCATGTATTTAAGGAAATATATAAACAGAAAACTGTCATATTTGATATTGATTTCAATTATCTAAAATATCTAACATTTAAGTTTCATTTTTCAAATTAATATTTCTTTAGGTGTAAGATATTTTTGATTAGGAAAAAACTTTTTTTTAAACCAACCTCTGACTGATCCTTTTGACGCAGAGGTTTATTTAACAATTTTTTTAAATTAATTTATAGGACAGCGGCTTAATACCCTAAGAAGGTGAGAAAAATATACATAATAATAATATTTCTATAAATTAAACAGAAAAAAAGAGATGTACCAATATCAATGATACCCGGTTATGAATAAGAATTACAAATGTGTTTAATGAAACATATATAAATTAAAAATGAGGACACAATCATAAATTGCGTTAAAGAATACGCATTAAAATATTATAATCTACTCATTTATCTTGATATATAAATCGTTATCACAAAACAAATTAAAGGAAGAAAAAGTGCAAGTAAGAAGATGGTGAGAATAAAAGCTGTAGTCGAGCAAACGGGGCAATCAGATCACTTTCTCCAAGAAGCACCTGTTTGGAATGTGGAGCAGGTAAGTGAGTGCGTCGCCCCCTCGCGGTCAGTGGTGTTCAGGGACCGAGGGGCCTCTCGTCTTGGCCGTTATCCAGCCCCAGGCCCGATTCCGCGCGCTATCACGAGCATGACATTTCCAGACCTGCTAACATATAACAATGATGTAACATTTCAAATACAATTATACGTCGATAAGTACAAAGGCCGATTTAAATGTTTTGTAAATTTTTGTGATATTTAAAAGAAAATGGAGAAAGATTTCAGTGGCGCACGGCAGACTTTACAATGGGAATTAAAAATTACTTTTAGACATCTGGAACGGGGCTGAACATCATATGATACAACCTTAAATTCAGAATGTATGTAAAATTTATTTAATTTTTATTATCATTCATGTTTTCAGCTTAGAGCCAAATCGTTAAAAACCCAAAAAAAATCAACGAGCGTATATTTGAGTAGTGATGAGAGGTATGTGAAACTTCTCATATGGTCCAAATGCTATTATCCGACCGACATCATAGATGTCTCTGTGGCGGATAACGACTTGCGAAGCAAGTACCGAGAGCGGTGACCTCTAGCACAGGTGGACTAAATTACTGTTATTAAATATGATTTGAACGAAACAACTACTCAGCAGGCAAATACCCCCACCTGCATTGGATTATACCTTCAAATCATGATAGATCGGTAGCCAATATCACTTGTTAATTCTTAACCAGACATAGACCGGTTTCGAACTTATTAGTTCTCCTCAGTATGCCATAGGTTATGGAACAGACAAATGGTTAGGAATTGACAAATGATATTGGCTACCGATCTATCATGATTTGAAGGTATAATCCAATGCAGGTCGGGGTATTTGCCCGCTGAGTAGTTGTTTCGTTCAAATCATATTTAATATGAGCGTATATTTAATATTGGTTGGTTTTTAAACAACGAGAAACTTTATATTTTAACAATACAGTAAGTTTGAAACTCTTGATATTAGACTGAAGAGGATTTTTAAAGAAAGGTGGAAGCTGATATTTAAATGTGACAAAGAAGTAGAGAACGAAACAGTTTATATATATTTGAGAATATTTGACATCAACTTCACGTATACAGAGCGGACCATTAATAATGGACCATAGTTCAAGGGTAGATTCTTTGGTCCAAAATATGAGGATATAACCAAATATGCTTTAGTAAAATGTTGCTGTGAGAAAAGATACAGGGTGTCAAAGTTGAAATTATTTTTTAATTTTTTTGCAATAACTCAACAACCTCTTGACCAATCTTCACCAAATTTGGTAAAGAAACACTTTTAATCTAAGAAACAATAATGTATGTATCACATCACGTAAGACCATAGAGGGCGCCGTATCTGATGAATTTGTTTCATAATTTTTTTACGAAAGGTTGTGGTACTTCTGACTAGAAAATTTGATGAGGACGTCATTTACACGTAAAAGAGGTACACTTGGTAGAACTTGATAACTCCAACCATTTTCATGGAAACTGCCGTTAAAGATTTCAATAATTTTTTGAAAGACAAATTCAAATTTAATGAAACAAACTGTATTTATTGAAGAAAGTATGGAAAGTAAATTAAAATAATAGCGTAACAACAGCGTAAACTCTCTCTTTCTCTCTCTCACTTTCTTAAGAACTAATTACTGCAACTTAGAGTAAATATTCGATATAGTTTCCACCTACTTCTATGCCTTTTCTAATTCTTTTGATAAAAGATTTTCTTGCAATGAAAAATACGTTTTGTTCTCCTCTAATAAAATTGGCTGCGTTTTTTATTTGGTCCCACAGTTCTTCTCTTGAATTGACGTTATTTGCATAGACTAAGGACTTCATATGTCCCCACACATAAAAGTCCAAAGGATTATAATCAAGACTCCTTGGTGGCCAAGCAAATTCACTTCCTCTATCGATCCATCTGTGAGGGAAAGTCACATCAAAATGACTGACTGCAATGGAGAAATGAGGGGGGATCGTCATCTTGCATAAACCACATTCTGCTCCTTTATGTCTAGCATGAAATCATCGAATATATCAGCAAGAGCATTTCGAAGAAAAAACAGATAAGACTGCCCATTTAAATTTGGAGAAAGGACAAATGATCCCAATAACTGATCGCCAGTAATGCCACACCAAACGTTAATCTTAAATTCGTGCTGAAAATGCCTTTTTTTAACGACATGAGGATTTTCTATTTCCCAGTAATGGCTATTTCTTCAGTTAAAAACATCTATACCAGTAAAAGTTGCTCCATCGGTAAATAAAATAAATAATTTTGATCCCTGTTGTTTATTGAAATGAAAATGGCAAATTTCTAACCTTCATGGAAGATCCCTTGGAAGTAAATTTTGTACAGAAGTGAAGTGATATGGGTAGAAGCATTCTTTGCGTAAGACTCTTAGAACGGATTGTTGCCGCTGATAAACGACTTGAGATGACTTGAGGACCTTCATCCACACGAACTAAAATTTCTAGTTCTTGATCTGGAGTAATTCATTTCGGTTATCCTACATCATTTTTATGGCGAAATGAACCCGTTTCTCCCAAATGACGAAACAAATGTTGGAAAATCTTATGATTTGGCTGCCTTCTATTTGGATATTGCACTGAGTATCTCCTAGCTGCAGTACGCCCGCTAAAATTATTTTGTGCGTAAACACATATAATATCCCTCATTTCTCCATTTAAAAATTTTTTATGTCGAGACATCTTAAATAAAAAAGTTAAAGAATTTGATAAATTAACACGAAGAACACAAGAACAAAATGATATGACTAAATGACGTATATGACAGAACTAAGACGTAACCAAAGCATACTTTTCAATAAATGCAATTTGTTTTATTAAATTTTAATTTGTCTCAAAAAATTATTGAAATCTTCAACGGCTGTTTCCTCGAAAACAGTTGGAGTTTTCAAGTGTACCTTTTTTACGGAGAAATTACGCCCTCATCAGATTTTCTAGTCAGAAATACCACAACGTTTCATCAAAAAGAATATGAAAAAAATTCATCATCAGATACAGCTCCTGCGGCGCCGTGTATGGTCTAACGTGATAAATAAATGATTGTTTCTTAGATTAAAAATTGTTCCTTTACCAAATTTGGTGAAGATCGGTCAAGAGGTTGTTGAGTTATTGCAAAAAACGAAAAAATAATTTCAACTTTGACACCCTGTATCTTTTTCCACAGCAACATTTTACCAAATCATATTTGGTTATATCCTCATATTTTGTTCCAAAGAATCTATCCTTGAACTATGGCCCATTATTAATGGTTCACCCTGTATATTTTTCAAAAATTATTGTTAGTGCAAAAAACTTGAACAGTTTCTTTGTAATTTTGTATTAAGCTCTTTCTACTAGGGGAGAACGAAAACTTTGAAACAGCCATGCTTTTTAATTCCTTATGGAGAATTCAAAAATTTTCTTTTTGGTTTACCTATATATTTGTTATATATAAACAATTTTTTTAGAAACTGTGTTTTTCTAATAATTCTGTCGTTTGACATTAGTTTCCAATTTAATAATTAATAACTGAACTACTATTTTTTTATTCTATATATAGAATTTATATCTTACAAGTTAAAAATATTAAAATTAAAGCAATATCAAAAAACTAATTTTGAACTAAAAATGTAGAAATAATTTGTAGATATAAAAACTATTCATGGTGAGAAACATCCTTATTTCGCATCTACATTCATTATGTGGAAATATTTTTCAAATTACTACTTTCGTAGAAGGGAGATTTTCTATAAGGTAAAAAAGGGAAAGAAATTAAAATGAAACATTTCAAATATGGGTGTTCATGTGTAGGTGGACCTAAATCTTGGCCACTCTTCTATACAGAGTGTTCATTTTTAAGTGCCTCACTCGATCATTCGTTGCTTGATTTTTCATGTATTTTTTTCTGAGGAATCCAAATACGAAAAGAAGAAAATAATTGAACATCAAATAAAAAAAGTTATGGTCAAAAACTTAAAAATACAAAAATTAACACCCTGATATTAATGCGGAAATGGACATAGGATAATCCACTGATTATAAATGCGCATCAGATTAATATATTTCACTTCTGGTTTAACCGGAAATTATTTCAACTTCTTTAATTTAAGTTATACACCATAGCTCACTTTAAAATATCTTTCTGAATTCAGAAATATATAATATATTATCATTATCTTTCATATTTAATAAAATATTGGAGTTAAAATTTAAAACAACACAAATACATCTCTTAAAACAAAGTTATATATGGAAACAAATAAAACCATTTTTTAAATAATTTGTATAAGTAATTCCATATATTTTATTTACAACAAATATTCGAAAACATCAGTTTGCTGCAAACAGAGGCGGAGGCATTTGATCAAATTCTCCCTGATCTTAAAAAACATAATGCACATCTTTCTTAGTTAAGCTGCAGTCTTTTTTGCTTTACTTCGTTTTTCTTTGCCGCTGCTTCCATTTCCCGTTAGTTTAAGTTCTAAAGCTGTTTTTGTTGAGCCATTTCCGCTGTCAATAAGTTCTGTTGCAACTGTTGAAGACCTTCTCAAAATATTCTTAGATGAAGGAGTAAAAATAGGATTAGTTTGCACATTACCTTCTTTGGAGACGATTACTGCTACTTCTGCTTTCCGCATAATTTTTTCTTTAATTTTTAACATAAATTCTAGATCCACCAAATCCTCATACTGCGTTTGCTCGCGATAAACATCCGGTCTCTGTTAATTTTTTCATTAATTTGGAGAATATGACTTTTAACACATTTTTGTGACTAATATTTTGATAATACTGTCTTAGTACATTTCTCCAGGTTTGCTTTACCGAGTTATAAACAATGACATACTACATACATACTATTTTTTTCAATTTGTAATTTCCAAGCTTTCAAATGCATCCAGCTGTCTAGTATTTGTTACATTCCTAATTAATCTTAAATTGCTAATATCTATTTTATGGTTGTTCTCAAACTCATGTTGGGAAACACTAACCTTATCTGTTCTACCATATTTAAGATGGGCCATATGCTCTTTGAATCTAGCTTGATTTGATCGTCTAGTTTGTCCAATATACTTTTGATTACAGTCGCAACACCTAATTTCGCACATCCCCGACTTTTTGTTTGTTTCAATTTTGTCCTTTGGACTGCCTAAAAGATGTTGTTTATTTCCCAATGAATGAACCACTGTCACCAATATCTTTAAAAATCTTACCAATACCACAGGTGAATCAAGGATCGAATGGAATTGATACAAATTTCGGATTTTCTCTTTCATTTTGAAAGGTCGAGGAATTTCGAAGTGTCTCTTTAAATTTTTGTTTCCTAATTATTTTATCAATTAAACTTACAGAATATCCATTACTCGTAGCTATATCCTTAATCAATGCCTTTTCTTTTCCAAACCTCTCCTTATTGAGATGAAAGCTTAATAGACGATGGACTAGAATATTAAAACTCGCCATTTTGTTTTGAGCGCAATGGTGAGAGTCATTAGGGATATATCTTAGAGTGCTGGAATTTTTTCTATATATATATCAAATTCTAACTATTGTCACTATTTCTAACTATTAATACATCTTTCTAAAAAGGTACTTGTGCAGAGTTTTTAATTTAATATGTGAATTTAACTGGCGCGAAACGACTGTTTAATTTTGAATCAAAGTTATCAATGTCAGCGTCTTCTGTCTCAAACACTGCAAAAATATCATCCACATACCTAAACCAAACCTTGGGAAGATACCCAAATTCTTCCGTCTCGAATCTGTTCACGAAGAGCTGGCAATGAATGATGACAAAGAGTTACCCATTGCTGTTCCTTCATGTTGTTCGAAGAACTTATCGTTGAATCGAAAACAATTTTGTTTCATGAAAAGTTTAGTGAGTTTAAGATATTCTTTTACTACATCTTGACTGAGATTGTTTAATTCGAGTAGATCCTTAAGGTAGTCCAAGGTCTGTGGTATCGGAACACTTGAAAACAATGAACAAACGTCAAAGGAGATCAAAATTTCACCTTCTTGCAACTGAATATTTTTCACCTTATTAATGAAATTATTGGAATTAATCACAGAGAAACTAAGTGGTGCAATAGGTAAATTTTCGAACTCTTCTGTTAAACTTTTTGATAGGTGGTAAATCGACGATCCGATTGCTGGACGTACCGACTTTCCTGGTTTATGTATCTTAGGCAAGCAGTACAATCTAGGTACACTTGGGTTAGATACATGTAACCGCATATTTAAAGCTGGAGTAATAAAGTTATTGCATGCAGGATTTAACTGCATTTCTTACTTCAGTAATCATTTTTGGCAATGGATTTCTAGAGTTTTTTATAATAAGGCTAATTTTTTAGGTTTAATTGTGCAAACGATCTTCAGTCTAGTTTATTATAAATATTAATCTATTTCCTTTTCAAAAGTATCGAAAAGTATTTTTTTTACATTGAAATCAATGGCTGTTCTGGCATGGAAATACAATTTTATGAGGAAAAATGCGGTGAAACATGAAAGGATAATTCTATATTTTACTAAGTGAACCAAGACATTTAATAGGTCATGCGTCAGGGAGTTCAAAAGGTACGTGGATAAATCACAGAAAGCTGGAAAGGCTTTAAACACCTTATTTGGACATCTAATTAATAGGTATATCAAGTTTTCACATTCATCGATGTATCTCTGACTTTTCCTCTCGCTGCATCAATAAAATTTAGATGTATTGCAAACATTTTTAACGTAAAAATTCATTGAAAGATATAAAATTGTTAATAGAAATCCATACTACGAGAAACAGACTACGTATTTTTTTGCACAAAATTGTCTACAATGTTGGTAATAATAACATTAATACCTTGTTTGCGAAGAAGTAGTTATTAGCATTTATCATAATAAAGTGAATGAAACATTTTTGATAGAAAATATTTTCTATGCTGCAAAAATTAAAACCATAAATTGATATATGATATATATGTCGCAGGCAAATGGTAATTCTAGGCAAATGGCTTTTGTCTAGGCAAATGCTGTCTGCCTGGGCAAATAGTGTTTTTTTCTTTTTTCAAATGCTAAATGACTAGACAAATGCTATTTGACTAGCCAAATGGTATTTGCCTAAGCACTTTCTAGACAAATGGAAATGGAAATATTTGTAATAAAAACGCTGTGTTTAGGTACACGCTACCAGCTTATTTATTAAATATTTTCTATAAAAAAGGCAAAAAACTAATTCTACAAATAACAAAATGTAAACATATAATTTAAACAAAATTTGTACATTAATTATAATGTAACGCTGAATACAAACAACACTGTAATTTTGTAAACCTTATTTATTTTGACAAGGATTGCTAGAATGGCACTTACTGCAGAGATTTTTAGACTTAGAACAAGCACAACGATTGGTATTACACTGACGTTTTGATGGCTGACATTGACATTTTGAAAATCCTTGCCCCGAAAACATCGACTGCCCGGCGCAAGCTTCTCTCAATGAAATGAAACGGTCCTGAGGAATTTCATTATAATTAAAGGTAATTGCCGAAATGGGCGTTAGATCACTCCTAGTTATCCAGTTTTTTAACACACCCGTCTTTGTGCCTATTCGATAGACGCCATTCTTTTTATCAAGTATAATACCTTCCAAATTTTTTTCTATCTAATGGTCCTCTATCAAATTTTGGAACAGCAACAGTGACATATTTACCTACTTCTATGTCGCAAAAAATGGTTCTGCTTCTCTTTGTCATTATTTCTGCAGCCTTTATCTGCCCATCGTAAGATTTTTTCCTATTAATTCTAATATTCTTTTCACTGACACAGAGATTGCAAGTAACCCCAGTACTAAAATTGCTATTGTCTTTATTAGCAATATCGCAAATATCGTGTACTATTTTTTTGCATAACGAACATTTGTATGTACCTGTGCTTTTTGAGCCGCTAACAAAAGCAGCAGGGTTTATGGTATTGGCTTCTGTGTTCGCCTTTGTAGGATTTTCTTGCATTATTATAGGCATTTCATCTAACATTTCTTCCGTAAATATATCAATTTGTTGATAGTCCACAACCAGTTTTTTAACTACTACGACACAAACTATGTATAAACCCTAGCAAAAACTATTAGTGAATAATAAAAAAATCTAAATATTTACTTACATGGTGATAGAATTGATGAAAATTGTAGCAGCAAAACCAGCAACACACACTTTAAACATACGCCCGTATACCTAATACGTTCATCAAATATCACAGTCATTTGCCTAACAACGACTTCGGCAAATGACATTTTCCTAGGTAAATGACTTTTAAATAGAAATTTTTTTCATGGAGTCATTTGCCCAGGCAGATAGCATTTGCCTAGACAAAAGCCATTTGCCTAGAATTACCATTTGCCTGCGACATATACACTATAGGCAGAAATAAGTAATCTAAACAAAAACTTTTAAATTAGCCTGGAAAATGATTTAGCATTATTGAATTAACATTATTATGTTTTTCCTTAAAATAAATAGCATACTCAATAAAAAGTTGTAATCGCAGATAGATGTTAATTATGCCAATGAAATAAATACTAATTATGTTTCTGCGATATTATCTCGTCTTAATTCATGTTTACTGTACTTGGATATTATTTATTACTATCAAGGCGATTATCTTTACACATTATACGTTACACATGTATCACATATAGTGTGTTACAATTTAAATAATGAAATAAATTTTAGAAAATATTATTTGGTAATAAAATGTACGACACTGCAGGCATCAGATTTGATTATTTCACTAATTTTTATATTTCAAACAAAAAGAGTGAAAAAGGCTGGTGTAAATTATGAAGCAATTTTCTGTAAGTGTATAGGTTATCTTAACTGAAACATCTATATCATGCATTTTATGGTACTATATTTTGCATGGTGATTTATGTGTGACAGCATTCGACTAATCTTGATTTTATATACCGACATACTTAACAAAGCGAATCTAAATAGATAAAGCGCTGTGTCGCAACATAGACGGCTCTAGGCTGCAATAAAAATGTATTTAATATTAAATGTTACCAGAACTAATTAATAACTTCGTGTTCAGTATATTTTCACTATCCCTTTCAACAGAACTGGTTAAATGTTGTTTGAGAAATGTGTCCTCGATAATTAAATGTGACGATAATTAAATGTGAGATTTTTTAAATAATTGGTTCAGACAACAATAATTATATTAAAAGGAGTTTAAACAATATTGTATTTTTTTCACTATATCATGTGAACCTCAAACACGGCGCAAGCCTATGAAATGAAATTTCATGCACTTATAATACCTACCTGTAAATTGTTTCATTTTAAGTATTCTCTAAATAATCGAATAAATTTAAATGATTTCATTCAATCCTAACAATACTACAGACCAGAACAGTATTAAAAAAATATGTATGTAAATTGACTTGTTGGGAATTCCACATAAGAAACATACCGCTTGCTCATGATGGAATGAAAAAAGGTTATTGCCACCATATACAAAAAACATTCAGTTTGTATATGGAAGTTAATTCGGTTGATAAAAAATGTTGTTCCTATATCAAAATCAAACTAAACTAATCGATATACGAAGAAATCAAGACTTTTTAAAAATATTTACATACAATATTTAATCTTAGTTACATTTTTGGATATCAAAAGGAAAGTGACAACGGCGACGTGACACTTTTGGCCCAATAAAGCAGTATTTTAATAAAATTTCGATTACCCACTCATAGCATTATGAAAAAAAATCTAATAATTGAAAGTTGCAACACGTCACCTGAAATATTACATTTGACTCTAAAGAAATATTGACGTTATACAGGTGTCTCATAACTAAGGGACCATAGAGCAACTGGAGATAGACATCAAAATAGGTTGTTTGAACCAAATATGCTTTGACAAAATATTATTCGTTAGAGAGGTACTGGGTGTTTAAACTGAAAATTTATTTTTGAAAATATTATGAACGTCTTGTCTCAAAATTATGAAAGGGATACTACTTTTGAGTAAAAAACGGTATACTTCAACGATTTCGATATCTTAATCTGTTTTCGAAATATTTGCGCTTAAATATCAGGTTGCATCCAATATCCATGGTCTTTGAAAACCATGTAACTTACAAAGTTGGCTGTGGATCATTTTAAATGCCCGGTTATATCCTAACAACGTGTCAGTTTAAGTCAATATGAAGCTGACAGTTAAATAAATTTTCACTTTAAATACCTTTTGCCTCTCTAACGAGTAACATTTTGCCAAAGCATATTTGGCTGAAACGGCCTATACTGATGTCTACTGTCTCCAGTTCCTCTATTAGATATGGGACACTCAGTAATTCAAGTATATTTTACATACTGTACATTGTGTGCTGTACTGCATGGATAGTTAAATACATTTTTTGTTTTGTTTAATAATAATAATTTAAACTGATTGAAGGAAGTTAAGGATACGCATTCTTAAGAAAAATGTAATCCCAAAAAAAATCTAGTAAGGATATTTTCTTTCTTATTCGAACCTCCAGCTACGAAGGAAAAATTATCTAGGCACACTTACCATCGATAACTACTCCACCGAGCCGATGCCGTTTTGGTCCGAGATATCTCATAAATACAGAGGAACCTGCTTTGTTCTAATGTCATTAACAGGTGGTTGTCGGATGTCAGGGGCGAAAAAGATCAACTAACGAAGGAGATGAAGGTTTTTCTGACGACATGTTTTCAGTTCGGAGCAGAGAAATGAAGTCGAAGCAGTTGAACCATACCACTTTATTCTCAAACAGTCAAAAGGAGATTGACTGTAGCACACTTGCATAGGAATCCAGTTATTGCACCTCTAGTTACCACAGAACACAGAGTTGCAGATGAAACAAGAGTTAGCTTAAAGAGTCCTAATGGACGTGAGCAAGTCTAAAGAGAGCAAAGAGAAAGGTATGCTAACTTCAATTTCGTTCCAAAAGAGCCATTTAACTCTGTAATGTTAGGAGGAGAAATTTGTTTGACGTTCGCACAGTTGGTTTCTATCCGTGATAGATCTATGAATGTAATTTTGTAGACGAACATGTCATGCCATTTTCTCCATTTATTGATGAGAATTTGCTCTTTATGCAGGATAATTCTAGACCTCACGTTGCCAGAGTGGTGCTAAACTATTTCAATCAAGTCAATATTCTGGTTATGGATTGGCTACCTAGACGCCCAGATGTAAACCTTTTGGGATAGTGTCAAACGATCAGTTAAGCGTCGTATACCTAATCGTAGCAACCTCAGGGAGCTTGCAGAAGCCGTTGTTACTGGATAGGAGAATATTACGCAAGAAGCATTCAAAATTTGATTAGCAGTGCCAAGACGAATGAGAGCACAAGCTGGCAACACATATTACTGGTTCTTTTACCTTTTTTATTGAATTTCATGTTCTCAAGTCTTTTTTTTTGTTCTATGTTAATATATTACGTATTTCTAAAAAAAAAAATCAAATATTTGGGTGTTACATAAGCATCCTTTCAGTGGTACACGATTTTATAGGAATCAATTAATAATCTTTTCATGTTATTATTACTAATCCTTTTTTAAATACAACACATTTGTATACTTGCGTAATTAATTGAAACAGTGAGGAAACTAAAATTTATGTTTTAAATGTAGGTGTCGTCATGTTATAAATATAAATATATTGCCATCTTTTAAATGTAGGAGATTAATACTTTGAAAAAGGCTAAAATAAATTTTACTTAATTAAACCTAAATGATTTATCTAAAACTAAATAATAAAGCACTAAATTAAATGTAGGTTTTGTATGATCGTAAAAGGTCTGTTATAAATTGAAAACGCCTATAATATGTATATCGCAGTTCAAATAAGTAAACAAGCAGACATACGTGTAAGACAGAACCCCACCACCTACGTACATCGCAATTGAAGACACGTGTGAGCTTTAGTCCCCGACGATCAGCAGTTTGCAATTCCATTTCGATAGATAGAGTCATAGGTGTTTTATTGTGTTGTTGTGAAAATAATGTCTCGACGGGTTCCTTCGCGAAATATGTAGACCGGTGTCTACAAACCAATCTACAAACACAGAACTTTACTGCAAATGTTGTGAAAAAGTTATCTTGTGTATACAAAAATCGAACGTTTTAAAACTTTCAATATTTTAAATACATTCCAGTCACATTTGTAGACGTGGAACGGACGATTTCAGACTAAAAATGGATCATTAATGATAGATGCCGGAATCTAATTTCAGATCATTTAGAACAATAATTATTAACAATATGCTTTTATTCTAATGCCAACAAATATTGTTACAGTAATGCAATAGCGTTTTTTGCTAAATGTTCATAGTTCATCTAATTTTGGACATTACAGAAAATACCCGTCAAAAGTATAAGCTAAGGAATTGTCCATTTTGTATTGTATATCATTTGTGCACATGAAAAATGGGTTCGTACAATAACTGATTCGGCCATTTATATTCGCAAAATGACTACCTGAGATGTGGTCCTTACATCTGAATATTACGTACTGCAAAACTGTTTGGTATAATCTTTGGTATAAACCACTGTTGCGAACGACAAAAGTCCTCTTCCTAGCGATTTGAATAATTATTCTCCTACGAACGTATTAATTATAGACGCACATATTAATAATATAAACAAAAAACATAGATAAAAATAGTTATTTACGAAATTTCACATTTTTATATGGATATAAAATTTCACGAAGAAATCAAGTCAATAATAATTCATACAGGTAATAATAATATGAAAGAATAGTACCATAACCATAATAAAAAATAATAATCCTTCATCTGAACAATCCATTGACAAGGTTGTGCATACACTTGGAATTCATATAGTTTTTGTGCAATTTAAATTTATCTTATCTGCATCAAGGCATTTATATCTTATCAAGCATAACTGTCGCCAATTAATAGCAATAATTATGGGAACATTTTATCTGATTTTAGATATTTTCTTACCTTATTTGTTATTAAAAGACTTAAATAGATTTTAAATGAAACAATTTAATTAACAACGAATTACAATAATTAAATTTATTTATGTGTTCAGGTAAATAATGATATAATTACTGTAAATTTTACGATATATTTCATGTAAATTTTATACATTTATTTACCAGTAATGAAATAAGTCATGCTCTAATTAACTTGATTCAAAATAATCAACTGGCAAAAAAAATAGGAACTTTAATTAATAACCTTCAGTAAAGATGTAATCATGCTGTATAAATATAATAAAATGCCTACACAAAGAAAAAGTTACAGTAATTTTCAAAATGGACTTAAAAGTGCCTTGATTATTTTTACCAAGAAAAAATCCGGGCGTCATTAAACGACGGCATTTACTTTTGTGTTTGTTGAACACAAAATTGCCAAGCAAGTTTTTAATAACCTTTCATAAAATTAAGTCTCCTTCTTTGTTGTTAATTATATATCTTGCACAAATTAGACTTCATAAATTTTAATTAATTGTTATAGTAAATATTTTTTGAAAATTTAACTTGAACACATCACCTAATAAATATTTACTATACGGGTGTTTGGTAAATTAGTACAATAGTTTAAGGAGATTCTATGGCCTAGGCTGCGGAAATATAGAAAAAAAATACGTACACAACCCTTGCCCGAGCAGGTTTGACTTTAGTTTCGGGGTTGTCTAATTTATGTGGTATGTTTTATGTTTTTATGTAATGCTAGTATAGCCACTGTTTACTTGATAACTATTTTGACAGCTATTTTAAACAAATAACTTTATTTGAGATAATTGTTTTCACAGCACACTATCGGGTGTATCGGGTTTTGTGAATTATAATACCTATTTATTTAGAAGAATTTTGATTTTTCTTTGTGAATTCTTAAGGAATTGCTAAGTTATGGGTATCACTGTAATCGTAAATAGATGTATTTTCTAAATATCGACATGAGCCACTATTTTGAGATTTGACAAAATATGTATTTTTTTAGAAAAACCGATTTTCTCACCTATGAAGACTACTATGTAAGAGGGTTTTTATCATAAAACAGTAAATCAATTTTTGCAATAATAAGAAACCCAGTCAAAAAAATTTGTTGTAAATCACATCACTCTAAATCAAAAACTAAAATTTTCATTAAAAAAAAGAAAATCAAAGAAAAATGTATACTGTTATATTCAGAATTCACCATAGATTCCAAAAATGTAAAAATATACAGGCTATTTCATTTAAAATAAGAAAGTTGGGGTAATTTCCGGCAAAACCAGAAGTAGATAAAAATTTAAAATACTGTCTTCTAATGCAATTTTATTTGTATAACAAAATATTAAAATTTCTTCAATTTATTTCTATAAACAATAAAAATAGAGGGGTGAGCCAGGTTTCATTTACACCCGGTATATTAACATACTATAATTTTTAGATAACGAAGAATTATTCATATGGTCCCAAAAAAAGAAAAAGGAAAATGTACAGAATGCCACAAATAACGTTCAGACAATAACCGGTGTAATACCTACATATAAAACTGTTCAGCTTTTACAGCTACGTACTGAAGACAATAGACGAGATTGTGTGCCAGAGAACATTTTCATGAGTAACACAGTTTCTGTTTTCTGCTGAAAAACATCATCTTCGTGGAGTACACTGTGTAAAACAAAAATAATTAAACTCAATATCTACCGAAATAATATTTGCAAACTTGAAACTTTCCAAATCACTTGCAGGATGTTCCTCACTGAACACCGATTAATAAAACATAACTTTCGTATCCTGCATTGGTTTTTAGATTATCATTACTAGACACCGGACAGTTTCCGTGCGCGCAGAATAGGCGCATTGGGTAAATGACAATAACAATTATTTGTACGGACTAATTAAAATACATACCTCGAGTGTCTAAACATCTCATAAAACCTCCTATATTCTGTTCAAGGCATTAGCATTGATTACAAGGCATGACCTAGAAAAGTAACATTTGGAATTAGATTATAAGGGGAGGAGCTGGCTGGTTGGCCTTGACCACCACGACCCCCTGTGGGTCTATTGTGGAGCTCCTAATCGTTTCCTTAGAACTCCTTATCCAGCTTTGTCCTTTGTATCAGACTCCACAGCCTTGATAAGGGGCTCTTAGTGTAGCTGTCAGCTCTTGGTTTTTGTTCCCCAAGTAGTTGGAACCTAAGTCTAGCGAGGTCTTCACAGTGGCACAGCACATGAACTGAGGATTCCTCTTCCTCTTGGCAGAATCTTCATGTTGCATCCTGCACCAGATCCATCAGACTCATATGTCTATTGAGTCGACAGTGTCCTGTTAAAAGACCCACTATTATCCTAATGGCCTGTCTATTTTGGCATTGTAGATCTTTCTTTAATGAACTCTTTGGCCTGTCTCTGTTGCGGGAAGCCCCTCCACCATTCCAGAGACTTATTTTGCATCCATTTCTCAATGGATTTGGAATTAGAAGATGAATGCTTACCAGAAATGGACGAATTCAATGTTGCTAATTTGAAAATTTCACTTGAAAAAGGGAATGTATTTTTGGATGAAGTAACTGAAGAGAAGGATATGGTTTTTGGAAAATGTGACAGAGAGGACTGTCTCCATTGAGAATGCAACTGACCGGAACTAATTACAAAGAAAGACCTAAATCTAAAAACATTTATACTACAGAAAATGAATACTAGTTTTCATTTCCTTAAATATCTTGTATATGAAAATATATTTTGAAATAAATTATTTGATTATATTATTGCCAATTAATGCCCAGTGGTTTCATAACTCATAGATCAAACATTTAAATCTGTGCATAGCTTAACAACCACTTTGCAAAACATTTAAATCTGTGCATAGCTTAACCACCACTTTGCACCATTTTTGGAAAAGCTAAAAATTTCTGCGTATAACCATCTTTCTTTAACACATAATAGAGTACTTGAAAAATATTTGGAGAACATTTAAATTGCATAATTGTGACATTGAAGGGTTTATACATTTATACAATTTATATAATTAATGTTAAAAAATTTATATACCTACTCTAATTAATCATATATTAATGATAAAGTAATTACCATTTATTCCATTGCATTGGACATGCTAACATTAATTTTAATTGTATTTTATAGTAAAAGTGATTATTAAGTCAATAAATACTTCCTAGAGCCTATAAAAGTACAGTTTTCCAGTAATTATCTTAATTATAATGTTTTAATTTACTTCAAAATTATCAGTAAATATTCCTGATGCATTGATTAGTATCTTTTTGTTTACTATTTGCTTTTACATAACAAATTATATATTAGTTACCGTAAAAGACGAAATAATGATGCCAGTCTACATTCATAATAATATTTCTTGATTATTTCGTGATATAAATATCAAACGAATGATTTATTAGGCATTGTATTGCTATTCTATATAAAATAAAGGAATTTATAAAATATGCTCGTTACATTAATTGTAGCGCTGTTGCTACGAAATAAAACATGAAATCAGAAGTAGTTTTCATATTAACGAAAACAAAACAAGTATAAAAAAAGGCTGCCAATTACTTGAGGATCAGAACTTCCTCTTCGTAGTAAAACTCGACGTGTGTTGGAGTTTATAATAAAAGTAATTTTTACCGTTTCAAAAAAGTCACATTTTCGACGTTTCAAAAAAGTCACATTTTGACGTTTCAAAAAAGTCACTTTTGACGTTTCAAAAAAGTGACATTGGTGGAATGTAACTAATATCTTTTTTAGACATTGGGACCGATTTTGCTCATCAACGAACTCAATCTCTTCCTTGATCTCTAGAATGTGTGTACCAAATTTGAAATCTTTATCTCAAAAACTGCAGCTGCTATCGTAAACCACACAGACAGACACAGACAGAACATTTTTTGTCTGAAATATTGTGTATCGTCATAATTTGTCCAGAAATGCAATAAAAATTTTCAAAATTTTTTTTACGAATACATAACTTCCTCACTTTGAGGTGTGAGGAGGTAAAATTACAGTTTACGTGAAGATATGTAATATGTATCTGTTGAGAGGTGTGATAAGACTATTCGTCTGCGTTAGTCAGGTAAGGGTATTTATGTAAAAGGGTCGAAAGCCATGAACGGAAATTCCTTTATTGCGGTCAATGAATATCTCGTTAAATTGCGGGTTATTTCTAAGTTGAATTTAAACGTATCATTATTAGACAATCCCGATTGTAAACTTAAATAAATATATATTAACGCGAATCCAGGAAGGTATGTTAAGATTGTGGTTTCTAAGTAGAATTGGAAGTGTAAAATATTGGGAAACGCCGACCGTAGACTTAAATAAGTCTTTATTGTCGTATTTCAAGAACGCTCATTCATTGTAAAATTCCGCTTGTAAAAAAGTAATTTTATTATCACCTTTCAGGAATGTCTGCTACATTCATTAAGCAATTAAGCATACGTAGATTAGTAATTAGTAAAGATGTGGCTTTCGTGGAATAATAAAATTAAAACACATTTCCACGGACATGTCCGGACTAGTCGGAAAAGTTAAACCTAACCTCAAAAATAAAAATGTATTGGAGACATATCAATTGGTACAACCAATTAGACAGATTTGAAAATTATAAACCTAAATAAATTTAAGAGTAAAATGAAAAAATTTTAATTCCTAATTTTTTATTTCCTTCCCAGTAAAAATATTTTCAGTGTCGATTTTCTTATCATGATATGTTTCGACTTTTACTTTATTACACATATATGTATATTAAATATATTGATAGTTCATTCTTATGTAAATATTTATCGCTCTAAATTCAGAATCTCAAATTTTTAAATTAAAACGAATAACGCCTATTTAAGATATTGTCAATTTTGACAGCAGCAATGTAGGCTGCAGCCTAAGACCCTGCATTTAAGAGGGCCTCGTTACTACAAATTATAGGCCTCGTAATGGTATCCCATTCATTGTACTTTTTTGTGATGTTTGACGACCTAAGCAGCAATATTTGTCATTAAATATACTTATAACATACTGCTGGCCTGAAATTGTAAAACGGATTTTTAACATTTTATAAATAAAGTACAATAACAAATAAATAGGGCATTCGGCAATACCTCTGCATTCTGTGTGGTTCTTTTTCCTTTCGCTAGTTCCAATTCTGACTAGCATTGAAACACCGAATGGTTCCTTCATTTTCACTTTTACGATTAAATGGGGTGTAATTATGACGGAAACAAAATTATTAATATGCAATTTACTGACAAACGGATAAACACTGTCATTGATGACACACGCTTACATGAAAAAAAATAAAAACAACGCAAAAAGCAATCTACTAAAAGATTATTTCACTATTAAATACTTACACATCAAAAGCGACCCCACATATGATATATTGTTTGAAAGAGAAAAAAATTTCAGTTTTAACTAAACCATAGCCAACTATGATTCCCATTTAAAATGATACAACTTTATGTCATAACTAGAAATTGCACCTATCAGTCACGCATCGAACAGGCGTTAAAAGGAAAGTAAATAATGATGTGTATGGATATGTTTTATCCACTTGTAATAAGAATCGTTATCAATACTTCCATCTACACATACGTCACTTGCTTTTCTTTGTAAAAATCGAGCTATAAATTTAAATTGCTTGTTAACATCGAACGACAATTCACATTCTTTTGTTGGTAGACCGACAAAGAAAATATAAAATAGTCCGATATGTATTTGTTAAAATTACCGCATATCAATTGTCTTTCGATATTAGAAGCGTTTAAATTTATAGCTTGGTTTTCTCTGTGTTTTATATCTTGTGTTGGACTACACTATTATCGATTCCCAAATGTTTACTAAATGTCAGTATCTGTATCATTTTCTGGGCTTGTATCGCTATCATTTCAGTATCTTCCTCGGTATCATCGGCAGCATCCTCGTCGTCACCTTCGTCATCTTCTGGAATTTTTGCAGCCAACATCAATGCAATTTATGCAAATATTTGTACTCCTCAAACCAGTTTTTTGGTAATCACAAGGCTGGCTATAAAAACTGCAAAAAATATTCTGTAAAATATTACGTGGAGCAGATAGCTTTGTGAATGGAATAGGTGTGAAATTATGAAAGTAAGTTGCATCCTCAGTGGGTATCAGTATTTCAATATGGCGATGAAAGCTCACATCTGATCCTTGAAGACTTTTAGTAAGTATATTAAAAAATCAAACAGTATCTCTGCCAAAAATCAACAGTGTTCGAATTTTGTCCTCTATTTCAGGTGTCTAATTTTCCTATTCCTGAAATTGTCTTTTTCGGTTCAATATTATATTTTTTTGTCAAATTTCCATTAATTTAAAATTAATAATTTTGATTATAATGAAAACAATAAAAAAAATATTAAAATCGAAGTTGGTGCTAGTGTTAATGCTTAGGTCTTCCCAGAAGCACAGAATCCCATTTGAAAGATGGTGTCACGAGCACATAAACCTCATTAAATTAAGTAGACTCGGTCCACATTTAATCCCAGGCTCTGTTGTAGTCTAAATCTAAATGGGGTAACAGAATATTATCATGGAAGTTAAATCGAAATTAAAAAACAGATGGATTTCAAATATTGTATTATTCGAATAATTAATGAATAGTCCTAAGTCCTAAGAATTATTGCATCAATCTTTAACCTTTAACGACTTCTTCAACAACAGTTTCGCTTTTTAAATAGAAAATTGGAATTTTTAAAGAAATAAAAAGTTTCTGAATTACTAACAGGAACAAGTTGCATCTTAAAAACCAGTACATTTCCAAGTTCAGCGTTATTGCTTAGTTATTGCTTATTTATTTATCTGATTATTTTTTCCTTTTCATTGGCAATCGTATTTACGCTTTATTAAGTATTAATAGTAACATTATCATGAAAAGAAATTAATTCGGCATTTATTAATTTGAAAACTGAATAACATCTTAATATCTGCAAAGTGAAAATACCAGGACAACAAACAAATTACTTTTAACATATGTAAGATATTTTATTTAACGAGCGGCTTATTAATTTTTACAATTACTACTTTTTTAACAAGATAAGCTCACATAAATATCATGTATATGGAAATAATTGGTAGAGAAAAAATTATAGACAAATGGGAGTAATTTAATAATAACAATAATAATAATAAATTGTCTTTATTGGAAAAATTGCATAATTAATACAATTATTCTTAAGGCGAAGTCTAACCAAGGCTACTCAACTTAACCTAAAATACCATACTAAATAATCAAGTAAAATAATTATAATAAATTTATATAAATAGATAAATAAATGGCCGTGCAAACATATCATATTTAAAAATAAAAGAGAAATGGACGACAATGTGATAAATTAATTTATAATAAATAGATAACAATATAATCAAAACAAAACAATATGAGTGAATAAATACATTTAAGGAAATAAAATCAGAAAAACCTACTGTAAAGAAAAAAATAATGATTTTGTTTTGTTCCGAAATCTAATTACAGGTAAGTTTTTTAACGGGTCATCAATGTTGGTATACAAAATCACAGAGTTTTATGTAAATGAGAGTCGAAACTTGGAAGAGTGATATTTCGGTAAGGTTAATTTATTCGCAAATCTTCTGTTTGAGTTGTGAATGTTACATCTAAAAATAAATTGTTCACGAAGGTAAGGAGGTGAAGATGTTACAAGGTGTTTTGTGTATAAATACTGATGTATTACATTTGTAAATATTTTCTATATAACGGTGTTGAGTTAATTTATCTAAACAAGAAAAAAATACGATGAGGCAATAATTTAATATAGGAAGAACAAGAGTTTCGCAGAGTTCTTTTCTTAATTTGTAGTTCAGAATGCAAATATTAGTTTACAATAGTTTTAATGCAATATACGATTTTCTTATCAAAATGGAAACATGCTCTTTAGAGCGCATGTCATCATCAAAAATGAAACCAAGATTTTTTCCTTGTTTCACAACAGGGAGAGGTTTATCTTTCAGAGCTAAGCTAATATTAAAACGCACAGTATCCTTTACTCTACTATTAGTAAAACACAAAAAGACACGCTTACTTGGATTAAGCTTTAAATTATTGCTTGATGAATATTTTGATAATGACTCAAAGTCTGTATTAATTCTGTCACAAGCAAGATTTGTATGATCAGGGTTGAAGAAATATAGCAACTGTGCATCATCTACATATGATTGGATGTTGGTGTAATTTACGAAGATAAACAAGTCGGCAGTATATATTAAGAATAAAATTGGTCCCAGAAGTGACCCCTGGGGCACTCCTGACGTAATAGGATGAATATCGGATACCGTATCATTTAAAGTTACCATTTGCTGTCGGCAACTTAGATATGACCTAAAGAAATTTACTGAACTTATGTCAGAACTCCGTCCCAGACTTGGGCATTCGTTTTAAATTAAAAATAACACTTTCAACGTCACTGATTGTTAAGAGTTTAAAATGAAAAGATAAATTGTTGTTAAACTTATTTGTATCGTATTTATTCACAGTTCGGTTCCGATGTTTAAAAAAAAATGTTTGCCTTGTTTGCCGAAAAAAAAAGGTCGAGTTAAACGAAAATAAAAAGAATATTACTTGCTATACGTAATAATATTCCGTCAGTTTTTTATACGTACTTACCTATTTGTAATTTCTACATGTATTATACTGCATGTGTCCCAAATTCGATGCACACCATTGGGATCTCGGAAACGGTAAGAGCTACAAGGTCGGCTAAATGAGATAAGTTTTAGCAAATTTCATGCTGATTCCAAATACGTTAACAAATCACAGCTAACTGAAACCATTTTTGAGATTTTCCGAAAAAAAAAACGAAAATTTTGTGATTTCTTTTTTTGACTGTAGCCAAATAATCCTTCGTCAGACAGGGTTTAGACTTTTACAATATTAGAACACTTTTTGGAGACTAATATTTTGGTCTAGAAACGAATACTCGATAGTCTTTTGTTTTAGAGATATCGGAGGTAACTTTAGTTTTTCTTATGACAGCCATATTGGAATTTCCGTTTTTCAGATTGCGCTTAAAAAAGTGCTTTCAGATGATGCATCACATGTCGAGGAAATAATTGTTTTTCAAGGGACTAATTTAAGAAAAGTTATCCATTGCTTAACAAAACAAAATAGCAGGCCATGGAAAATCAAAAAGTTTTTGTAAAGCCAGAGACAAGGAAGTTGCTTATTTAGACGGCGACTAATTATTATCTATGTACTTAAAATCTACTGTAAATGCTTCATTTGTACAATTTTCTAAAAATGTCAATTTTTAGACGATTATTAAGGTTTATTGTCATAAAATTGTCAATAAAAAGTTAAAAATTTGACAAAGAATCCTCTTCATCAAGGGCACTCTTGCATACAAAGTAGTTAGTAATTAGTAAAATTTGAAAAAATGTTTTTCTAAAAATGACCAAATTCACACACAACTTTCAGTAAAATTTAGTATGCTGTGGTTTAAAACAAATAATAAACATTACTGTTAGTTGACAGCTATTCACTAAATAGTAGTAGCATTATCGTAAATTGTTTAAAAATACTTATTATTACTGTTCAAGAGTGTAATTATTGCAAAATGGCGCAAAAATTTTCAAATGAAGAAAAATTTGATGTTAGAATGTTACTTAAAAGTAAATAAAAATTCGCAAAACGCATAGGCTTCCTATTTAGAAAGATTTCCGGAGAGAATGCAACTACGAAGAATTGTATGCACTTTGTTAAGTTACGGGAGTTTTGATACTAAAAGAGACTGGTATGATATTGATAATTTTGACCGACCAAATAATATTCTTGAAGCTGTGAACAATAATCCCCGCATATCAGTGCGACAAATTGCAGGCGAAACAAATATTCCTAAGACAACTGTATTCAAGACATTAAAACAAAAGAAGTATCATCCTTACAAAACTCCGATTGTCCAAGATTTAATAACAATTTTGGTAGAAGACTTGAATTTTGTCGTTGGTTTAATCTGAAATGCGAAGAACAACCTGATTTTCAATCGAGAGTTATATGGACCGATGAAAGTTGTTTTGCAAATTGTGGAGTCTTTAACAAGCACAATTACCACCACTGGGCCACATAAAATCCGCATGTAACTATGCAAAGAAAATTCCAAACTAGGTTTGGATTCAATGTTTGGTGCGGCATAATAGGTATTACCTTTTCTCTTCCTATTCTACTCATATTATGATCTGCCTATAACCCTTTCCTTAATTATTATTTTTAGATCACCAATTAATTGGTCCATTCATTTTTTACAACAATTTAAATGGAGCGGTCCATCGTGAACTTTTAGAAAATCAAGTTTCATCCGAGATAAGACAGCTTTTTATAGAACAAGAAATAAATGAATTGTGGTTCCAACAAGATGGCTACTCCTGCACACAATACTAATAATGGTAGACGAATATTGCAGGAAAATTTTGGTAACCGCATAATATCAAACAGTGAACCAGTATTGTGGCCTCCCCGCTCGCCTGATATAATCTCTCTTGATTTTTATTTGTGAGATATGGTAAAAATGAAGTGCATGATTTTGAAAACTGGGAAACTATCGATATTTTGGAAGACAAAGATAGGAACGTTTTCGGCACAGTAAATGCCAATATTCTTAGAAGAGCAATCAGCTCAGTTAGGCGTAGATGCCAAAAATGTATTCAGCTAAATGGAGGTTATACTGAACAGTTTTCTTAAATCTTTTTCTGTTCAGTATTTTAACAGAAAATTAAAATTATTTAAACATGTCAAACTGGTAATCTTAATATTACTGTTATTTTTTATATTGGTTGGTATTAGGTATATTCATGAAATCAAAATAACTTTTTGATTTTCCATGGCCTACTATTTTGGTTTGTTAAGCAATAGATAACTTTTCTTAAATTAGTCTTTTTGAAAAACAATTTTTCCTCGGCATGTGATACATCATTTGAAAGCTCTTTTTTAAGCGCAATCTGAAAAATGAAAAATCTAATATAGCTGCCATAATAAAAATAAAAGTTACCTTTGATATCTCGAAACAAAAGAATATCGAACATTTGTTTCTATACCAAAATATTTGTCTCAAAAAGTGTCCTAATATTGTAAAAGTCTAAAACCTGTCTGACCAAGGATTATTTGGCTGCAGTCAAAAAAGAGAAATCACAGAATTTTCGTTTTTTTTGGAAAATCCCAAAAATGGTTTCAGTGAGTAATAATTTCTTAACGGATTTGGAATCAGCATAAAATTTGCTAAAACTTATACCAATTAACCGACCTTGCAGCTCTTATGACTTCAAAGATCGCAATAGTGACCATCGAATTTGTGATACATGGTATTCCAATTTATTATCTTAATAGTTACACCCTATAGAATAATTATTAGGGACCAGATTCATTTTGCTTGAGGTTCATTTTCTCAAAAAAGGACACTAACTGCACAACATGCAATGAGTTCCGCTATTGGTTTATCGCCATGGCAAAATTTCATGTCTTGCCTTGGTACATATTTCCGCTACTTACTTATTTACTATTTTTTTTAGCAATCAGTCATTACAATCCATCAATCCATCAGTTATTACAATCCATGTCTCACTCTAAACTTACTAGTAACTCGAAATTTAATTTTTATAACAATAGCAATTTAATTTTTATAACAATAACTTAAAGCAAATTACAAATATTTAATGCTGTGTAATTAATTAACAAACTTTACACCTGCTGTAGATTAAGACACTTTTTTTATTTAATCCACAAGTGTATTTTTTAGTTAGAAAAATGTAATTATTATAGCTGCCACAGCACCTTATACCCCTTACGTACGACTATGACTCATAATAAAGTTCTTTGGAGACGGTCGTCTGTCTACTTGTCAATGAGTCAAAGTTATTAATGCTTTCCTGTATAATTTTTTCACACAAAAAATAAACTGCTTCAATACTCGAATGAATATATTTAGTTGTGAGGTTACATGATGTAAGGCAAACGAGTAGTAAACATCAAACGTAGGAGTATAGGTCAAATGTTACTGTTAGACTGGAATTTTTAAAAAAATGTTATTTATGAACAAACTTAAGTTATATTATATATTGTTTAAAACTTATTCATGGCGGAAATTGATTATTCATTTATTATTGCTTGGATGCCGACTAGAATTACTAATTTTTCAGAATCAGTATAATTAACTGTACACCTTACAGTATTTATTTTAGATTGCCTAGCAAATAATTGCAGATTATTTCTCTAAATTTTTTTAATATCATTCCTATTTATTAGAAACAGTTATATTTTAATTGTCAACAAAACAAACAAGTCCGCAAAAAAAATAAATATTGTTTATTAAACTTAATTTTTATTGTTTCTCATTCATCATTTTGTTAATCCAGATAACATTATTTGCAACCTGAATAAAACAGGAGAAACATTTATGAACAATAAGGTAAGCATCTCCCTAAATTCAAAAACGATCTAAGGACGTAGTTGTTTAAACGAGGAAACCTACACGTGCTCGATGGAGTTAAGGTCCGGAGAATAGGGAGGAAGAGGTAATTAGTTGATTTCTATGTCTTGGAGGGCATCAATTACAACATTCACTCTATGGAGACGAACGTAATCATCCAAAAAAAAAATTTTTTTTTTTCAACACCAACGTCGTTGCGATGCACGGTTTAAAACATGCCGTATGATGATTTCCTTCCTATAAACTTACCTCGTTAGCGATTCATCGAATACAGGAAGGTTCTCCATCCAAGAGAAATGCCACTCCACACCATTACACCACCTTCTCTAGAAGGAACTACTGGTTGGATATACTGTGGCAATATGCGAGTTCCTGGATTATGATACACGTAGACATCTGATATCGTTGTATATACAATATATTGACTCGTCGGTAAAGAGAATGTTATCCAGGGGGTTTCTTCTAAGAGTCTTTGTTGTGCTCACTCCACATTATCCCTCGATTAGCTGCTGATAATAATGGTCACCTCAACGGACGGTAGGATGTTACCCCAACTTCGGCTAATCAATTTCAGACCGTTTGGTTCGAAATTACAGAACCTGTGGCATTTTAGAGATCACTTTGAAGCTGACCAGCGGTTGCAAAGGGATTCCTTCTCACACTGATAATAAGAATGCCATCTTCTTGTGCGGTAGTTTTGCGTTGAGACTCACCCCCAGGACTTTTTTTCAGAACTTTTTTGTGTTTGAACCAAAGGGACTGAGACCTTTGCACAAGATAGTAGGCTGTCAATGTCGAATGTGGAGGTGTTCTATCAATTGTTTTTTCGACATCTACATCTCTTCACGAATTATAGGGACTATTCATTCGGTTTTGTCAGTTTATAAGTTCACATTTAACATCGAATATCTTTTAAATATTTCTTTTTCAAAAGTTTTTGTTTATCGTTCAAAAGGACTGAGAATTTTGCACGGAATTGTGTGTTCAGTGAAATATTTATTGCTCTCAGTGGCGGTTCGTGGATCAAGAGATAGGGAGATCAATTAGAAAAGTTTACTGTATTACTTACCTTTTAAAGTGATTTAAATTCCAAGTCGATCCTTCGGTCTCTTTGAGATGCAAAGTGGTCAATTACTTTTTCATTAAAGTCTTTTATCTTCTTTATTAATGCCCTTTCTATGGTAAGCATAGCTAAAGAAGATAACCTGTCCTGGCCCATGGTATTTCTTAAAAATGTCTTTATTCTTTTTAAGGTGGAATAACAACGTTCACTTTCGACGGTAGTCATAGGGAGAGTACACAAGATTATTAACAGTTTGACACTTTCAGAAAAAGTATTGCACAAATTATTGTTAATAAAAAGCTGTAACAAAGCAACTGCACCTTCACTATTGGAAAAATCTTCTCGGCTATGTAATACTTCTAATTCAGTTTTAAGTTTCAAATGATTTGACTGAATACTCCGTTTTAACTAATTTAAACATATCTTGAGGAAAGCTTTTTTTTATAATCTTTAAATCAATCTGCGTGAAATAACTGAGACACTGCTAAATGATTACTGAAGCCAAACCTGTTTTTGATCTCAGATGTAATTATATCACAAACTTCTAATGAAATTCTCCTTTTTGATTCTTCCGTTTTACATCTCTGGGCAAACTGCATGGATGTCTCCTCCAAATAGTTATTCAAAATTTTATTTCTGATGTCTTCAATTTTACTATTAAAAACGCCAATACACTTATTTACTGTTATGACATCGATATTACATTTTTGTAATTGATTGAACAATATATCACAATGAGGCATAACTAAATGAAAAAAATTTAACCAGTAAAGAAAATGTTCATTTTATAAGTAGTTTTTTAAACCAATGGCTTGGTTTATAGTGTTGTTTTCTGATTCATTATCAATGATTTTTTCTAAACAATCTAATAATTCTGTTTGATAGGTATAAACAGTCTCTATGCACTTTGTATTAAAATTCCATCGTGTTGGAGCCGCTTTAGGTAATCTCACCTTAACAACATTATCTAACACGGCTGTTCTTTTTTGGCGATTTTCCAAAGAATGAAGAAAAGTTATGTAAATTAGCAAAAACAAATTTTATGCTCTTATCCTGACTTGATGCTTTTTGTAAAATTAAATTTACTTACTTACTTACAAAATTTACTAGACCTCGAAATATTCCCGGATTATCAGAGGACTCAGTCTCGTCATGTCCATATAGTGCTAGCTCAAAAGCTCCACAGAATAATTCACAGTCTATTATTTTATATAAAATATATCTATTTTTAGAAACGTTTTCGTTGTAAGCTTTTAAACTTTTTCTATAGGCACTGTCTAACTGCATTCTAATATCAACTGTACCTGTTCCTAGACTACAACAGTTATTCATATAACTTGATGCGAGCGAATGTTTCTGTACTTTTATTTTTAAAGGTTTCAAGTCAGTTACACCTATTTTGGACCATATAGGATCAGGATCATCACCAAATAACAGGCATGGGAAACAAAAAAAAAATGCATTTTTTACGTCGCATCCGCAAATCCACTCGGATAAATCGTACATTGAATTTCGAAAATACCTATTAACTTCTTTTTTCTTGTCAAGAGATGTTTGCTTTATCGTCATATTAGATTTTGGACGGCCACCACCTTTAAATTTCACTCGGTCTTCATAACCCAACTTATGTCCATCTTTCAGTTTTAATATATTTTGTACAACACTCATATTTAATAGTAAACACCAAAAACACTGTTTAACTTAATTTCACGACAAGTAGAGATTTACTAATAAAATGTTCACAAATAAAAACATTAAAAACAACGCGAGAGAATTTACCGACCAACGCGTACCTAGTCAGCATTAAGACTGCTCTTGAACTTCGTGCGTTACCATTTCCGTAAAATGTGTCAGGGACATTGTCGCCGCCAGTGTTTTCTGTCTCTTTTGCTTTCTGACGATTCGCGCATAAGTCTATTTCAATTTAATTCGTTGTATTCGGTCCGTAGCTAGCTTTGAGGACAAGTTGTGGATTGACCCAAGATTTTTAAATTCTATAAATGAATAATGTAATGCATATGAATGTAGATGCTAGACATTTGAATAGTATTGTGCATAGAATGAATTAGAAACTTTAATATAGTTTTTAATAATGATAAAAATATATATTATATATTTTTAAACTTCAAAAAATGAATAGCTTTATTTTTTTATTTGTATGTGGGAGGTCATTGACCAAATGACCCTATAGAAGAACCGCCAGTAATTGCTCCTTATTTTTGACACTGCAAAACCGCCAATTAAAAGGTAATACTTATATCATTTATTATATCTTTATATGTGTATGTCAGCACAATATCCTGGATCTGCGCCTGGTTTTTACGTCGACTACTATTTACTCACGTACCTTAAGGCTGGGCTTCACCAAACTGGGCCAAACTGGCGGCAACTACGGGCCTGCCACCGACATGATATTTGGCGGCGTTGTCCCATCTGTTTCTTTATAAATTTTTCTGCAAAACCCAGCGGCACCTAGCCCATTTTAGATATGATGTAACGAAGTGATTTTATTTTATTAAGTTAAGTTAGGTAGCTAGGTTTTGAAAAATATTTTACCCTTTATGGTGCTACGCTTTTAATTAATAACAGTTAAATTGTTAATTATAGATAGGTAGTATTGATATGTTTTTATGAACATTCCACATAGGCCAAGTGGCCGGCAGTAAGCGAAACGCGACGCACGCATTGTGTCCCCGGCACCCTTATGCCCGCGCTAACATGAGGGGAGGCCGAGACTGAAAATAATTAAATGAGTTTCCGTCCAGCTACTCAACGAGGAACCACGCCGGCCAGCACAGTAAGTAAACTCGTGAGTATAAGGATATATTGGTATTTAAGTCGATGAACGGGTGACGTAGTTGTAATAACCCGCGCATGACTACCGTATCTCATCCTACTTCTGCGTTTTAGCAGTGTTTAGTAGCATGAGGATTTTATCATTAAATTAGTTCCCGTCTGAGCTCCAACCGAAGCACCACGCCGACTTGGATAGTAAGTAAACTTGTGAGTATAGAGGTACATAGGTATCCAAAGGTAATTGCGAATTTTTCTAAGTCGAAAAACGGTGACGTAGTTGCAATATTTCGCGCATGACTACCGCGCTCCTCCTACTTCTCCTTTTTGGGCAGAGTTTAGTAGCTTGAGGATTTTGCAGAGTATCCGAGAACAGTCCGTTGCTGCCGCCCGTACCGTCCAGACGTGCCGACCCCGACCGCTCCAGAGAGGAAGCCAGCACAGGATCCGGAAGTAGGTAGCAAGGTTTGATAAAGGTTTGGTAAATAATCGGTATTACTTGGCTGGTGAGTACTTTCCGGGCTTTATTTAGAGTTTGCTGCTTATACCGTTTCACCGCTTCATTCACCGGCGTACCGTATCGCACCGCTTGACCGCCCGCTTACTGCCCCGCTTGTCCGTAGTTAAGACCGTAGTAGTATAAGTTTGTAGAATAAGACCGCTTGTGGTTCAGACCGTTGTAGCTTAAGTTGTAGTTACTAAGGTGTGTATAAAGTGTAAATAATAATTCGTGTGTAGAATAAATGTACATATATTGAATGAGAGTCTGTTCCTTAACTGTAGTATGTAAGTTCCATTTTTCCCGACCCCCTGGCTTAGCCGTATCTTCACTGCAGTTGCCCGGCCTCTATCGTCCCGCCGATAGAGTAAAGTGGTGTTTCTGCAGTCTAAACAGAAACTGGCGCCCGAGATCTCCGTACCGTGTGCACCGCCGTAGTGTTGGGCGTCAAAGTGACACTTCCGCTCTTGGGTAGAGTAGCGAAGTACGTCACAATGACATAACTTAAATTTCACCAGCCGTTACAGATACGATTTTACACAATGAAATGAAATGAATTTAAAAAATAAACGTAAATACAAAATTCTTTTAAGACACAACTGCTCAATTAATTATTGTGGCAAATATCTGAAAAAAAAATTATAATGCATATTATATAAAAATGTGGATATGCTAAGAAAAATATTAATTGGATGAGAGAATCGATACAATATAATTTCACTCTACGGTTATGAATAAAAGAATTTTTATTTAAGGCTATGTACTTTGTTTCTCTGTAGTAAGTACACATGACCTACATTTGACCAATTTGGGATAAAACACCACTATAATTCTTGTCATTGTCTTACGAGGCTCAATTATTTTACCGAAAACCGCTGAAAAAGTGGCCTTTTATGTAGGACGGCAGCCGCATCCAAATAAGCGTGTAGTTGCTCGTAAATACCTACATTCAGTATTCATCTTGAAGTTTTTAAAATACGTACAGCGAAAATCATTGGCGTATTCAAAATAAGAGCGAAGGTGTCCAACGACTCAGTTTATGATTTAAATATTCCTCTCAACAGTATTTTAGAAAATTAGTTCAACAGTTACAGCCAAGACAGTAAATTATGTGCCTCAATTGTATTATATTTTTATTTCTGATAGTGGACAATTCATATATATAACCAATTTCATAAATTTTAAAATGCGATTATAATAATTTTTTTAGCTGCGTTTTTTAAATTAAAATTTGTGGTCTGACATTCTGAACTAAAAATGCCTACTTCTTTTTATTGTCAACTCACAAATTTTAATTGCGGCAAAAATTAACAATTATAAATTTGATACTAGGTAATATAATTGTTAGAATAATAGCGAATTCCCATATTAAAAATATTAATACCCTGATTAGTTTTTAAACATTTATAACAAACCAGAAATAAATCTACATTTTTCAATACTCCAGGAAATCCCCAACTTCCGATATACTGTGATGGGGACTTAGACGTCGCGTCGTTACGTTATGTATGTACAGGGTGATTTTGTGAGAATTACCGCCCCTAATTTCGTTATTTTTATTATTACGAAAAAAACAGTAAATACAAAAGTTATAGGACTTTTTATGTAGATTTTGAAAATCATATAAGAAAAACAATGGAAGCTCACACAAAATGGCTACAGTTAATAATTTTATTTTTTAAATTGAACACCATTTTTACATATTTGATTAAAACGCTTTCTCACGACCACATTATATTGATAAGATAATATTCTTTCCATGCAATAAATCTGTTTTCTTTAAAAAAAATGAACAAAAAATATAAAGGTTCTTTATCAGATAATTGGATGGCTTGCAGCTGTAAGAACCAATTACTTATTGACCGGTGGGGCTCGTTATTGTCGAGTGTCCAATAGTAATTCATAGATAGATATAGGCGGTTCGCGTGTTTACGCCACTGCTTCATGTTGAAAATGTCCGATATACTGTGATGGGGACTTAGACGTCGCGTCGTTACGTTATGTATGTACAGGGTGATTTTGTGAGAATTACCTTCCCCTCCTAATTTCGTTATTTTTATTATTACGAAAAAACAGTAAATACAAAAGTTATACCTAGAACTTTTTATGTAGATTTTGAAAATTATATCAGAAATACAATTGAAACTCACACAAAATGGCTACAGTTAATAATTTTATTTTTTTAAATTGAACACCATTTTTACATATTTGAATAGAACGCTTTCTCACGAACACATTATATTGATAAGATAATATTCTTCCAATGCAATAAATCTGTTTTCTTCATAAAAATGGGCAACAAATATAAAAGTTTTTTATCAGATAACTGGATGGCTTGCAGCTGTAAAAACCAATCACTTATTGACCGGTGGGGCTCGTTATTGTCGAGTGTCCAATAGTAATTCATAGATAGATATAGGCGGTTCGCGTGTTTACGCCCACTGCTTCATGTTTAAAATGAATACACCAATGACATCGAAGCCATTGGAATATACCCTAAATATACGTAGTATTTATGAAACGTCTATGTGAATAACATGTAAATACGTAAACAGTGCGAAATTAAGGATAACGGAAGTTAGCTTTTTTAAAATATATCGTTCAATTTTTGCAACTGTATTAATGAGTAGTATAGCAATGTTCAGGTGCCATCGGAAACGAACATTAAGAAAAAATATTTATATATGTGACGGAATTAATTAATAAAATTATTCTATAATCTGAATGACAAATACGTCTGGATTAGCGTGGATGAAACCACCAACGCTTGCGGCTGGAAAATGGCAAATGTTTTAGTGGATGCATTAATATTAGTAATATAGAGTAGTGGTGAGAGGTATGAAACTTCTCGTATGGTCTAAATGCTACTATCCGACCGACATCATAGATGTCTCTGTGGCGGATAACGAAGTACCGAGAGTGGCGACCTCTAACCCAGGTGGACTAAACTACTGTTATTAAATATGATTTGAACGAAACAACTACTCAGCGGGCAAATACCTCGACTTGCATTGGATTACACCTTCAAATCATGAAAGATCGATAGCCAATATCATTTGTCAATTCCTAACCAGACATAGACCGGTTTCGAACATATTTGTTGTCCTCAGTATGCCATAGGTTATGAAACAGACAAATGATAGTGGCCAACCTGCTAGTCATATACTAAGGTAAATTTAGTAGTGGTGAGAGGTATGAAACTTCTCGTATGGTCTAAATGCTATTATCCGACCGATATCATAGATGTCTCTGTGGCGGATAGCGACTTGCGAAGCAAGTACCGAGAGCGGCGACCTCTAGCCTAGGTGGACTAAACTACTGTTATTAAATATGATTTGAACGAAAAAACTAATCAGCGGGCAAACACCCCGACCTGCATTGGATTACACCTTCAAATCATGATAGAGCGATAACCAATATCATTTGTCAATTCCTAACCAGACATAGACCGGTTTCGAACTTATTTGTTCTCCTCAGTATGCCATAGGTTATGGAACAGACAAATAATAGTGGCCAACCTGCTAGTCATATACTAACTAGACATCTTATTCATATTATATTTAATATTAGTAATATAGTTTTACTCTTATGATCGCTAGTTAAAAATACATGTGTGTTACATTCACCAATACTTTCTGCGCTCTTCGTATTTACTTGGGCTATTACCGAAATCCCCAAGATAACCACAAGGTGAGAAAGAGTTTGTATCATACATGAACATATTTACGCGGTGACACATCAACTAGCGTCAACCAGGAAATTGACATCATTTATCGCTACCTCCCGTTATTAAACACCTGTAGAAAATAATATTAAAATATTAGACGACAAAGGTTAACTGGTGAAGTTTATATACATTTTCTTAGAGACAATTTAACAGATATATTACAAGACATTACTATGAGTATGTGGTTTGACATGATGGTCCTGGATCCAATTTTCTGTACTGATCAAATTTCATCTGAATCAGCATTACTCCAACATATGTGTTGGTCGAAAAGTTCCTGTTAACTAGCCACGAGGTCTGCTGATCTTACATCTCAAAACTATTTTTTATGAAGCCACTCCAACTTGGAGATGTACAATGAGGAATTCGGTACAAGGGAACAGTTATTATAAAAAATTATTAGTATATGTGATAACGTTAGAAATACTCTGGAAATGATTGATATCAGTGAAAAACCTTTTAAAACGTTGTCAAACATGTGTTAACACTGGGGCTGCTCATTTTAAAAATTTATATTAACAAAAGAAAGTACCTGATTTTGAAGAGGGATTTTAAACTAGAAAACCTTAGAAACGCTACATGTCAAAAAATAAATAAGTAACAGGCTTTTCTTATAAAGATTAAGTCTTTGGTCTTATTATTATATTTTAAAATTGATTTACATAATGTAAATAATAAAGATAAAAAATATACTTAATCAAGGAATTTTAAGCAAATCCAACCTTGCACGAACTATTAATTTTTCAATAACACCACAAAAATTAGTCAACACTCAAAATCTAAAGCTGCAGCTGTCTAGAAGGGCGTTACACTTAGAAAAACGTGAACATCCAACCATTCTCACCGACATTGCCAGTGCCTGTGGCGGGAATCGCACCTGCAGCAACTTTAGAAAGAGCAAGAGATGGCAAGTCACACTTGCCATCGCGCGCTTTAGACTTTCTGTCCAAAAAAAATTAAGATGCTTAGTTAGTATTACGAGAAAATAGTGAAGTGACGTTAGCTAGTTGATTGCCTTATTTGCAGAATTTAATATTTGGTCCCAAGTAGCATTTTAAACACAATTTTGAAACAAATTTGGTAGTGGCAAATAGTTTGGTAACTGTTTCGATTTTTATGGGAGGTACAAAGGTTTACATATATTTCCAACAGTTTTCAGAAATTAGTACTGATTTTTTTACTTTTACACATAGCCCAACAATATTATGGAACAATTTAATAATTGTTTCCTCCGTTAGGTATAATTTTTCTTCGGAACAAGTATTTGAAGACATTTTCGAAACATACTGAAGCATCTGTTACCTCATTTCTAACTGTAAACTTTTGCTGTTACATTATTGAAATTGTATGAAACACATTCTTATGTATCTAAATGTTTCCAAACTGTTTCCATTATTTCCCATGTTTTGTTGCATGTGCAACTGCGAAATTTATATTTAGGAACTTTACTGAAAACATTTATAGTTATGATACCATGTATAGCACTAAAGTTTGGTTATAGTAGATGTAACTAACTTTGTTTTACAGCTTATTTTCATGTAAGCCTTATAAAAGGTTATGTATTTCTTTTGGTTATATGTTTAGTAATTTCCATTAGTTTATAATGTTTATATTTCTTGATTTACTAAGCGTTTGTTTATTATGAAACATGTTTCACTTTATTTTCTTACTCAGCAAAGAAGCGCACAGTGCCACCACAATAGAATAGTGTATAACCATATGAAATTATGTATGTATCGAAAATTTATTGCAAGATGACGGAAACAGCTCCCATTTATGATACACTTTGTTTGAAACGTTTGCAAAAATATTCCTTAAAATACTACGTGGGGTTAATCAATATTTTTGAAAATATATTGGTGAAAAACGTGCCATCAAATATTATGATATAATTTTATACACTGATTCCATTGACGTTTTAAACATTTACTAAAAAATTATACACAAGATGATGTTGTCGGCACTGAGAGCATCATTATGAAAATTGAGTCTGGTTCTGGAATTTTATATAGTGTAATATTTGTACCAAATTTTATTCAAATTTTTACATATGTTTCAGAGATATGGCCATCTAGAATTTTAATCAAAAACCATGAAAAAAACCCTGTATCTCAAAAACGGTTAACATTCAAGGATACGTTTAGTGGTGTTTTAAATCCAGCTGATAATAACATAACACTATGTCACTTTAAATCCGAAAAACCCTATAAAAATGTTGCTTTCTCGGTTGCTGTCATTGAAAAAGTTAATTAGATATGTATCAATTATAAAAATATATGTAGAGGTAAACTAAATTAAGAATTTACACCTAAATCACATACTGTAATTTTCTAAATATAAATGCAGGAATGACATCTGATACAGGGTACATTAAAAAAATTTATTTAACCGAACAACACAATAATAAACATGTTTACATAATTTATGCTTTATGATAAGATGATAAATAAATAAATACATAGAGAATTGACACATCAAACATAAAGCAAATTATGTTATAAAATATATTAACTAATCAATTATGAACTTTTTTTGGTGTTTTAAAAAATACATTATGTGATTTTTATGATCGATGAAAATCAACATAAGTAAATGAAGTAAATACACAGAAGAAGATTACTGTTTATTTATAGTAGTAGGATCATTATTAAAAGTGATCACCAAATTACAATTATTCTAATAAGAAAAAATTAATTACTTGGCTAATGCCGGTCTAAATTAACATAAATTATTTATCATTTTTAATTACCATATTAGAAAAATACATTAATTTTACACCCCGGAGAGTTAAAATGGATGTCAAACCGGTGTTCATTTATTAGACTACGAGTATAATCATCAATTTTTACAAAATACGACCAGGAGAATTAATAAAAATTATTGTTAATAGCGACCATAAAATATTAACTAAAAATTTTATTAATTGAAGTCTTAATAAGAAATAATATCTCCATATATAGTAATATAGACATATCGTCTGAATAATAATTCTCTGTCGGCAATTTTTTGTAAGAGCGGGAACTCTTCTATTAGACTTATGGTTTTAAGCAACATATAAATCTGGTTTGATAAAAAAATATGTTAAAAAAACAAAAGATCCTGTTCTTTTTTTTGTTTAAAACTGTGTTTTTTTATTTGAAACGGTTTCTTTTTTGTTTAAACTAGTTTTTTTTTTGTTTAAATCTGTTTCCTTTTGTTTAAACAGGTTTAAAACTCCCTGCCAAAAAACATGTTTTAAACAGTTTTAAACCGTTTAAAACCGTTAAGTGAAGAAACGTAAAAAAGGAGCAACATATGCATATAAAGGCGTTCCATATGCTCTCTCACTCATCAAAATTTCGTGCACCCCACTATCCACATATTTGATAACCGTGCAGTGCTGCCACCATTGTCGTTTAGCAGAGTCATAATTCGTTGTTTTTGTAATTTTGATGTTTACTGGTTTGATCAGTGCGATACTTTTTTGCTTTCGAAACTATGTCCTCAGAAGCCTAGTACTTGTAATTTTAATAACATATTAAACATTCTGTTTCCATAGATATTTAAATAATGTTTCCTAATTATTATTTTTTAACCGAAAAATCATGATTTAATTTAATTACGATTTATTTCTTGTTTACGAAAAATAAAAAAAACTATAAACAGGTAAATTACTGAAATTTTATTAATCTCAAAACCATTAAAAAAAAACCAACACGATAAGGTACATTTTAGAGAGGAACGAAAATTTGCATATAAAAATTTAAATTTTATTAAATAACATACCTAATTTATTTAACTAAATTAAAAAAAATATATTTTAAAAACTTATGCTAAAACTTTAATGCTAAATTAGTTATATTATTATTATATTATAATGGTATCAAAAAAACTAATTTTTCTACATGTATCAAGTCTGAATTTTTAACATGCAAAGTAGTATAGAAAATGGCCTTTTACAGTACTCCGTGTGTACAGTACTATTGTGTGTAGTGCTATTTTCATTTAAAGTAAAACAAAATTTTAAAACACTTAAAAAAACATGTTAAAACATGTTTAAAAAACCTTGTTTTAAAAATGTTTTTTATGTGTTAAACACTTGTTTTAAATATTTTGTTTTAAACATAACAATAGTGTTAATAAATATTACACAAACTGTTCTCAAATCAAGAGAAAAATATATTTAAAAGTTTTAAAAAATTTTCTTTTCAATACTATGAATGTTTTAATTTTTGTAATCACATTGACCTCGCTATTGAAGAACATTAAAAATAATGTTCATGGTAGTACTTGTGCCGCTTAAAAAAAATTGCATTGCAAATAAACATAAACTTTATATATAATCGTAAGAAATATGACTACAGTATTATACTTAACTGGGAAAACTAGTAGGCAATATAAATTTAAGTATCATTATGGTAGAAATATTGTAAGTTTTATTACAAAATTGCGTTTAATATGGTTGTGTAATGACCGCAGTACTAAATAATTTCAAAGTTTTATTTATTTGTTTATTGAACTTTTTAGTAATGTTTAATGAAAGTTTATTGGATATTGTTAGATATTCGGCACGCTAATAAGGAAGCTGTAAACTTGCTAATAATATTATTGCCAGTAAACTTTACTTAGCCTTGCTGCTAGTGTTCATATTGTGAGATAATATACACACAACAGCCACCTATACAAAGCTTGCCGTATAATAGATCTGGATATTTTAAGAAATGAAAGGAAGTTGAACGGTAGGGAAAATCTCTGTTTTTGTGTGCCTTGAAAATTTCCTAAATATGAAATATTTTTATATTGGTGGATCTCCTTAACACATAAAACAGAAATATTATCTTAGGTACAAGTGAGATGAATGTTAACCATATTGGAGCTGTTATTTTAACTTAACTGATTCTGAATATATTTTGTTGATTAGTTTATAAAAAAAATTACAAACAAAACCAGTGAAACATACATAACTATATAATTAAAAATAATTAACTTTAATAATTTACAAACAATATTTAATGTATGTGCCTAAAGGCAGCTCCAAACAACATCACCGTGTTTGGCCAATGTTAGAAGAATCTGGAATTTGGAAGCGAGTTCCACACTATCTACCGTATCATCATCATCATCTTAAGTGCAACAACCCAAAGTGAGCCCCGTCTTTCTACAGGCTCTTTCGCCATTCCTTCCGATTCTGCGAGACCAAGAACGTGTGTACCAAAGCCTCGAGATTTGTCTATAAATGCAATAAAACAAATATATGTATTTTTAGGGATGCATGCAATTTTCCATTGAGAGGTAAGAAAGGATTTAGCTTTTTTTTTTGTAGAGTAATTTTTTGTATGCCTTTGTATGCGGTTGTATGGTATAGAAGAGGCTCTCAAAATTAACCTACAAAATTGCACAGTGTTTTCTAATTCTAAGTATTAATACAGCCAAAAAAAATTATTTTCTTACAAATACTAATAAAAACTCTGATAATGCTTGTCTATAAAATGGCAAGAGGATATAATGATTAACAAATACAGAGTTTAAAGAATTTTTTTTAGTGGTCCAACAATACTTACGAGTGTTAACGCAATTATTTTACGAGAAACAAACTATGCAAGTTGTTAATAGATTAGAAGAATGATTATTGCCTGTTGGAATCATATTTGAAAATTTTCTTAAAACGTAAAAATGCATGCATATAAAAATTAAGTCAACGCTCTTATAAATCAGATAAAATTCAGTATTATTTAGCCACCCTGTAATAGTTCCGTACAACAATTAATGTTTTACTAATGAAAATATTTCATTGAGAAGAACTACTTTATACCCATAATGAGGCTTAATGAAACTTCCCAGTTTTTATCCATTAAGCAGAACACTTTCATTGAAACGAGTTTTTGTATTTCATATCTATAGTGTCTTTAATTAGTTATTAACGATTTTATGCAATAATATCTCCAGATTACTTAAAACAATTTTCGATTTCACATGAACTGTAAAATAATTAATGCACGTAATCATGTTTCACAATCTGAGTTGATATGTAATATCAATTTGGAGCAAAAATTAGTACCTCGTTAGTGTCTTTTAATACTTTATTTGTTTTTTTTAATGTACAATAACAGAGAAGCTCACCATTGGTGTCTCACTTCTCTGAAGATGTAAAGGGCTAATTTAAATTTAGCACTTTTGCATATTTTTGTAAGGAATAAAAATCTCTCAAAAGTCGTATCTACCTGAAACCGTTTTTGAAAAATTCATGTAAAATTCAGGAAATTTTAATTTTTGGAAATACACTGTTGGACTTGATTTCATGCAAAACCTGCGTTTAATGCAATAAAAAGTAAGAGAAATTTAAATATGAGGGAGAGAGTTGACTGCTTTCAGCCGGTGACCCGAGACGCCGCGCCGCAATAAATAACATTCATTATATTTTTAAAAAATCTGACATTTTATAAGCTTCGTATTTATGGATTTCTAGATAAAAAATAATAAAATAATTAATGGGTATTATATAATCATTCTTTCAAACATAACGTGATAACAGTAATAATTACCTACAGATTTTTAAATTTCATACTGTCATTTTTATCTGAACGCTAGTATAAAAGTTTTAGGTAAATAATAAATCAAACACAACACTTCCACTATATTTTATCGTAGAAACTATTAAAACAACTACTTAATTCAGAAGCAAGAATTGCATTGAATTAAATAACAGTGTTCTTAGTATTAGAAGCAAAAAATATTAAGATTCAAAAAATGTTGACTAGTTTTATTTTATTCCATCACTGTATGCTACATTAAACGCAGGTTTTACATGAAATTGAGTTCAATAGTGTATGTAAAAATCAAAGATATTTTCAAAGGGCACAATTTTATTTTAATTCTCAGTATGGTCAAAGAAATATCAAGTGACATTTAGATTTCTTGAAACCATAACTAATTTCAGTTTTCATGCTTTTCGCAAGAAAACGGGTAGACAGATAAATTTGTTTTACGGATTATTAATTATACCTTACAAAAATGCGAAGAGTGTCACATTTTAATTGGCCCTAATAGAAAAAGGATATACTATCACTAGCCGCTATGAAGGAGATACCCTCATAGATGCTTGCGTAAACAAAGGCTGCCCCAGCCTAGAAATTTTGCCGGGCTTCATTTTATCTTATGGTAGGTATTTTTAACTTGCCCAAATCGCAGTTACCAGAAATCCATAGTTTTATATCTCTTTCAAGATATGAGGTGAGCAGGTCACTACAACTCATCGATTTGGTCTGCCCCGGATTTTAAATCTAGATGGAAGGAAGTGACACTGTCCACCACATCATCGAGCTGATTTCGGGGAGGTCCTATCAGGAACTATAAGCAAATTTATCATAGAAATAAGAAATAACAATTTTTAATAATAGCAAAAACATAAGTGGCAAATATTTTGTCCATTTAATGTGGTCATAAGGAAGTTCATGGTTATTAATTTATAATAGGTAAATACAGTAACAATGAATAATAAATTTAATAACTTAATTAGGTAATATTATTTTACATGAATAATATTATCTGAAGAAATGTTATACCTCTATATTAATTTTCTTCCTGACAAAATGTTCAATAACTAGTAACTACCCGTTACTTTTAATTATGTTTATTGTTTATATAATTTACATAATTTAAGAGTTATATTTAATTACAGTGATTATTAAAATGCTCATATTACTTAATTTATAAATTTCTAAAAAATAATTTATTGGAAAATAACACAGCAGTTAAATATTTTTTTACCTTATAACGAACTAAGCTTGCAAAAAATGCTAGGGAGAGTCTAAAGGGTGTATGTAACCCTCTCCCGGAGGTTTGGGGACGTGATTATTTTTGTCCAGTAAACGTTTTAAAAAATGCCACCAAAAAAATAACCAATATAGTCGCCATTTTTCTAAGCAAAAAAACTTTATATAACTATTAAACTATACTTTTTAATCCAGAAACCGTGGACCATATCATATTCGAATACGAAGCATTAGCTCGTAGGAGGTACAATATATACGAGCCAACACAAACCGACCCGGAAACCATCAGAACTCATCCAGTCATATTATATACCTGTACCATTTGATCAGTGGCACAGGGGTACTGGAGTGGGTAGAGTAAAGCAAAATAGGGAGTGCACAATAAGCCCAGGAGGCTGCAGTGCCCTCGAAGTCAACTCAGACGAGCCCTAGGGAAAGAGAAAAAATACTTTTTAATCAACTACTTGTAGATGCCTCTGATTACATGTGCCTGAGTGCATTTAATTTTTTAAGCTACATTAAATAAATAATAAGGACAAATTAGAGGCAACTTCATGCTGATTATTTTCTATTAAAATAAATTGTATTTTTTTTCGGTTGTCGTGTTATTAGCTATTGAGTGTTTTTTTTTACAAAGATGGTCGCTGCCCAATTATTTTCTTGGGGTCATTTTTTAAAATGTTCTCTGTCCCTAATTTATAAAAAAAATCATGCCCCTTAATGATTCGGGGAGAAACATTAGTTCACAATGATTAATTCATTTCAAGAATAATAAGAGGAGGACCTTTTTGATTCCTAAAGCTATTTTTTTTTTGGTTCCCCCCTTAAATTAAAAAAATAAAGGAGAGTATCAGAAAAGTATTACAATTAGAAACTTTCAAACGTGAAACAGAAAATTTTTTATACTAAATGGAAATACACAAATTAATAGCATGTCTCCTCGCATTCAAATTTCAAAGAATTCTCAAAACACTATAAAAATAGGCTTGCCTTTAGTTTTTTTAGATTGAAATATTTCCAAGTGACGCACAGCAATTCATTTTCAACTTCTAGATGAACAAAAAAATTTACACTCGAAATAAACTCAAAATATTTATTACACTCAAAAAAAAGAGCGAAGAAATTGTGTGCTGAATAGGGTGATTGTTGTGGGTAAAAATAAATTTTTTTGACAAAAATTCTCAATTTTTATACACATTAAAAATATGTCTCTGAATATATTATAAATAATTTAAAAAATCCATGTAGATGAGGACAGTTTTTTGGGATGTGCTGCAAAAATTCAAAAATATTCGTAATGATTTAAAAGTGCAGTAAAGTTTAAAGGAAGTCAATTGAAATTGGTCAGTTTTAAAGCACAGGACTGTGCGCACTTAATTTGATATTTTGTCCTATGTATTTAGCAATGGTATCGAGAATCCAATGGTAGTTGAATTGTGCAGGCTAGTCCGAGACTGGCAATGTAATCAGCCTGAATGAACCATCTACGACTGCACGTGTTTAAAGATAATAAAACGGACAGGCCCACTAGTATAAAAAAACTCGTTAAATCGTTTCTCAGCAATCAACGTGGATTTGTGAGATGTGCCGGGATTGGCCTTGGTTTGAGGATGATGGGCGACGATTGGCTGGGATCAGGATATTCGTCAGTCTGGTTGGTCGGTGGGTGTTTGAGTTATATCAGTCAGTAGTCAACGTGAACTCGGTGATGTAACCTAGTTCTTTATAACATTGGTCCAGTGCAGTGCAGAAATATACATATACATTGTTGTTGCTTAAATAGCAGCGGCTAGTAATATGATACTATGTTTAAGATATCTTTATGAAATATATGTTTATTTATATGATACTATGTTTAAGATATCTTTATGAAATATTATATTATTTTAACTAAATGAGTAAAGTCACGTAGGCGCCTCGGCAAATTCCAATAGGGGATTCAGGGAAATAAGTCAGGCAGTTGATGTTTAGCTATCGCCAAATAATGTTTTAAACTTTTATAAAATTAATTAACAGAAATAAAATTCTTGGGTGAAATAGTGGATTTATATTTTTATTTCTAACACCTGTTATTGTCGAAGAAGCCGAAATAAATTTAGAGTTTCAAAATAAAGATTTACACGTACAAAGTCAACGCATTATTTTAAATATATATGAACGTTTAAAAAGCGAAAATCGTGAAAAATGTGAGAAAGAAATGATAGAACGTATTAACGAATTAACTAAAATATCAAAATCAACAATTTATCGTGTAATTAAAAAAGGAGATGTTATATATCACGGTACAAATAGGCACAGAATCAGTCTGTGATATAGGAAAACGAAAAATATGAAATTAAAAAAGATTGATGATGCTACCAAAAATGTAATACGGCGTATAATTTATAATATGTATAAATGGTTTTCAGAACATCTTTTACCAAATATTCCGCCTAAATCGGTAATTGTATTAGATAATGCTTCTTATCACTCGCGAATATTAAATAAAATACCAAACATCAGTACAAGAAAGGAAGACATTTTAAAATTCATGAGAGAAAAAAATATGGAAATTCCTGTAAAAGTTCCAATAAAGCGCGAATTACTGAAAAGAATAAAAGAACAGAATTTCAAAAAGGAATATATTATTGATAACTTATCCAATATACACGGTCATACACTTTTGCGCTTACCTCCGTACTATTGCATATTTAATCCTATCGAGATGGTTTGGGCAACTTTAAAAGATCGTTTGCAAAAATGTAATGACTCTCCAACGTTAAGCGCAGTAGTAGTTGATCATATAAGAGAAGTAATAAATGACCTCGACAATACTGATTTATGGAAAAATTGCGTTCAGCATGTAATTAATAAAGAAAATCAATATCCAACACAACCCCCAATTGCGCCGATTATAATTCAACCGGGTAATGATTCCTCTTCAGAAAGTGAAGATTCGGACGCGTCAACTTTTAGCATTTAACTTTTTTAATATACATATATTTTCAGAACAAAATATTTAGCTATTAGGTATACTAGGTATGAAGTTTACTTTTTTATTGTTACATTTCTTGGAATATATTTTATTTAGTTGACAAGAAATTTTAATTGAAGTTACATATTTTAATTTTGTTTTTATTTATGTTTTATCTAAACAAATATTTATTTTTGTTGTACTAATTCTTTGCTTTGGTTAAGAAACTTACATTTTTATTTTTATTTTAGAAGAAACTTTAATTTTATTTTTTTACTATATAACATCCTTGCCCCTCGCTAATCTAACCTGTCCCATTCCCTCATCCTGGCAAGGATATGTTCATACCTTCTCATTGGTCTTTGCTGAGCAATAACATATTTCAATATAGTATGGGTTAACTTTAAAACTAAACCCAATAAATTTAAATATTTAGACTTTATATCTAAAACTGATATAATATTTCAAAAATATGTTATTGGCGAAATGAACAGAAATAGCCTATCTAATAAACAAAAAATAATAAAAATTAATACAATTTTCAAAAAAGTATAACATTTTCTTATGACAAGCATTTCTATTTATCTCCGCCCATGTACAATAAAGAGATGCCGATGGTTTTTTCAGGCTTTTAGTTTTTATACGATTTCAATTGACTTCGTACAAACTTTACCCCAAAGTAGAATGCTTAAGATTCACTAATTTCGTGGCAGATACGCCACTGGATAACTCTATCTGTTCGTTTTTTCCTTGTAATTTATTTAAATTCTTTAGTTTCTATTTTTTTAGTTTAAAAATGAACACATGTTTTTTTTCTATGTATTTTAAATCATGGTTATGAATTTGTTGAGATTCGTTTATAACATACGATGTGTATAAAGTTCTCGAGTCAAAGTTGATTCCATAATAACAATAACATTAAATAAATCATACATCTATAGAAATGTGGTTCTAAAACTGATTAATCAAATTATTAATCTTTCATCTTAGACCGTCAGATTTAATAAAAACCAAATTTCAAAAGACAAATCTTGTATAGAGTCCCGATAAGTCTGGAATTAAAATAAGATGTAACATAAAGTGTGGGTACAAAACACATGGTATACGTGAAGCAAACATGAGTCAAATATATAGATAGCATTTCCACATGATTGCATGGGTGATTTATCTTAATGTGGCGGTAAGACATGATGTATTGTATATTGCTAACCCGTCATTACAAAATCCCCAGGTATTTAGGTCGAATGTGCATGTAAACTATCATTCATTTCGGCCTGTTCTGATCAGCTTGCGTGTATTAAGTATCGCAAATTTAAATTTGTGTGCATGACACGTATTTGCAATTATTATATTTTTATAATAATAATTTTATCTACAACTATTTATTTCTGGCATTTTTAATTGTATCTTTCACTGTCTTTGCGTATTAAATCACCATCGTACAAAGTATTCATTGTTAAATAAATTTCTACCCCAAAAGGATCATAGGTTGAATATTGAAGAAAAAAATTGTTTACCAGAAATGTTTCACAACCACAAAATCTTTTTACTAGCAGAATGTCAGTCCATCACCAAAATTAAATTAAGTTATAAAGATATTCTCTTATAATTTTTAAGATCATATTCCTACGATTTATTTTTACTTTTTTTTCAACGAAATATGTGTTCTTACACCAGCATGATGATGGAGCCTGACAAAGTGAATTCATTAAACCGTTTTCATCATAGTATGTAACGAAATTGCAAGCCATTTCATTCCAGTTTGTCGTTTTCCGTGATGAATTAAGATTCTGCCAGTCTAGTCCAGATAGCGCCACTGATTTCTACTGGAACAGTTGATTTTGCAGATTTTGCACTAAATATCTATCTGTCTTTATTGCTCACACTCTGCTCTCAAGTGTTTGTCTCTTTCCAAACTATAATCGAATTCAGGTAGGAGAACACAACGGGGCTTCTTCCTTCTTACTAACGCAGCGTTCTAAAGACAACACCTGTAGCGGTCTGATAAAATTTATATGTTTTCTAGTATTATCGTGTAATCTTATGATCATCATTATTTAAAAAGTTGCTATTTTGATTTAATGTACCTTTGGGATAATTTTCATAATAAGATTGTACTGTATTTATCTTAATTTTCGCCTTGGGCAAGTTTGCTTTTCGGTGATCAGTTCACGTTAGTTGTTCCTTAGAATAGCCATCATTAATATCGATTAGAATCGATTTATCGTGCCTTGTTGGCAATTTATTTAATATCCCTCTGATATTGTAATTATTTCGTGTGCTAATTTAAACTAACTTTCGGTTATTGTAAATCTTAGATTTACCCGGATATCGCTATTTTGGATCATAGTTGTTTCCTATATTTGTGTGTTGATGTTTTAGGTCACTTGGTTACGTTGGAAATTGTGTGAAGAGTGGTAACTGGTGATAGTTGGAGTTTGGTACCCCTTTTGGAGGAAATATTTTTGTTTATAACCTTTGTGAGAATTACCTAACAAATGCACCACGCATTTGTTATGTGATGGATCATTTTAAACCAGTGCATATATTTACCAACCAGACCTCTGCAGCGTAGGGTTTTTCTAAATTTAAAATATCGAGTACATGAACGTTTACTTAGTGTTTAGTTAGAAACGCTGCTCTAGTGGAGCCTTGGCTAGTTCTCTGGCAAAGATACCTGCCTAGTTATCTGGCAATTCATTAACTTTTAATTATCTGCAGTAAACATATAGTCAAGCTGTATATTTTGATTTAACTTTATCTGGAATTCATTATTATCTCTCTACGAAGAACTAATAATTTAACTTTATAGTTATAAGTTATCTTTCTATTTGTTTGTCTGTGTACAGACATTCTAAATTCTATTTTCTTGAAGATTCCCTTCTTTTAGTAAAAAATATCTGAAAATATAGTGATTATCTATTTCACTTAGTTTATTATCATAGCTATACCTAGTTTATTTGTTGGACTAGTATTTTTTCTATTTAACGTAACTTATGATACTTAAATTAGTTGAAGTCCTCAACTTCCTCAGGCATTGTGGAATACAAAACCTAGTTTGGTTAGTTTGCAATTTACTCTGTAAATTTGTGTTAACTTCCATATTTTGTCTACATAGATGAACAATTGAAATGTCACAGCTTTTTTCATTGTTTTGCCTAGTACTGATTTCATGAAATGCTCCCCTTTTTATGTAAATACCTGGACCAAGAGAAGTGGATATTACTGGTGGATCGAACTGAATATTGTATATTGCGTGGGGCAGAAAAACGATATTTTATTCAACTGGCATTTCGTTTCAAGGGTAACTGCAGTACTGACAGTGGTGATTCAATATGATACTGAACTCATACAGAGCTTAGCCGTTGGTGGATTCTTCACAGGACTGACCCATTTGAAGTTACGCAAGATCTTCGTGCCTAGTGAAATTTTATATTTCGTCAGAAGAATTTTTGTAAGAGATCAGTCACTTTTCTAAATAAAGTAATATCAATTTTTTATTTATTTTGTTGGTTTTCAACCTTAAATAAATTTTTTAACGAAAAGAGGCCATCTGAGCCAATGTAAATCTTGTAGATATTCATACCAGTTCATTATACTTTTTATCTAATAATATCTTTCTTTTTTGGCCTTCCTTCCCAAACTGAATTCAATAATTAACGTTACCTTTACTTATTAAAGTAAACTATTATTTATCTGGTATTTGCAAAAATCCTGGCACCCAGTCTAGATTTTGTGAGAACTCAGTTCAATCTAAGCCCTTATTCACGACTTGCTAACTGAGTTACCGGTCAATAAGCATAGCCACCAGCTAATTGTGTTATGCCTGCAACGGGAGGGGGTGTTACACCAATAATTGTAATTCCGGAATGTGCCCAGAGATGGCGGAACCAATACTATTACTTAAATAGCCAAAGTAGTCTAGAATTATAAAGAAAGATCTAGAATTCTTCAACAAGGGTCAGAAATATTCAAGAACGTTCTAGACTGTACATAGATAGATATATAATTGTGAATTGTGCGAGTAAAGAAGAAATAAGTTAAAAAGTAAAATAGTGATTTATAAGTTATTCATTCCTTCTTTTTTGTTGATAACTAATTAGTTAATAAAGTTATTAGAACTGTCTATCAACGAATCCACGGTTTGAGGTATTTGTGCAAATAGTAAACACGTAAGATTTATCATCTGTATTAGTGCTGAAAGAAAAAACAGTTACAGTTCTGATAGAAGAATTCGCAAATAAATATGCATAACCAACATACGTATGCACAGACCATCATTTTATCTTGATTGGCATGCGAATTGCGAACACACAAAAATTCATATTATCCGTAATAATTGACTTTGGTAACTGGGACGTTGTTAAATTGATTATACAAATATATCAATTTAAAGTTCTACAGCATCATGTATAAACATTTGAAATAATGTTCAATTTGATGATATCATAATTGAATGTAAAAATACAGGTTTGTAAACTATAAGGCTGCAGTTAAATGGTACTAGTTTACATAAACTATTAATAATTGAGAAATAAAATGAAATGGAAGGAGACAAAGTACACACTTAACGGTGGCCAAGCTATTGTCCACTCGAAGAATAATCAAGATAAAAGAAAGTAAATATTATTATTGGTTATTAGGTACAAGATAATGAAAAATAATCGGTAGTATAGGTGTATACGTTGAACACAAATCAAGCATTCTGTTATTTTAATGCCTGCTGAATACGGAAGCATGTTCAATAAACAATTCCCATATCCCTATTGCTTGTTCTCACGTAGGATGGTAAATGTTTACGTATTTGTGGTTATGTAAATAGTGTCTGCGAGTGCAACCAACAGTGGAGATCAGCGTTTAGCGCGTTTTAACGCTGCTGGAATGCATACCGCGGTCTTCGAGCTCATCACGTATGGGAATGAAGGAGCTCGCCAATCAAGAGGTCATCTGCATTAAGTGCTAAGAAACTGTGCGGTCATTTGTTCATAAATATTTACAGGGTAGAGCTATAAAGAAGCTACTGCAATAAGAAACATTATAATGTTCTTACAACAGTGATATGTAATACAATATTAATTTTATGGAGTCTGTTTTATTCATTAATATGACAAATGAAATATACAAGATATTTGAATACTTGGGTATTTAATTTTTATATCAGATTCTAGAGATCATTTCGATATAACCGTATTTTACTATTTTCCTGATAACTATTAATATATCAATATTTATGTTTGGGTCAATCATTTGGTCAATCACAGCAAATGCTGTGTATAGTCGAAGTGGAAAATTTGAGATTAAGATTATCGTATGATAAAGTCAAAAGCAGATTTTTGCGTAAGTTTCAAAAACAGAGTCTAATAGATAAAAGCATTACGTAAACTGATAATTAAATTTCGGTGTACAGCAAGTGTTGCTTCTTGCTAATATTTTCATTTTTCTTAAAATGTTTTCTTAATCGCTTCTCAAGTCACCGAAGTAACACCTAAAAAGATTTTGTGTTTAGTAAAGAGAGAAGAGATCCTACAGTTTATTGTGGAGTCCGAGCCACATCTAGGGCATCGACCATTCCCTCTTCCATCTTAGTCCTAAATAAATTACAAATAACATTTCTAACTTTTTACAGTATGGACTCGAACCATCAACCTTCGGTACCGAGCAAATTGCTATAAGCTCTTTACCCACTCAGCAACCATGCCCATAAGATGAATATCAAAACAAGATGGTCATCCATATCTGCATAAAGCGTTCGAGTTGTAACACAAATGATTGAAAAGACGAGCTTATCGCCCACAAGTCTTATAAAACGTAACATATAGAGGATCATAATGAATGTTTCTGTATGAGTGTTAATATATTAGAAACGATACAGAGCGAAATTTGTATGTAAACCTTTTATTCTGTGGTGAAGCCATTTTTCACATTTGCGGAAAAATAAATCAGCATAACTGTAGAGTTTGGGCAAATCAAATTCCATTATATAACGTATGTCACTCTTTCATTAAAATAGTTGAATTAAATTTTATTGAATGAAACTAAAATTTAATAGCAAATTACATTTATTCAAAATAAGCAATATTTACGACTCTCTTCTCTGATCGGGAAAGCAAATAAATCAAAACAACTTATAACTAGATAAAATAAGAACAGAGTCAGACAAGGCAATCGCCTATACAAATGGCACAAAAACATAAAACTAACTCATTTATTTAGTATTTGGGCGCCACCATTTTTTATGTTTAAAATATAATGTTTCTCCTTAACTTAAAAACAACGGGCTACATTATAAGATGGAAAAAATGTGTAGCTGTTTAAATAGTCAATTATAATCAAGCACAAATAAATGAAAAGTACATTAAACGAATTTAATTTCAAGGCATGGGGCTGATTGGCAAATCTTAACAAAATTAATTTTTCACGCGCGAGGTACTCACAGTTTTACCACAATCAATGGGTGGTGGTACCTAGGTACCTAGGGTGTTCGAATTTAAACTTTCTGCATTTACATACTTTTCTTCGAGAAAACAATATAATTAAACAGTCTTACTTGTTGCTCCGGTGCCGAATATACATACAGCCTGGGGCTTAAGGAACTTCAACGAACTCAGCTACTCCCACAAGTACCTAGCATTGCCTTTATAACAATTTTCTAACACAAATGTTACCAAGCTTACACGAAATTTTAAGCACACAGATCTATTCTCTATCGTGTCTTGAGACTGTCCGCTGCATTTTGGCCTCTTCAGCTCAAAGCAGCACCAAATTCGATCCTGGTGCCCGCGACGGCAACGCTTCGTAAATATTTTTTGTCTTCAGCACAGTGGCGGCACACTAAATAGCTAATACATTAAGGTTTAGTAAAACTATTCTATTCGAATTTGGAATTTAACTGATAATTCAAATCATCTCCATATAATTTATAAGGAATGTGGACAAAATTATTTATTTAAAAAAACGGACCGTTACAAACAGAATGTATTGAATGTATTCGAGATAGTTGTAAGTTAGTGTTTGATTGGTATTAATATAAAACAAAACAGACCATTCATTTTCGCGGAAATTATATTGAATACCTATTTCGATATGCTAGCGAAGTTTCTCCAGCCACAGCTAGAAAAGGATGATATCATGGATATGGTTATTTATCAACAGAATGGTGCTTCTTATCATTATGTGATTTACCTGAAAACTTATATAATACAACGATTGGATTATTGATTGTCGATAATTGTATATTGATTCACGAAACGTCAAATATTAATTCCACGAGTCTGAGGGACGAGTGGAATTATTTCACTTGTTGACTGCATCAACTTATACAATTACTGATAATAATCAATATTATAAGAGTTGTATTCATTAGATTATATCACGAATTAGTAAAATAAAGACATTGGGAAAATTATTTATTACAAGTATCAAAATAGTATTTTTTTGAATATTTAAATGATCTGATATTTCTTTCAATTGTTACTTTGCAACGTCAATAATTTTACACAGAAACGTACTAAATATGTATTAGATGTACCGATCCCAACACGCTTGATTATGAGTTATTAGTCAAATGGATGGTGCATGATTATTATCACATTAATCAGATATTGGGAAATAACATATCATGAGTTATATAATCGTAATAATCAATTTTCTAATACGATAGGAAGCGGTGCAAACCGACCTGACAAAATCTGACCCGTATTAATTCTTTTGCGTTGGAATTCATGAAGTCTAGAGTGACACAGAATTTAAGTAATTAAAGATTTAAAAAATGGCTTTCGAAATACAGTTGCAATTTCGAGTTGAAAATTAAACTGGAACGTATTACAACGGTGAGGCCATACCAATCTTGAAAACCTTAGAATATATTATGTGTAATGGAATTAAGCAAGCTGTTATTTTCTCGGATTCTTTAAGCGTTCTACAAAATTTGAAAACAGTTACAATAAATAACTACTTCAACATACCTCGAATATTACTCCTTCTTTCTTTCCTACACAACGAACATGTTATAGTAGACTTTTTTTGGGTCAAAGCTCATGTAGGCATTTATTACAATGAGCTGCATGCTCATTGTAATAAATGCCAAAGAAGCCGCTAGATCTGGTAAAAAAGAACAGTTCCAAATACGTTCATTCGATATCTTGAACTCTACTAAATCATATGTTTATTTGGTGGAGCAAATATTACAACCTATTTAAAAATGACAACCCAAGTAATCGGAATGCCCAATTTTAAAATGATGTAAATAAAGAACCTTGATTTCAATACACGGGGGAAAGTAGAAAATTTATCACTACTATTTCTAGGTTAAAACTTGGCCATGCTTGCTTTGCACAACACCTGAAGAGGATAGAAGTTCTTGATACAGATATGTGCACATCATGCGAAGTCATTTGCGATTTGGATCATATCTTTTTTGGCTGCTCGTGCCATAACGGAGCTATAATAGTTATTTATGATACAAGTGTTAAAAATGATTTTTTATTTTGTGAGTGGAGAAGTTTGCGAAACGAGCGTAAGCGAGTGGAGCAACTCCACGAACAAAATAAAGTCATTTTTAACACGTGTATCATACAATGTTTTTTCTACAAACACCATTAAAAGAACAATAAAGTTTCTTTAAAAAGATTTCAAATCCTTTTAATGGTTACCTCATAATTCTAGTAGTTTGTAGGATTTATGATATAAATAAATCAAGTTGCCCTTCTTCTAACAATTCAGAAATAGAGCATATTAATAGTATTTCCTCCACTGCATCAAGTTCAACTTCAACAATTTCTTCTTGTGAAGTAGCTTCCTCATAAGGGATAAATACTACTAATTGCTCCAATTGTACAATTACTTAATATAAATATTTCTAAATAACTTGTAATTTTTTGTTAAGAAATATATAAATGTCATTATGACAAACGACTTGTCATTTTACTTTTTACACTAGTGTTAAAAGTAAATCATGTGATCATTTTTAACGCGAGTTTATATAATATTACATTTTTAATTCAAGTATACCGTGTTAAAAATTTAGTTTTTAATAGTGTTTGTAGAAAAACGATTTTATTAATCAACTATTAAAACTGAAGATATTTCTTCCAATTAATCTTTTGCATCTACTGTCTGAAGAATGTATTTCGTTTCCTAAATAATATAAACCATTGATTATAGGGCGCTATACAGGTTTAAAATCGTTTCATTATTTCCTTTTCCCTGTATTTAATGTATCTTTTATCAGTGGTCTTAAACTTGTGTGTCTGTATAAATGCCCTGATGTCCCATGTTTCCTTTCCTGTTGGTAGTCGTCATTTAATTTCTCTAGTGTATCGTTTAGGTTAACTTTTCAATTATGTAACTGGCTACTGTCCAATACCAAAAAAATGCAGTTGCAAATATGACATCACACATGTTCGTTAACGTTTGCAGTACTACTGTTGACAGAGGTGTATCGAGACATTAAAGGTGTACAAGTTGAAGGCAAACATTTTAATATATATTTCACATTAAATTTTTTTTGTTAAATAAATATTTTAGCAAAATAGATACTAGTCAACATTTAAAACAGTTTTGCTATTTCTGTGTTCTACACTCCACATGTTTTTTAGGAATTGCTGCTTTTATATCCTTCGTTACAAAATTGCAATATGCAGGCAAACATTTCGTTTATTACTCTTGTTATATTAAATTTCAAGCATTTAATGTGTAAATAGCCTATGAAATATGTAGAAATTAACGTTTTCTCGAAAAATTTTATTTCATTAGGTACTTAGTTATTCATTTTTCAGTTATTTGAACGGCATTTAAGTGGATATAAAACAAGTATTATAAAAACTTTTTATTACTGTTTAAATGGTAGTATAACTAATTTAGAATCTAATTTGCATTAATTATTAGTTTAACTGCATTAATTCATGGAAATGTAAATTCAATAAGAAATTTCTTAGGATTGTAAAAAATATCCAGAACAGGAATTTATGTAAAAAAATCAAATGTTATGCGACTTTTCAATAAAATACTTAAACATATAGATTTTACATAAGAGATAGCTCATAGTTTATTAACTGACAGAGTTTTTTTAGTCATATTATTTTTTTATGAAAAATTAGGGTTTTTGTTGATTTCTACGAGACATAAGGATGAAACTCTAACCTGCTAACTGGGCGTCTTTCCATATCCCAAAGGCCCGCCGGTCTGAGGCCTTGGCTTCTTGACACGCACGGTTTTTTGAGACTGGGATAAAAAAGATACAGGGGCAGAGCTGTCCAAACTACTTTTGTACTTTTTCAAAGAGATTGGAAAGAGATATTTTAAATAATGATTTACTTAAATAATTTTCTGAAGAAGAATTTTAAATAATCTAAGATAAATTATCTTCAGAGGGCTAATCGAACCAGTGTTTGTAAGGTAATTTTTCAAAATTTGTTTCTTCCATATGGTTTGGTCAAATTACACCAAATTTGGACGATCAGTAGTTGAAAGTATACTAGAGGGTACATGTATATCTATTTTAATTAATTTTCACTTTATGTAGGGAAAATTTATAATGTAAATATAAGTGAAATTTGGACGTGATTAGCTCCTGAATTATGATATCAATCGGTAGAATTCGAGGTAAAATTTATACATGTCGTCTAGAATGAATCTTCATAATTATGCTCAGCAAGTTTCAAACTTTTATTCCGTACTATTTGGTTAAAATGAATTTCCTAAATAAGTATCTTTGTCACTACAAATGGAGCAAGGAAGTGTTACCTCTATCGGGAATCGCACCTCAATGAAGTCGGTGAATAAAACGTCCAGTGAAGGTATAGTCAAGAGCAAAATTATTCAGCGGCGCATGTATAAAAACTTTCTAGAGAGTGACACAGCTATCCGAACCTTTTTCCTGACTAGGGCCCTTAACTAATTTTTGCAAATAAACTAATAAATACTTTGAAAAATATAATAGGTACTTTTTTCCCACTTATGTACATATTATTTGAATAGGTTTTAAAGAAACTATTGCAAAATAAGGATACCAGTGGTACCTACTATGCATGATTTGAAAATTCATTTTTTTGGTCTCAAGAAAGATTCGTTAATATGCTTTCTTACTGCACGAGCATGAGCAAATATAAAAACTGTTAATTATTATTGGTTAGTTGAAGTTTAATTAAAGTAAGTTTGAAATTGGAAATGTCTAGGATTTTCGTAATCAGCACCATTAGTTATCTATCCTTTATCAATAAAATATTTATAACAAATTTGTACACACTCGATAACTCCTGTCGAGTTTTTTTTTTTAATAAATTTTCGCAAAAATTTTATATTTTTTAGTGTATTAAATATATTGATATGTACAATCTTGTATGTTAAATTAAGAAATAAAAGATAGACATATACATAATTTTGAACTAATACATTTCATGGCAATTCTCAATATTAGTTTTATACAGAATAATATCATGACATCCACTATCGTTGACTTTCAACCCAAACTAGTTACAGCGAATAAACATCCCTGTCCTATTGAAATCATATCATCACAAAACATTTAAATAACGAAAAAATAATTAAATGACACGAAATCATTTAAATAATTCTAAATTTATATAATTTCAACTTATTTAAATAGTTTTGAATTATTTAAATAGTTATTTTCATTATTTAAATAAAACTACTTATAGAATTTGGTTAAAATAAAATATTTAAATGGTGTATATCAAAATTATTTAAATTAAACGACGTTAGTTGTAGTGCAGCCAATATGGTGTTAAAATTCCCTTGACCTGGGCAAAATTGCAACACAAATGATTCTTTTTGCATTCTATTGTGAAATGTGTCTATTTTAACATATTCAAAATCCCCATTAATCCCGGCGCAGGAAATCAGTCAAAATCCGAGATAGCGGCTGAATTTTGTATTTTTCATTACAAAATTTATAATTGTGTATAACTTTGTATTTATAAGGTGTAACTTGGCAAAAATGTTTAAAATACAATGAGAAAAGCATAAAATAGGTATTGAATAGGTAAGATAGGTATTGAATCACTCAAATTGCCTATTATACATTAGAGAAAACTTTATTACACATTAGACTTACAAGAACAAAAAACCATTATTTCAAAGTATGGGTTATTTTCCTTTATTGAACAAAAATTAAAATGATTTGGCTGTTTTTTCACAATTCATCATAATCTTCATCTCTACTTTCCATTTCTTCATCTTCTATTCGCTGCGGACTATTTTCACAATTTGTTTCTTGACACTGCCCACATGAACTGGTACATTCCAAATCATTCTTTCGGCAACTACATTTTATGGCACCACAGCCGGTTTTGCAGTTACATCTTACTATGCGTAATATACTTTCAGGTGCTGGTGGCAAATCCATTTTTTTTCGGTACATACTATCATGCATACTCCATCGCCACTCTGTTGTGTTCAAGCCTTCTTGCATTTGCTTCCATATACAAATTTGCAAATATGCACGGAGGCTATGGTACTTGACAGCTGATTCCGTTGGGGGAGGGTTCTGTGGCTGAACGAAACATTTTGCCTTCGATACTTTATCAATAATAGTTCTATACCTAAGTGTATTTAGTGTATCATCTGGATTTCCACCAAAAATACATACCATTATCTTCTTTCCAAATTAAGGCTTGTTGAGCTGACCGATAGTGCAAGTTCACGAAAGTATTGATCTTCAACAATACGTTTGAAAACTGATTGCTTTCCAATATGGAATATTCTGTAGGTGCTGTCACATCCTGTATACGAATGTATATAGAATAGACTGTTCGCTAAGTCATTTCCGAGCGAATATCTAATGGCATTGATATCATAAATGTTATTCTGTTTGGAAGGTTTTTATCACTTCTGAAAATCAGCTTGTGGTATGCTTGATTACACCAATAAATCAGCAGTACCAATAGGTCAGTGTCTTCTCCTATCACTGTTGTATTTTTAATTTTTGAAGATTCCACTGCAGTTTTAACAATGTCAACATCAGCATCATCAACTGCATGAATTACTGAACATCCCTGTTGTTGTATTTCTTCAGCGATTAGAGTAATTATTTTCTGCTTGTTTCCCTTATTAGTGAAAAACATTTCCTTACTTCCTGTGAATGTCATATCTGGTGTGAAGTTCACGGAGGGGATATTTAACGATTCGTATGAAGGTAATACAAAAGTACAATGTAAATGGCATGCTTTAGTACATAATAAAACCTATTTTGAGCACATTTTTTTCCAAAATGGTGGCCTTTAAATATTTGAAAACTAAACACCTAATAATTTAAATGGCCGCCATTTTGAAAAAGAAATTAAGTGAAGTCAATGGTTATTTTTTTATACTTTTATCTTTGTATTTTAAACATTTTTGCCAAGTTATACATTATAAATACAAAGTTATACATTTTTTAATAAAAAAAAAAATTCTGGATTTTCACTGACTTCCTGAGCCGGCATTAATGGGGATTTTGAATATGTTAAAAAAAGACACTTCACACAGTATAATGCAAAAAGAATCATTTGTGTTGCAATTTTGCCCAGGTCATAATTTATTTTTACTGCACTATTGGAAAAAGTAGTTTAAATAACGAAAAGTAGTTATTATTTTATATAATGGACAGCTTTGAACCAGGGTAATAAGACACATTCTTTTTTTTTTTTTTTGTTTATGTGAGGAAAAATCTGAAAAAAATTCACCTTTACTTAGGCTCTAAAAAAATCAATGGCTTTATAATGCTTTTCCATATTTTTCTGTTCTGATAAATCTACCAAAAACATTATTAGATCAATTTTCTGCCAACTTTCGTATGTTTTTTTTTTCTGGATAATTTTTACCTGAGCTTGTGGGTAGAGGGGATTTTTTTTATTTCTCTCTCATGAACAGAGAAGGGAGAAAAGATATGTTTTTTTCTACCCCAATTTTATATTTATATGGGCTAATTATAAATACGGTTTTTTTTTCTGTTTCAGATTGTTTGAAAATGCCCAGAAAATAGAAGAATGAATTAGGGTGACATGATTCTGCTCGTATGGCAGAAGCAGCAGCTGATAATCGTAGAGGGATCACAGACGCGTAGCGGCAGAATGGTATGAAGTGACATTTGGCAAGCTTTGTAAACATTATAAAAAGCTATTGATGCTAAAGTGGGAAGGGGCCGAAAGCCTGACTTAGTGATAAAGATGAGAGGGATCTTGCTCAGCACCTGCGAGTGTGTGCGTTGTATAGTAAGATCCTGACGGGGAAAGAAACCATACAAATGATGACAAAGTTCATTTGTCAGGAGAAAATAAAACAAGATGGAAGGATGTAAAGGTTCTGGTGAAGACTAGTTTCATGGATTCGTTACCCACCATCCTTAGTTAAGTTGACGTTCTTAGCTCGCAAAAGGTCTGCGGAACAGATCTGTTCATCATAAAAAAAATTATGATGTCACCAAGGATGTGAACATTGGCTCCGAAAATGGTTAATCCGTTTTAACTGCGTTGAAACCGCCTTCTCGCATGATCTAAAGGATGTGAACATCTTGGCTGAAAAGGGTAAAAAGGGAATTTCAAGAAACAAAGCAGAAACTGGAAAAACGAATAACACAGTACTTGCCTGTGAGGTAGCTGATGGGACAAAACTTCCACTTTTCATTATTTATACGAGTAAACAGAAGTGATCATCATAGGAGACTATCGTGCGATGGAGTACAAGAGAACGGTTGGGTGGATGAAAATGTATTTGCAAGTGGTTCATACAGTTGTTTTTGCCCTCCTTTCCTCCAAAGAACAACAGAAGAAGAAAGTTTTCCCATTAATAGATAGTGTGATCTTTTATATCAGCTACACTAGGAAATGACTTGCTCTTCGTCAAGTTTCCACCAAACGTAAATCATTTCATTCAATCAATTGACAAGACGGTCTTCAAAATTGTAAAAACTTATTAGAATTAGCTTCTTCTTGAACACAATCAAAAGTTTTCAGGGTAAACGTGACAAAAACATCATTTTCTGAGCAACTTACAACTTTATGGGAGGAATCCTTCAAGTCCAGAAACCTAAGGTTAGATTTTGAATCAATTGACTATTTCCTGTCAACTTCAACATACTTCCAGAGAAAGCTCATGGTCGGATATAGCTTGAGAGATTTAAAATTGGGGAAGATGCTCAGTCTAAATCTGATTCAAGCCCTAGTCCATAATCTCAACTCCGTCTTACACCTGGTTCCTCATCTACACTTCCTGCGGATTCAATATCGTCTACACCAGCACTATTACCTTCAAATGCTGTTACGCGAGTTTGCATTGCTCCTAAAAGTCGTGTAGGGAAAGCAGGACACGGACAAGTCCTGTTTTGAAAATCACAGTTTCAATGATAATTTTGGGATTATGGATTTAGAAAATAAAGGATCTAAATACACACTATTAGATTCTCTAGAAATTATTAATATACTAAATAATTCAGATCTAATATTAAATGAAACATAATAATTATAGTATATTATTTAATGAGCAAGTAATTATGGCTATTATTATTCATGAGGGTGAAGCTTGAGGGTGAAGTGAGATATAGGCAAGTGTCGTAAATCGTCTTAGTGAATAATAACCATTAATTGTGAGTATAATACTATACTTTATCACGACTATTAAATAATAAAAATTTTCAGCAAAATATTGCGATAAAAATTCTGAAAACTTTGACGCTTCAATTCAAATAGCAAATTTCGCGTGTCATGGCATATTCGATAACATTTTAATAAAAAATATCAGAACCAGTGAATAATGGATAGCATTATCCTTGAGGAAATATTGGATACATTAGTTGGTAGTCGGGGATAATAGTATATTAATCAACGAGCCTATAATGATGGCTATTATTCACGAGGGTGATGTTTACAACACGAGCCACAGGCGAGTTTCGTAAATTGCCCGAGTGAATAAGAGCCATTATATGCGAGTAGAATACTATACTTTGTCCATGACTATAATGTTAATTTTTAGCTCTATTTACAAAACAGAATTTTAGGCTTATAGCTTTATTTAACAAAATGTATTTAATATTAACATACAATTTATTTTTAACAGTTTTCTCGATTTTTCTGGCAATAAATTCAAAGAGGTGATTTCAGCAGCTTTAGTATTGTCTGGTGGTGTACAAGACATCTCAATTTCACTATCGGTATCCATAGTTTCACTTTTTTTATTGTAAACAACTAACAAACTTAAATGAACAAGATAAATATGACGCACAAGTTTTGACGTTTCAAATCAATAACAAAATTACGCTTTGACACATTGTCATGGCTTACTAATAAAATAATACTGTTTGAAGGCACGTAGGTAAATGGTTTCAAAAACAATGTTGGAGATTGCCGCGTGTTACTAATAGATGATACTTTGAAAAAACTTACTAATCTAGTTTTTGAGTGTTTACCTCTTCGGTATGTAACATTTGAGTGCTTCCTAGAAAACTTAGAGAGACAACACTTGTCTTTTGGTTGCTGCAATTTTGACATTTTAACGTGATTTCTTATAAACAACTGACTATCCTCATTATTCACTGCAGGGAATAATGGATAGCATTATCTTTTGAGGAAACACATACATAATAAGTACCTACATTATTTAATAGTCGTGGACAAAATTATTTTTACGCGTAGTTTATAACTTTTTCTACACCCATTAGATAATAGCACATTATTTCACTCATTTGAGTTATATAACTAAGTACATTATCACACTCACAATCAGTGAAATAATGTAATTATTATTCCACTGAGTGTGATAATGACATTTTCATTTTTTTTCACTGAAAATAGGTAACTGCGTTTTATTGAAACATTAACAACTACAGTGGTAGAAAACTATAAATATTTAATAACACATTCATTAAAGTTATATAAATTTAAGACATAGTAACGCACAAAAACTTTGTTAGTCTGATGAAAAATTAGAAAAATATTTTGACGTTTTCAAATTAATGTATTTATAAAAATGTGAACAATTCATATCTAATTTAAAATACGCCTTTTGCACTTATTCGAACGGTTGAAAAAAAAACAGTTTTTAGTTTGACAATTTTTGCCAAATTTACTTCAACTAAAAGACGTGTTACTGTAATATAAATAAATGATGTAATGTAATTTAATTTGTTTAATGTATCATTGTACGATTCCTATAGTAATAAAATTAGCATAAATGACCACCTCAATACACGTAATAATAAGTTACGATTTCTCACCAACAACGTTTCTCAGAAAGATTAGAAAATCTAGCATCCAGCGCCTACTATTTGCGCAGGCGCAGATAAATGACTATCGATAACATTTATACATATTTATTATCGACGATTAAGGTTTTTTTAGTCCTTGTAAAACGGAACTAAATACCATAACTTACATAGATAAAAGAAACGGCGCCTTCATGAACGTAGATAAATAAATTTCGAGAGAAACTAAAAACCTTTCTTTCTGATTCTGTTATTTTTAAAAATAAGGCGTTCTTGTTTAACTATATGACATTGACAGCAATTATAATACTTAATTTGTACTTTTGGGAAACATATTTTATTCATATGTATGTAGATTTAATCGTATATTCATTTTTTAATTCCAAGGTTTTTACCCCCATAATTCTACGCTAATGAACGCCCCTAATCATATTATTCTTAACAATACAATTAAAATCTGAATATGTTTCAAATTAACAATGTCTCAGTGATATAAGTGGCATGTAATTAATTCAAATATTATGCATGACGAATTAATAATAATGACTTTGTCTTTGCTTTAGCTCTTAATATATTAATTGTATTCGGATTGCGAGATATTAAATAATAATCAGACGTTTGTTTATGATTTCATGTATAATAGTTTACATCTTACGTCAGCCATGGTTGTAACATTATTAAAAAAAAAAAACAATCCACTTTGAGTCACATTAACTAATACTTATTCTTATTAATAAGCAACTTTGGCAAATTTCTGATACTTTATTTTGATTAATAGACCAGACGACTGGTATTTTGGAGCAGAAATAATTCATAGAAAAGGTTTTTTTTATTATAAATTAGTTCTTCTAGTTATCATCAGTGAGAAGTCCATAATTTATCCTATTCGAACGAGGCTCGCACCCCCACCCTCAGAGGGGGAAAGTCTCGAGAATATGGTTTGTCCGGCTTTCCCGTTGAATTTAAGACAAAAATGTAATGTTACGTACAATTAATGCCTGTAAAATTCTCTACAAAGGAGGTCTAAACAATTTTATCGTCAGATGTATATTTCTACCAGACTCTTTAGTTATAAATACCGCAATTGAATTTTCACACAATTGATTCTGTGATTATAGTTGGTGAAGATGTTGATTTATTCGTGTTTTTGACAGCTCTTGCTAAATCAGTTATCTAATGTTTATTTTATCAAGCCTGGTAAATTATTATTATTATTATGTTCCTTCACACCTTCAGCGGCTGCGATACGACCTCAGCCTTTTTTAAAAAAGGAAAACAAAAAATTATGAAAGTTGTGACGTACTTCGCCACTCTACACAAGAGCAGAAGTGTCACTTTGACGCCCAACACTACGGCGGTGCTCACGGTACGGATATCTCGGGCGCCAGTTTCTGTTTAGAGTGCAGAAACACCACTTTACTCTATCGGCGGGACGATAGAGGCCGGGCAACTACAGTGAAGAAACGGATAAACCAGGGGTCGGGAAAAGGTAACTTGCACACTACAGTTAATGAACAGACTCTCATTCAACATATTTACATTTATTCTACACACTAATTATTATTTACACTTTATATACACCTTAGTAACTACAACTTATACTACAACGGTCTTAACTACGGGCGAGCGGGGGCAGTAAGCGGGCGGTCAAGCGGTGCGATACGGTAATCCGGTGAATTAAGCGGTGAAAAGGTAACCAGCAATAATTAATCGGTCATAAGCAGAAGGCGGACGGATACTAGGAGGGGAAGCAAGCGCCAATACAAGCACACTATGACTATCTATAGCGGTTATTTACTATCGCTTGGCTGATGGATGGTTCCGGACTTATGATATGCCGAATCGGGTACCTCCAAGTCACCCTGCAGAATATGACGTGCTCAGGCGGCCTGGAGGACACGCGGTATAACGCGGTTCTGATTCCAACCTTCGGCCGCTCTCCCGTTCTATGGAAGGATATAAGGCGGATACGTCTTAGCGCTCGCGGTTCACAAACTCTAAATAAGGTCCGAAAAGTACTCACCAGCCAAGTAATACCGATTATTTACCAAGCCTTTGTCAAATCTTGCTACCTACTTTCGTATCCTGGGCTGCTTCCTCTCTGGAACGGTCGGGGTCGGCACGTCTGGTCGGTACGGGCGGCAGCAACGGACTGTCTTGGATGCTCTGAAAAATCCTCAAGCTACTAAACTCTGCCAAAAGCAGAAGTAGGATGAGACGCGGTAGTCATGCGCGGAATATAGCAATACGTCACCCGAATTCAATTTAAAACAAACCTATACCTTTATACTCACAACAAGATTACTTACGATGCTGGTTGGCGTGGTTCTTCAGTCAGCAGCTAAACGGCAACTGACTTGTTTGAAAAATCCTCAAGCTACTAAACTCTGCCAAAAGCAGAAGTAGGAGGACGCGGTAGTCATGCGCGGAATATTGCGACTACGTCACCTTGTACCGACTTAGAAAAAATTCGCAATTAAATTTATATACCTGTGTACCTCTATACTCACAAGATTACTTACTGTGCTGGTCGGCGTGGTGCTTCGGTTGGCGGTCAGACGGGAACTAACTTGTCTGAAAAATCCTCATGCTACTAAACACTGCCAAAAGCAGAAGTAGGATGAGACGCGGTAGTCATGCGCGGTATATTACAACTACGTCACTTGTTTACTGACAGAATAATTCCGCATTAAATTTAAATACCTATATATCTTTATACTCACGAGTTTACTTACTGTCCTAGTCGGCGTGGTGCTTCGGTTGGCGGTCAGACGGGAACTGATTTGATTGTTTCCAGTCTCGGAGACCTTTACGGTAGGACAGGCACAGGAGTGCAGGGGGCAATATGCGCGCTTCGCGTTTCGCGATTCACGTACTGCCCGCAACTTGGCATATTTGGAATGTTTACACAAACAGATCAATACTACCTATCTATAATTAACAATTAAACTATTATTAATAAGCAACTGACAATACCACTATTAAGGGCGCAGTACTACAATGTTTAAAATACCTTTTGAAACAGACAAATAGCACCCAGTTACCTAACTTATGTCTATAAAATAATCACTTCGTTACAAAGTGCTTGAAGAAATGTAATATTGCAAGGAAATGTTAAAATATTGAAAAATCCAAACAATTCACCTGTTTTAATCTCTGCAGCAGGAATATCTTGACCGAGTTCGGTAGCGCAGTGGGCCAGGGCGTTAAGTGACAAACGTAGCTTACTATTAATGTATGGCTACATTAATAACATAGCTAATTTATTGCTTAATGGCTCCCGGGTTCAAATCCCGTTTTCGATTCTGACGAAGTCAAAGGGATCGGTTGTTTGTGTCCGCGTTTTTCTCAACTGTGTAACCCCCGTCCATGCAGCTCCAACTTTGGTTTGAGGGTTGACTAATTATGTGGCGTGAAAGCTATGTATGAAGTGACATCCGATAATACTTCACTTAATGATAGCAGGTCAGAAATTATTTCAAAATCTCTGAACAGGAAACCTTGCGATCTCGGTCACTGCCGCCAATTGAAGCAGCAGTGTATCAACATTGCTTGCAAACCTATCATCAGATTCAAGACTGGTGTGGTAAGTTCAAAAATCCATTGGAATGGAGTTATAAAACCAGTCCTCAGGGTTTAACACCTGCAACAACATCAAATAATTTTGCTCCACAAGAGCTTTTACTTCAAATTTCCTGCAAATGCACAAAAGGCTGTCAAAAAGCTTGCAGTTGTCGGAAATCTGAACTTTACTGCTCAGTAATCTGTGGAAGTTGTCGAGAATCGTGTACTAATATTAATGTTGAGGAGGAGGACTCGCTTGTCTATGACGAGCCAATTAAAATTGAACCTCAACATTTTAATAACAATGATGATAATGGTGATGATAATAATGATGATAATAGTAATGGAACTGTAAAATTTTGGTTCATATATTTTTATCCGTCATGACATTATTTTGGAAAACAAATTGAACAACCCGACTGCGCAAAGAATAATAATGAAAGAAAGTACTCTTGTCGAAAGTCGATAGCGGTAGCAATTTCCGATTAAATGGATAGAAACTACTCAATATGTTTGGTCATCAATTTGGTAGTTTTCTTAATAATTTTTCATTAGGAGACGTTACTCATTTGTAAAACAAATAACCAACTAGTGACGCTGTCAGTAAACAAAGTGTCAATCAACAGGCATACGCATTTCCATTTGAATATTAGACGAAAAAAAAATTCTAAAAATACCCCACAAAAATTCAAATTCTATATACAGTTTATTACAGAAATACTGTTTACATAAAAAGGCTACAAAAGCCTGCCATAAAAACATCAAAGCCCGTGCTCTCATATGCGGGCAAGACCTAATTAGCGACATAGAGCATCATATTTCTGTAAACACTTAAAACTATTTTTTGTGACTACTGTTATTCTGTTTTGAAACTTTCTTTGTAATTTGTGAAGCATTTTCATCTTCCATATCTTCCTGACATTTTTTTGTGGTGGTGGGTTCCGCCAAAATATTTATAAAACCACAACTGTATAAAATACACTTAAACGCAAAGGGGAGTACCTATATAAGTACCTGTTAAACACTTCATGTTGTCACAATCTGCTAAAATATAGACTGTAAACAAAAACTATATAAAGCACACTTACAGCACTGACATACCGATGAAGATTCCTAATATAATTCTTAAAAGCAATATAAAATACCCTCGAAAATACCACCTACTGACCGAAACCCTGTATCCAAAGGATGACGTGGGAGAAGGGACAAGCATGTTTCTGTTAATTTCTTATTTTAATCATGTCAGAACATACTGTACATAAGAATAATTATGTTTTATGTATTAATACAACATATTTATTATTTATCATGGTGTAAAAAAAATAAAGCATGCCCCACTCTCCCTTCAAATAACTATCCGTAGATGGTCGATAGCCTTTGAATTTTTTACATACACCCGTATTTCTGTAATAAACTGTACAACAACAGTGGACACATAAACCAGTAAAATTATTACTTTTATTTAGTTTGGACATAATATAATCTATTTGATGAAAAGACATGATTGTTTTACTCGAAAAAAAAAAGTAAATATAAACTTGTTTTTAGATTTATTCGAAATAAGAATTCAAATTATATTTAAATTTAGAAACAGTTTTCAGAAAAATATTTGCTTGCCAAGAAAATTGATTTGTTTCATATAAAAAAAATCACTTGAACAGTACTCTGCTTTAATTCAAAACATAACAAAAACATATTTTTTTTATAGATTTGAAAATAGTTTATTTTCACACAAAAGTGTGATAAAACGTGTTTAATTACAATATAATAAATCATTTCAATATTAAGTTAATTTGTAAAAACATTTTAATTATCTACCATTATTTATTTGGTCACAAAACAATAACAATAAATTTATAAAATTCGGTCTGTGTATTTTAAGAATTAATTAAATATAAGTTATTTGTTATTTACTTATTAATTTATGGCTTCTGAAACAATATATAAATAATACATGATTCACTCCTTCCTCAACAGAAGTAAAAATACAGACAATATCGGACATTATCACGAGACTTTGTATCGATCAGATAATACTTAATTACCGGACATACCGCACACAAAATTTTTTTTATGGAGTATATGGTAATAGGATTATATCAACTTGTATCCTTTGACAACACAATAATTTATAATCATCGATTTTCGAATTCCACATTAATCTTTAGCATTATATATTTAAATTTGTTTGACAGGCTGTTCAACAAATCTATTACTTATGGTAGAATTAATCATAACCCGGATTGCTACATGTGTGCATATACATCTAATGCAAAATGTAATGTTTATATGCTTAAAAAAATATGTATTTGTTCTGATTAGGAAATACTAAAAATCACGTGTTCACGCATGCTAATGTTAGGAATAATTGCCGATTATTGGAGAGAAATCATTTAAATTCACAATTTTCTTTTTGAAAAACTGTAAATGAGAAACGCGCCACTTAAATTTAAAACAAACAATAATTGTAATATTTAAACAAACAGCAATCCATTGCTATATATAGTATTTACCAAGTTCGGTAGCGCATTGACTAATGCGTTGAGTTACAATCATAGCTGGTTTTACTGTCTACCGCCTCTCGGATTCAAATCCCGGCTTCGACCCTGACAAAGTTGAAGGCAGTGATTGTGAGTGCGTATTTTTTCAACATTGAAACCCCCGCCCGTATAATCCGGCTTTGATTTTGGGTTTTTTTTGTTTTTATTATAATTTTTTTTAATAAGTAGGAATATTTTTATCCTACAGTGTTCATATATTTATCTAACAAATTTATAGGTTAGTAAAATTGATGAGTAGACCTAGGACAAATTTGGCGCAAAATATTTTTCTATTATATTATGGATCCGTTATTAAGAGAAAGCACAAAACTCAAAAATACTACTACTTGAAAATTGTGATTTTTCATATTATTTTACTAACAGATTTTTTCTTTACATTTTTTACAAGGGACCGTATTTGAAAAGCATCTGATATTTGAAAACATAGTTACAATTTTTTATTCTTAGTACCTTGAAAAATTGCAAAACTATATATTCTTTTTACTTTTTAGTCTAGAAATGCTGTATTATAAACCAGAAAGTAAATATTTTCTGCATAATTCTTTTTTTGGATTTAACTATTATTATTTTTTGATAGCATATATTAATAACGAAAAATATAGATAATTAGATAACTACTGTTGAAGGTAGGAAGTCTAACCTTTAGCGCAACTTATTGAAATAATAAAAACTAGACACCGGACAATATCCGTGAGTCCCGAACCGACTTCCCAACCGGCGTGTCTAAGTTCTTATAGGAAAAGACAGTAGCAGTGCGTGCGCAGCGAGATCCTGCGAGGGATGTAATGCAGTTGGTCCCTTGTCTATTAGATATTAGGCTAGTAAAAAATTCCTACTCTTCGATAGAGAAAAGTTTCGGCAAAATTTCCAGATCGGGCTACTCCCAATCTCATCTCCTGATGTCCGTGATTGGCCCTGGTAGCGGAAATAGGCCAACATTGAGTAAATGAAAAAAACAAGGTATTTTCATATTTTTGAAATTTAGTAACGAGGCATAAATTGTATTCTAAGCAACTTTTTTTTAAGAGAATTTTTTCTATATCCTGAAAAGTAACGGTAGTTTATTTGTGACGATTTTTATAAATTGAGTTGTATACCACCGATCAACTCATTGTTGATATATCCTAGTCTTATATTAAGTAGGACAATTTGTTGTCTATTACAGCTCTTGTTACATCTATTCTGACACAGTGATGTGTAAGGCTGCCAGGCTTTTACGATCCACGTATCCCAAATGCGATTCATGTAACTTGTCTGGCCCATGCCTTTACTCTATACTATGAACACAGTACAGGAGGTTTCATGAAATATGACACTCGAGGTATGTATTTTAATTGATCCGTATAAATGATTATTGTCTTTTACGCAATGTGCCGGCCCTGTACGCACGGATATTATCCGGTGTCTAATAAGGCTGTGGTATTTCAATAACATAAAATTATTAATTACAAGTGCTAGAGCACTGCAAAACCGATTAGCGAGACGACCCTCATTCAGTTGAAAAAACGCTCTATGTAGCCAAGACTAGAATTTCTTCCACAGACAGCAGTTTCCAGCTATTTGTCTCCAACATCACATTAGATGACATTATCGAGGGGGAATCCCCGACTCTCAGTTTAGAGCTTTTAAAGCAGCGAACTGTAAAACAACTCAGCGAATCCCTCCGTTAAGAACTTTATTTTAATTAATTTGAATGCTTGACTGGCAAATTATACACAAAGAAAAATTCATGTAAAAAAGAGATTAAGGATGGACGCGTGACGTGATAATTTGGGCCTTAAGCCACGGGCCATTCAGTGGCCGACACCGGTGTTCAGTGTTGGCAAAGCATTGATTTGAATGAGGCTTTACCCACGAGCGACAAAGCTCTGCCACTCGGTGTTTAACTACGGTACGGTGGTGCATGAGTGTTTCGTTCTGCCACTTTTAAAACACAACCATGTGTGTCTGTTTTCAGCAAAACGTTATTTTAAATGAGCGCTTACCCACGAGACAGCATAGTGCCCCTCAGCAGCAGTTGTAGGACGAGGTGTATTTTGTTTAATAGTTCATTTATATATAGGGTGTTCCTAAATATCATGTACATACGGAAGGGAGTAATGCTTTGGCTTATTTCATGACTGAAAGTTTATATAAACATAGGTCCGCAAACGCTTCTTTACTGATCTACAGGGTGTTGAAATTTGAAGTTTTAATTTTTTTTCTTTATAGTTCCTGCAGTTTTTGAGATATTTAGCTCAAATTTGGAATATAGGTTACGCTGTAGGGCTTACATCATTGGGCATGCCAAATGGTTGTGAGAATCTACAGGGAGATTTTTTTCAGGGGTCATGCCCCTTTTTCTCCCCCTGAACTTTTTTCGATGCGCCCTTGGTACATTCTAAAATACAATATGAATTTCTTTTTTTATTTGAAAATTTTTAAAATGGTCTAGTTAGTAGGCTCCAGTATTATTTGAATAATCTGTTGTTGTTATTCATTTTGACAGGTCGCATTTGAAATCGTAACTTGTGTCTGCATATGTATTTTAAGTACTCGTTATAATCTCGTAAAAATGACAATAAAAGCTTCAAATTTCAACACCCTGTATATCAGTAAAGAAGCGTTTGCGAACCTATATTTATATAAACTTTCAGTCATGAAATAAACCAAAGAATTACCCCCTTGCGTATGTACATGATATTTAGGAACACCCTGTATATACATTAATATGAATTTAGCCAACACAGAAGATTTTATAAGTGAAATTGAGAACGAACCGTCTATTTGGAACACGGCTATCGATGACTACAGAAATAAGATAATAAAAAAAAAATTGTTTTCGATTTCCTTTTCTTTCTCAAATTTTTTTGGATTAGCAGAGCCAACGGCATCTCTTCGTAAGATTTCATAGCTCCAACAAACTACGCGTACTGTACTGGTCAAATTATGCCAAGTAGCCAGTGTACGGAAAGTGGTCGGTGAGTGGTTGCAATCACGATTGTCTTAACACCGGTGTTAGACACCGGTGTCAGCCTCTGAGTGGTCTGTGGGTAAGGGCCCTTATCGTGTCACTTCGTATCACGACATGACACGACGCGCGACGTGAGCATGTAACATGAAAACCGCAAAGTAAGAAAATTTTCGTGAGTGTGCGTGACGTGATATTCATCGTGTTAAGCTATGTTTTCTAAGAATCAAACTTCCGTGAGTGCGCGACAAGCATAGCGCAGTAGTAAAAAATCGCAGCAGTAGAAACAAATAAATTCTATATATTTACGTTTTGTACTGTTATGACATCCATTCTGTCAATGATAATATTGATCTCATAGGCATGCATTTTTTTCCGTTAAAACATGTCCTCAGTCTTGTTGAGTTATTGCATTAGGGGGTTGCAATTGCGACGCGAAGCGAAAAAAAATATATCAAAAAATTATTTAAGTGTATGTTGCTTTAATTCAAGACAAAATATCAATCATTTTTCTGTGTAAAACTTTCAATTTTATCAAAAAAACTTCAATATATTAATAAAATATTATACCCTACTTCACGTATTTTAAACGCCCATAAGTCCAGACCGGAAGCTGCCTTCTAGTAATTTTTAATGTGGTTTAAACCCGAGAAAACGCCTATACACATTAAATTCAAATATCAAACCTTAAATTTCTTACTTCAATCATAGAACGAAAATTTCGTAAAATAAGTACCTATTCTAGATGTCGAGACGATTCATTTGATATCTTGCATACACCATATATGAAGAAGAGCCGGAAGAGTTTTAATATCCCATATAACGAGCCATGCGGGTCACGGTGGGACTCCGGACGGGGGCCACGGACAGAGGTAGTCTTTTTGAAGTTCCCGCTTTGAGAAGTGAATTTTCGTTGGCTGGAGCTGAGGCTGGAGTAGAAGTGGTGGGGAGCAAAAGTGGGAGTAGCGGTGGGCGTCCCAAGTAACGCCATACCGACAAACTAGACGATTTCTACCTAAATCTGTTCATAAGGATGTAGTATGGGATGCAATTTTTTATCTACAAAAAGCCTTCTCATTTATTATCATTTTTGAAAAACTATAAACAAAAAACTACAAATAAATGCAAAATTTATAAAATATATCCTAAAAGTACACGATGTAATAATTATTATGAAGTAATAATAATTTATATGAAATTTTTAAATAGCTTTTTTAATTACGTTGTTTGTGACCGTAAAGGAATGCAGTAAAAGAAATTAACTTTGGCATTTCGAAATAACAGAAAATTAGTTTTAAGGATGAACTAATTGGCAATTATTCTCAATTTCAAAATTCGTTAATTGTATAATATATTTGATAATTGGTTGAAACTTCGTTAAGGTTAATTAGTAATTTATTTCATAAAGAAAATGTCAACAAATATATTAAATGTTTATAATAATAAGCAGGTTTATATTTTTAATATCGCCGAATTAATGGTAAAAAATTGTTTGTAATCAATTTTATTAGTAATCGTTCCATTGTTTTAGAACATGAAAATTAATTTTTTAAAGTGGTGTACAAACATTTGTCATGTTAAATAAGTATAATTATTTAATTCCGACAAATAAGCATATTGCCCCATTATTATACAGGGTGTTCCCAATGCAGAAGATTTTAAGGGGCGATCCCTTGGCTCATTTTAAGACTAAGAGTTCATATAAATATATGTCCTAAATGACCTATTTTTCAAGATAAAGGATGTTGAATTTTGAAAAGAATTAGGCTCATTCCAAAAATCTCGAAAACATTTCAAGATATTTTTCTGAAAGTTAGTATGATTTTTGTAATTTATTTTTATTTATTTATTTATAACTCCGACAAACACTTCCTATACTTAACTGTTGTATTTTTGGAGATAATTAAGGTTTTCTCTTTAACCTCACAATCATACTAAAAATTAATACAATTTTATCAAGAATGGCTTTGTAAAAACAAAAATTGCGGTCAGGTGAAAAATTGTTTTCTATAAAATCGTAAAGGAAACAGTAAAAGTAGCAAATTTATTGAACTTGAATAACAACATTTACACCTCACCTTAGGTATATACATAACAAAGTAAAAGTGTAATTTTGAACGTAAACAGTAAACAGAAGAGAAAAAATAAAACAAGTTACAAAATATGCTCAACGTGACCTCCTAGTTGTAAATTACAAATTCTGACTCTATGAAGAAATGAGTCATTTACATTTTGCAACATGTTAGGCGTGATGGTGTCGAACGCTAGTCGAATTCTTTGCTGCATGTCTTCTCTTGTAGTTGGTGATGTTTTGTACACTAATCCTTTAATGTACCCCCACAAAAAAAAGTCCCATTTTGTCAAATCTGGCGACCTTGGTGGCCATTGTACTGGTCCTCCTCGACCTATCCAATTGTCACCAAATGTAACATTTAAAAAGTGTCTTACGGCAATACTATAATGGGGTGGAGCTCCGTCGTGCTGGAATCACAGCCTCTGTAAGTCATTTTGAGGACACCCGTTTAACAATCCTCCCAGTACATTTTGTAAAAAATCGAGGTACATATTCCCAGTCTAGTGACCATTAAAGAAATCCAATCCGGTCCAATCACATATTCACTTACTATCCCTGCCCACGCATTGAATGACCATCGGTGTTGGTTATTTACAGTTCTCGTAAAATGAGGGTTCATGGTATCATAGTAGTGTAAGTTATGTCTATTAACACAACCATTTTTATGAAATGTGGCCTCATTAGTGAATAGCACGAAATCAAAAAATTGCGGCTGTTGGTGAATCTTATTGAGTGTCCACTCACAAAATGCTACCCTAGGTTGGCTCTAGTTCCTGAAGCAGTTGAATATGATAAGGATGAAAGTTTTCTGTCCTAAATATTCTTGTTACAGAGGATTGACTTGTATCAAGTTGTCTATTAATTTCTCTCGTACTTTAATGTGGATCTTCAACGACACTTAATGTAACTTGAAACACTTTTTCTTCATTTGTTGCTAATTTTGTACGTTCATGTTTTTCATAATTTACATGTCCAGTTCGTTCAAACCTTTCTCGCAACCTTTCAAATGCAGAATGGTGAGGATGACCTCGTTTTGGATAACGCTGAATATAAATTCTTGATGCCAATAGCGGATTTCTCTCCCCTTCTCCCAATGCATAAATCATGTCGTGTGAAAAATATATAATTTATTTAACAAAAATAATTAACTCAACTAGGAAATACAGAAGAATCAACACCAAGTAAAATTAATTACGTGTAAACCACAAAATATCAGTTTGGCAGCACAATTTTTGTTTTTCGAAAGCCATTCTTGATAAAATTGTATTTTTACTATGCTCGCAAGGTTATAGAGAAAACCTCAACAGTTAGGTATAGGAAGTGTTATACAGAAAAGAAAGCAATTTGAAGGAGGAATCCAACCACGTAAAAAAATACAGGATATTCCATTTAATAAAACAGAGTTTTTCCCATTTGAAATTCACATTAATTGACATGCCGTCATGGACACCCTGTAAAGTAGAATAATGTAAAAAAAGGTACTAATACTTAGCGTGTAGTATGAACTAAGAATAGTATAATATTTGCCTACCCAGCTTGTTTTCATAGGTAAATAAAAATTATTAAACGGACCCTTATAAATCCTTAAATTTCCAGAAAATGTTAAATAACTTGGCAACGTTGCACGCAAATCCAAAAACAAATTATCACTGTATAATACTCCTTTAATTTAATAGAATGGTGATAAAATATACAGGAATTTCCATTTAAAAAAAGTATTTTTTGTGTGTAACAGAAAATTTAAGCACCCTGTAGAGTTTACAATAATTTTAAATGATAGATCTTATCGACCCAAAAAACTTTTGTATATAATAAATTGTTGTATCACTAACGGTTCAAAGGTTATCGAAGGAGAACACATTATTAACTCACCCTGTATGCATATTACACATTTGCTGATAAGGAGAGAACTTTTAATGTTGGTTTTTGGTATTGACAACTAAAATAAATTGCTGTGCCTAGACGGTGTCTGGGACTTTGAATGTTAGTCATGGTTAAAATATCTCCACACAGGGCAGTGTGGTGAGGTGAAGCGAGGAAGCGGCTGCTTCAGGGCGTAAACGTTTAGGGACGGCAAAATTGGGTACATGCAGTAATTTTTTGACTGTAAAAAAAATATTAAAATATTATCGAGCTTAACATATTTCTTTGTTGTTGTAATCTCGTTATGTAATATGTTCTTCTTTGAATTTTCATAATAGAGTAAACTATTAAAAAACTGGTTTCATTTTTAAATAATTACCGATCTAATGGATTCCCCAAATGTTAATTTCGGCCAAGGAAATGGCATCCGAACTTAAAAATCTCTGGAGAATTCCCTGCAGAACAACAAATTCGCCCCAGAAGAAAGAAAATTACCTTTAACTATGTGAACAGAGACGAGCCAATTCTAAATCCGCAAAAAAAATTGAAATTGAATTTTTTTAACTTCATATTAAATGTTACCTTCTGGGGATATATTGCGTGCAAACGCAAGTGCAAGCACTTTACAAAATTTTTGACCTAAAGACTATTAAAAAAGAAAGAGTAATAAAAAATTTTAAGGATTTGCAAATTACCTTACAAGATGTAGGTATATGATAACAGAGACTTAGATGAAGTTGAGTTACAAAGTGAATTTCTTAATTTGAGCAGAAATATGAAAACGGAGCTGGGATCCTTTAGAAGTTTTTAATCATCTATACCAAAAAGGAACGGATACTTTATATCCCAATACAGTTATTGCTTTATTATTTCCAGGAACTGCAGCTGGTGGTGAGAGAAATTAAAACTAATAAAGTCTTACTTAACGTCAACTTTGGCACAAGAAAAATTAAGTAGTATTGCTGTTTTAGCAATTGAGTCAGAACAGAAGTTTTGTAAACTATGATGACCTTATTGACACATTTGCTGAACTAAACTCGCGACGGATAAAACTATGAAAAGTTATGTGCAATATGAGATTTTAAAATTAATGCTAAATACCACATAGAAATATACTATTTTTTGTTATGTATTTTATCTTTAGTTTTGATTATTTTATTATTCATTTTTCTGATGGTTTAATAAAAAATTAATATCCCCATATGTTTTTATTTTGAAATAAGAAGTATAACGTATGTCACTGTATCACTAAGGAGAGTTTAATTAAATCAAATGAAACAAAATGTAGTACAAAATACATTTATTTATAATTAGCAATTTTTACGACTCTACTCTCGGGTTGGGGAAGCAAAGCGATTAATCAGATAAATGAAATTAAACTTATAACTACATAAAGTAAGAATAAGGTCATGCACGGCAAGTGCCAATCCAAGGGGTACAAAAATATATAAAATCAACTAATTTATTTATTATGTTTAGGTTTAAAATATAGTGTTTTTCATTAACTTAAAATAACATGCTACCATTATAAGACGGAAAAAATGGGTAGCTATTTAAACAGTCAATGATAATCAAACACAAATAAAGGTGAAATACATTAATCGAATTTAGTTAAAAGGCACGTGACGGATTTTCAAATCTTTTAGAAATTCATGTCAACAATTTATTGTTCACTCGCGATGCACTTAAATCTGACCTGAGTTAATGGGTAGATCCTAAGTACCTAGGGATTCGAAGTTAAATTCTCACAATTTACATCTCTTTTGTCGTCGAGACGTCAATATAATGGAACATTATTACTCATTCCTCCTGAGTCGAGCGTACAGCCTGGACCTTACAACACTCCAACCATATCAGCTATTTCTATAAGTCAGCATCTCCTTTCGTGCACCTTACTAACTCACACAGTTATCTTATGCTTAACAACAACTGTTCACTGTCGTAAACAGCTTTTTTCTCCCGCACGCTTTAGTTCTTTCACATTTTTATTAAACACGCCTTGTCGTACACAAAAAACCTAGAGAAATTTTTGTGTAAATTATATTAAATATTCTAAAAAAAATCCAAATTTGAGGGAATCTTAAATAAGAAGAATTTTATTACCTATACGTTCTCCTCCACTGGCGTCACAAAAAAAATAAAACTAACCAAAAAGATGTCTTCTAAAACATTATAAAAGTGATATTAAATTCAAAAGAATATCTTGAACCGTTTTATAGATTGTAACGAAATTGCAAGCTATTTCATTCCAGTTTGTTGTGTTCCGCTAGGAATTAAGTTTCTGCTAGTCTAGTCCAGATGGCGCCACTGATTTCTACTGGAAAAGTCGGTTTTGCAGATTTTTGCACTAAATATCTATCTATCTTTATTGCTCATACTCTACTCTCAAATGTCTGTCTCTTTCCAAACTATAACCGAGTTTGGGTGGGAGGACAGAACGAGGCTTCCTTCTTCTTACTAGTGCAGCGTTCAGATTGAAACCATCTATAATTCTGCGGTCTGGTAAAATTTATATGTTTTCTGGTATTATCTTGTGATTCAATGCTAATCATTATTTAAAAAGTTGCTATATTGATTTAAAGTACCTTTGAGGTAATTTTCATAATAATATTGTACCGTAATTATCTTAATTTACGCCTTGGGCGAATTTGCTTTTTGGTGATCAGTTCACCTTGCTTGTTCTTTGGAACAGCCATTATTAATATTGATTAGTATCAATTTATCGTGCCTTGCTGGCAATTTATCTAATATTACTTTGAATTTGTAATAATTTCAGGGGTTAATTAAAACTAACTTTCGGTTATTGTAAATTTTAGATTTACTTGGTAACGTATGTCGCCATTTTGTATCGTAGTTAGTTGTTTCCATACTTTGCCTGTTGATGTTTTAGGTCACTTAGCCACGTTGGTAGCACTCCGAAAGTGATGACTGGTGACATTTGGAGATTGGTACACCTGGTTTGACAAACCTATTTGTTTATAACCTTTGTGAAAATTATCTAATTTGATGCATTTGTTTTGTGGTGGATTATTTTATACCAGTGCATATATTTATCCGCCAGATCTCAGAAACGTAAGGTTTTTCTAAATTTAAAATATCGAATACTTACTTAAACTTTCCTTAGTATTTCTTCAGGAACGCTACTCTAGTGGAACCTTGCCTAGTTCTCTGGCACTTGATTAACTTTTAATTATCTAAAGTAAACATATAGTCAAGTATATAGCTTTACTTAACATTATCTGCAATTCCTTAGAACCTCTCTCGGAGGAACTAATAAATAATTTAATTTAACGTTACCTTCAAGTTGAAAACTATCATATTGTTTTATATTTAGCAAATATTTATTTACGTTATCTTTCTAGTTGTCTGTCTGTAAACAGACATTCTAAATTCTATTTTCTTGAAGCTTCACTTCTTTTATTACAAAAATATCTTAACATTTAGTGAATACCTATTTCACTTGTTTATTATCGTAGCTACACCTAGTTTATTTGCTGGACTAGTATTTTTTCTATTTAACGTAACTTTTATTAATACTTAAGTTAGTTGAAGTCTTCAACTTCCTAACCTATTGTAGGATACCGATCCTAGTTTGTTTAGTTTGCAATTTACTCGGTAAATTTGTGTTAACTCATATTTTGTCTACGTAGCTGGACACTTCAAAAGTCACAGCTTTTAATTTTGTTTTGCCTCTAATACTGATCTCATAAAACTCTCCCCTTTTTATGTAAATACCTGGACCAAGAGAAGAGGATAACTGGTGGATCGAACTGATCATTATATACAGGGTGGAGCAGAAAAACGTAATATTACACAACTGGCATTTTTTTTCTCAAGGGTAACTGCAGTACTGACAGTGGTTAGTCAAATTGACACCGAACCCATTAAGAGCCTAGCCGTTGGTGAATTCTTCGCTGGACTAACCCCTTTGAAGTTAAGTAAGATCTTCGTCCCCAGTTAAGTTTATTTGGTCAGAAGAAACGTTGTGAGAGATCAGGCATCGCATTTTTCATTGTTCATTTATTTTTTCCTCTTTCACATCATTTTTTGGATACTTTTTGGTCTTCAACCACATTTAATTTTTTTTTACTTGTAAATACTTGTACATCACATATACTAGTCTTGATTATACTTTTTATTAAAATAAGATCTTTTTATTCCACTTCCTTACCAACCGAATTCAAGTTTTAACGCTATCTTTACCTTTTAAAGTAAAATTTTAATTAATTGGTACTTGCAAAAGTCCTGGCGCCCAGCCTAGATTTTGGTGATAACTCAAATTAATCTAAGCCCTTATTCACGACCTGCTTACTGAGCTACCGGTCAATAAGTACAACCCCCAGCTTATTGTGTTATGCCAACAATTGGACGGGGGGTGTTGCAAGATTTTTGAAAGGAACTTTTTTTTAAAACTCAACTCCCTTTATCTTGAAAAATGGGCCATTTAGGACATACGTTTATATGAACTTTTTTATCAGAATATGCCAAGGAATAACCCCTTCAAATCTTTTGCAATAATTTACAATAACTAAATTTTTTTATAAAAATGTCTTAATGTCCTATATTCAAAGCTACTGCAAGGTCTTTAGAGCTCAAAGGAGGTCTATTGCTATGGCGCTTCTGATACCCCCCGGAGTTATAGTCTTTATTACTTGTATAAGTTTATTATATAAAAGTTATTATTTACAACTTAATAGAATATTATGACTAGAAATAATAGACTGGAAGTAAATACCTTTCTTAATCGTTGATTTAAGAGTCATCTCAATTTACAGGAAACTCAATAAATAACATCGGTTCTTACCTGAAACAAATAAAAATGAAATTAGAAATAATTAATTGTATTTTCTTACTTTTAAGTACTTTACATCTAAACAAATTATTTAGCCATTTAAATTTGGTCATAAAATACAGACACATTCATTTAATATTGATTCCAGAGACGATTGCTGAAACCATAGGTGTCTCCTGAAATTTGCGAAATCATCCAGTTAAAAACCACTTAGATAGCTCATCAACATTAGTAGTGTAGTAGTAATGTAGTGCAATTCAGCTCATTTTTTGGGTAAAATGATAAGATTTGTTACTTGTAACCTGTAGACTCTGAATCTACTTTTAAAAAATCTGATGTGGCCAGCACATAACTTTCTTATACCAATATGATCTAAAAAAAATCATTCTATTTAATTCTTCATTTACCACAATTAAATTTTAATAGCGTACCTTGAAATGTACCATTAAAATTTTTAAATAATTAATTATCAGCGTCATTCGACACTGTCACTAATTCATGTAAAATATTTTAATAATTTTTTTATTATTGACATTGACATAACTAAATTAGACCCTTCAAATGTCAAACTATTAAATCTATCCTAACCCCATTTTATGAGGCCAAATGTGTAAACTATTTCAGTTTACATCAGCTTTACTTAAGTACTTGGAAAATATATTTTATTCGCTTGATATAGTAGACATGATTTATAATCTTTCATCAAGAATATATTTTTTTGTAGTCAATTACAAAAAAAGTTTGGGTCCCGTGGACCCCCGTTCAGCTGGCCAATTTTGCTCATCACCGAATTTTTCAATGTCTGGGCTTTAGAAAAAGTGTACCAAATTTGAAAGCTTTATCTCAAAAACTGTGGCTGCTATCGCGATACTACAGACATGCAGACAGATTTTTTTTCATAAAGTTTTGTTTTTTCATTATAATTCTTCGAGATTCGTCCAGAAACGAAATTAAATTTGATTAAATTTTTCCCAATATTGTACCTTTTTTTCTTTCATTATGTCTCTTCTGGTGGTAGAGGTGTGTCAAAATCTTATGAGCTTCGACCTTTACATATGCAGGCATGGCTCCGGCCGCCGGCTCAGTTATACCACTTCCTAAAAACAGATTCCGTCCCTGGCTATGTAATGGAAGCATATGGTAGATAGCTGATTCAATGTTTTCAAAATATACTGTGGAATAAGCTCCGCCTCTTGAGCATTTCACAACTCATAAGGTTTTGAAACACCTCTACCACATTCATCAAATTTAATGTCACCTAAAATGTTGTTGACAATCTTAACTGCCAAATTTGGAAAGTTTCTCATTAGTATTATTTGAGTTATCGCGGATACACACATACACACACATCCACACGCGCACACACACGCACGCATGCACGCACACACCCACGCACCCACCCACCCACGCACGCACGCTCCCACCTGCGCGCACGCACATACACACACACACACACGCACATCCACACACACACGCACATCCACACACACACACACACACATCCACACACACACGCACATCCACACACACAGACACATCCACACACACATACGCACATTCACACACACACACGCACATCCACACACACACACGCACATCCACACATACACACGCACATCCACACACACACGCACATCCACACACACACACACACGCACATCCACACACACACACGCACATCCACACACGCACATCCACACACTCACACACACACACATCCACACACACACGCACATCCACACACACACACACGCACATCCACACACACACACACGCACCGACAGACATCATTTTCCGGATTTTAATGCTGTTGAAAATTTATTTTTGTTTTCTATAACGTTATCCCCCGAACTATTAGATTAAAAGAAAAAATTATGAAATATGCGCCATCTTATCCAGATTACGCATGATTCCTAAATAAGATTTTTTGTGTTGTGTTGTTGTTGTTATGTTGAATGAATGTTGTGTTGAATGAATGAAATCAATTGAACCCTCCTGAATCTATTCTGCCTATTTTCCGCGATAACTCAAAAAATACCAATGGCAGACGTCCCAAATTTGGCAGTTAAGATTTTCAACAACATTTTAGGTGACACATTAAATTTGGTGAATGTGGTACCACCAGAAGAGACACAATAAATGAAAGAAAAAAAAAAGTACAATTTCTGGAAAAAATAAAAATTTTTATTGCATTTCTGGACGAATCTCGACGAATTATAATGAAAAACCATAAATTTATAGAAAAAAAAATCTGTCGGCATGTCTTTAGTATCGCGATAGCAGCCACAATTTTGAGATAAAGCTTTCAAATTTGGTACACATATTCTAAAGGCTAAAGACAATAACAAATTCGGTGATGAGCAAAATAAGCCTGCTGAAAGGAGGTCCACGGCACCCAACCTTTTTTACTTTCTTATACCTAATATAAGGAAGTATAGCAATCGTGATTTTTTTGGACCTCGAGATTTTGATTGATATATAAGTTTTGACTCTCTTAAATCCATTCTGACCATTTCCGAATGATGTCTGTCGGTGCGTGTGTGGGGATGTATGTGTGTGTGTGTGGGACGTATGTATGTATGTATGTATCCCCGATAACTCAAAAAATACTAATGGGATACTTCCCAAATTTGGCAGTTAAGATTTTCAACAACATTTTAGGGACACATTAAAATTGGTGAATGTGGTACCACCATCAGAGACATAATGAATGAAAGAAGAAAAAAAGGTACAATTTTGGAAAAAAAAATTTAAATTTTTTATTGCATATTGCGAATTATAATAATGTTATAATAATGTTTTTAGTAAACAACTAGCAAATAGTAACCGCAAAAAATTTATTTGTTAGAGCAGTAATTTATTGTTGCTTTGTGTTCGTACTATAACAATGTTCATATTAAAACTATGTGTATGCATTATATCTCTTTTAATATTTATATTTTACAAAATATATTGTGAGCAGAATTATAGTTATAGCAGTGCTGCATTTACCGCTCTGGGTCAGTGACAAACAACTGCCCCAGTAGTAGACATACCAGTAAAGAGAGAAAATCAAAGCAGAAGATTGCTAGAACAAATGAAGGAGTCGGCTAGGGTCCATCAACCAACACCCGAGGAGGTCTGCTGTATCGCCACATTCTTCGCTTTTGCAAATGGGGAAGGAGCAGACTCACCTTTCACGAGGCTCAGTCTAGGCCTATAGAGATGTGTGTTGTGTAGGAGTAAATGATAGTACAGAGGCATGGAAATTGCTATAGTCATTATTCATAGTGTACCTATATTTGAAACATATTATAACTGGAGAAACGTTTATGAACAATATGAAAAACAATTTTATAGCATCTTTCTGTGCATTGTATTCCATTTTATTTATTTAATAGAACATTTCGAGTTTACAAGAATTTGGCAAGAGGTAAAAAAGTTTAAAATATCTTCATAGAAAGTTCTTCTATGAGTATAAATTATTGACCAAATTTCACTTTTCTATGTTGAATTAACGTCAAAAAAATAATTTAAAATGAGATTTTGAAAAAAATTTATACGAGAAACGACAATTAATTTTTGTCAAGGAATCTACCTATCAAACTCGTACACATATATTCGGAATATCCTTTATAGCTTATAGCACCTAGTAAACGCGATTTGAATATTTTCGGACTCTTAAATTGACATTCATTAATGCATTTCAAGTTTGTTTTACAATATTAATACTATATTACAGAGTCGTTAATATCCCATTAAAACAAAATGAAGAAGCGGGGTTATCGACGCATGACCCTAATTATGTTAGTTCCCGGCATTGTCCTGCAAAATTACACATTGTGGGGTCTTCATTGTCCATTCCAATTCATAACGTGCTGTGATTGGTGTGCTTTGTAGCGCAAAATAATAAAGTCATTATACAAGGGCACGCTATGGAACAGAAATTATCACAACTATAGAAGCGGACAATGTAACTAATGTACTTTATGTTTAGCAAAATGACTAACGATTCTAAATGGTTGACCAACATGTCACTCTACAATGACTTCGATAATACCTTCCATGAATTAAAAAATTAAAAAGGAAATAATTAAGTATTACGTTGTTTTTGTTTGTTACCTTTGATTTCTGAAGGCAATAAAGTTTTTGGGTTCTTGGATGCGTATTAAAACAACTACTAGTTGCATCCGGATATTGCCAGCATAATACTTTTCTCCACGACTCTTATATGGGGTCTATCTTTCGACATCTTGTACCCATGGTTCTTCTATGTAAGCGGCCCACTTGGTTTCCTGCCTTTAAAAATACGAGGTACAATCAAAAACCTGTTTTTAAAACATTAACTCTTCAGTTGTGGTCGCTTGAGTCACAATTGTGATCCAGTGATATATATTTCACGGCAGCTTCGTATCATCAAACACCAGAGAAAAATATATAGTATGAGAAATCGAATGAGCTCTTGGGCCACTGAAATCAGTAGCACTCTAGCTGTTTCTGGATATAATATAACGTGCTCAGTATCAAGTAAAGAAAAGTCAGTTTTCTGGAAAGTTTCCATTTTATTAAGTGAAAAATTACTTTATGTCATTAGAAGTCTTGGAACAAGCAACACTGTCAGTTAAAGGTCGGCTGGAAAAGTACTCTGTGTGGTATATGATGCGATGCCCCAAAAAATATATATAAATTTTCTAACACAATTACCGTAGTTGATTTTATCTAAAAAGCAGATTCCCAGTAAAAAAGTGAAAAATGTCCACCAATAAAAGTTAGTGCTATTTTACTATTTTGGTTTGTAGATAGTTAATATTTGAGGTACACTTTCTTGCCAGACTCTGAGATAAAGAAAATTATTGCCTATTAGAAATGAAATAAGTAACCAATTTTAAAGATTTCAATTTTAGGATATATTTAATAGTTTTTTAAAAAATGATAACCAGGATTCTTTGAGTAAATAAGCTCAAATGTTTATATAGTTTTTGAAAATATTGTGTAGTACTATGTTTTTAAAGCTTATAAAGTATACAATTTTCTTTTCTGTTTTAGGGCATTACATTTGGTGTCAATTTGTAACCTTATATTCGGTTGACACTTCCAAGATAAGGTAATGGTAAGATCTATTAGGTAACAGCCAAATGACTAATGAACTAAATAAGAAGTTTGGAAGTCTCATACCGAAATGTTGCAGCAACTTCATTTATGTAGATAGCACGAAAAGTAACCCAGAGGAAATGAACACCAAAATCAGTTTTTACTCCATTCGGCAACAAAGAAGGGGATAGAGACATATGGGCAACTTACTTTCATAAGAGTTCAACCGATGAAAACCTTCAGCACATGAATTGCCCACCTGGTCAATCCAGTTAGTGCAAATGGTAAAAAGCAGTAGCTGAGGACACTCTTGATGACTTTGTCCACGAAAATCCCCCTCTGACTGACGAAGTATTGAAAGTTATAAAGCCAATCTATGAAAGTCTGTCTGCCGAAACCTTATTACAACGATGTTTGGGCTCAGAAACTCAGAATAACAATGAATCGTTAACTTAATTGATATGGACTTTTGCACCAAAACATATATATGCAGGAACACGCAATTGAAATTGCAAATTATATAGCAGTTTGCATTTTCAATGAAGGCTTCATACCCATTTTAAAAATGATGAACGTCATGGGAATCACAATTGGTCCGGAAGCTCATGCGTTCGCTGTCAGGCGGGAAGAAATTCGGATTGAACGCTCTGAAATCCGAGCTTCTGATGCTTCAAAGGAAGCTAGGACTGCTCGTCTAGCAGAAAGAACTTCAGAAAATGTACAATTTGAAGTAGAAGAAGGTCCATTGTATGGAGCAGGAATCGCCGATTAAGAAAATGTAAGTATAACGTCCCGTTCTATGAGTTAGACTGCCTGAAACTTTACTCAAAACTTGAAACGCGTTTTTCTTGAAACTACTTTTTTCAACACGGTTGACATGATATCTCAAGTTCTAATAAACCGATTTACTTGAAATTTGGTATGGACCTTCTTTATATATTCTTCTATAGCCCCTACCAGAACTAAGTCAAAATTTTGATTTTTACTATTTTAAAAAAAATCCGAAAAATCAGTTTTTCAAATAGTCGCCATTTTGAAATGAAATTTTTTTTTTATTCTCTGAGGTAGGGGGGGTGCTACAACGACATCCTTACGAATTAAGAATCTTTTCTTTTTTTTGTTTCAGATGACTAGAAGGGTTGGAATCGTATCAACTAGGACACTCCCTTTTTTTTACCCCTCCACTTCATCAGCCTGTATTTTAAATTTTTTTTTGATAATTTTTTTGTGTATTCTTGAAACATTAATAAATAAATGGTAAAAAAATGGATAATAAAAATATTTATCGATTTTTTGTTCTCGAGCTTGAAAAAACGTCCTAAATTCGTGCCTTTAGACTAGAATACCCTCTGAACTGGTGTCTGAAACAGCTTCTAATCCCTGCTAACAGGACTTAAGTACTTTGGAAAACATTTTCTGATATCACTGCCCAGTTCTGAATAAAATTTTGCAAATGAAGTAAAAAATCTACATACACAAGAATCTTTTTCGATATGTGACTTTAGATTTCAGTGAATTTTTTATATATATGTATTTTTATTTTTATCTGGATATAAAATACTATCGCCCAAAAATTAACAAACATCTTATTTCATTGAAAAATAGTTTATTATGACCTTTTGGACAAACTCAACAGTTTTAATTATTTTTTGTTTTCCATTTCTATAAGTTTACCCATAATCAGCTGTACTCTGTAAGTGTCCGTTAAATTATAGCAGACTTGATTTCCGCTAAAATTTTAGCGGGACTATTTTATTCTGTAACTCTAACAGAAATCAGTCAAAATGTTTAACCAACTCTGCTTAAATTTGGCGGGATCTAGTGATATGCCTTTAAAATTTTAACAGACCTGTCAAAACTTTATCTATGAACAAGACTGAAGAGAACAAATGTAAGTGAAATAGGTATTATGTATAATTTATTATTTATTTTTAAGTTGTAACTAATAAGTAAGAACAATTTGCTTTCTAATATTTAAAGGCAATATTATTTAATACCTATCTATATACCAATAACTTGTACTTGTTTGTTTATATCTATGTATGGACTTTAAAATATTCGCAGCCAAAATGCTCGAATCCATCAAATGCATTTGTGAAACACAATAAATACCTTTAAAATCCCTAAACATGTATTCTTAAAATTATTTCAATTGTCAAAGAAAGCGGTTTTGTATTTAATAGAAAACATATCTCCACATCTATCGAATGGACAAAAACAGACTACTTTCATATTTTGCAAAATATGAGATTGCATCTAATAATGTAAGTTGTAGTCAATAGTGGTTACAAAATAAAATTGTTTCAGAAATGCTTGGAATGTACATATCTTAAAAAAACAAACATTGCAAAATATAAATAGGTACGTTAAAATTAGCTCTCCAAAAAGTTAGAAATTTCTCTAAATTCACAAATGTAATATGGGTGAAGGCTTTCAAACCAGTATATTTTTTACTGTCTGGATTCAGATCGGCTGGGATTTTCCCTGTTAACTTTTACAAATTTCCAAAAGAAGCATATGATATGCGAAAATTGCAGAAACTTAATCGTAAAAATAAAGAAAACCTAGAATCATCTGTGCTACAAACACTAGAAGAAAGGCCTGGTCCAAGCAGTGAACAAATAATCCAAGAACCAGTAAATAATCTGGAGCTATTTATACGTTGCAAGCTATCATAACATATTTTTATTTATTGTAGTTACCAATTCACGTCCACTTCGTAGGAAGGAGAAATAAGTCAGGAGCAATTTGGACAAAAGCTTTATTATCAACTATTAAAATTTATTGTTGATAATAAATTTTTTAACGTAGATAGGTTGATCCCATATGAGTAATTATTCATGATAAAGGAAACAGAAAAAATTCTCATGAGAATTTTTCTGTTTCCTTTATCATGAATAAATTTTTTGTCCAAATTACTCGTGACATTTCTCCATTTTTATTTATATAAGAAATGTCTTTTGGGTTTCTTGTACAATTTCAAAATTTTTACTTGTTAAAAAATATATTAGTTTAATACTTTTAGAAATAATTTTTTTTTTTGGATATTTTGAATTTACGGGTGATTTTTAACCCATGATAAGTTCGTCATATAATATCTTGGCTAAATAAAAGAATTTTTGAGCGAAAGTATGACGATTCGATTGTAGACATCTGCAACATCTCCACAATAACCTTATATTGTAACCAGTCACACCGGGTGTCAACGGAATCATTAGACAAGCCATAGTTTTCAGACTGTTCAAGATGTAAGTCAAACTTTTCAGGGGTAATATATACCAAAAACACTTTTCCATCACTTTCGGTTCCCCGGAAATGACCCCAACTTTCAAATTTTAAGTGGAACACCTTGTATATTCTTACATATTTTGATTCCGGAGACGATTTAAGTACCTACGATTGCATAGTTTCAAAAAAAATGTTGTGACTACTTAATTTTTTAGGGCTCTTTTTTATTTTTGCATCTAGAGTACAGTGAATGTACTCAAATCAATCAAATGGACCAAAACGATAAGAGGAAAACGTAAACGTGAGATTTTTTGAATCGGTTTAGTAGCTACGACCAACCAAAATTTCCGAAATCAATAATTTGTAATTATGTCAACTTTTTCAAACGGCAACATCTTTTAGACACTCAGTAGTCAAATACTAATTTTCACGACAAATCCATTGATACCATCAAATCGAAAATCGGTTTGATATTTACCCAAATATTCAAGTTCTTTGATGAATAATAATTAAAATATCGAGAAAATACGCATATCAAGTATGCCGTGGAAATTGAATAAAACTAGAATCAAAACATTCATTTTGTTAACAAAAAAAAGCTGTAAATAATAAAAGTGTGCTGTGGAAACAAAAAAGAAGTTTAACAGATAATAATACGTGTGTATTGTAAACTTAATAAGTTTGCTCTTTATAGTTAAATTTGTTGTTGTTTGTTGTTTTTTAATTATTGTAGTCATTGTTTAACATGTATACAAGAGATGAAAAAGTGGACATGTTATTAATTTTTGGAAAATGCCACAAGAATTCCAGAAACGCCGCAGAATTGTATGCCCGAAGGTATTCGACCCATGTTTTCAATATTTTCAAATTGTGGAGAAACAAATCAGGAAAGCAATTAATAACAATCCTGTAGCTTTTATCGTTGATGAAGCGATAGAAATTAACGTGTTGGATTTTGTAGAAGTGAATCCTACTATTGAGGCAAGGGCAAGGTAACATTCAGGAAAGATTTGGAGTAAATATGCGGGTTGGGGTGATTCAAAAAAGAATTATTGGACTCAATTGCTTTCAAGGACCTTTGACAGGGGAGAGATACTTAGAATTCCTACAAAATGATATTGAAGAAATGTTGATGGACTTACCACTTGCATTTTCTGAACAAATGTATTTTCAACAAGATGAGGCTCCGCCTCATAATGCCGCTTGAGTTATGGCCCATTTAGTGAACCCGTATAATGGGCGAGTAATTGCAATGTATGCCCTGCTTACCAGATTTTAGATTTTTTTGTGTGGGGTTATGTGAAAGAACGAGTTTTTTATACACCACCTCAAACACTTGAAATTTTACAAAATTGGATCCGCGAAGTTTTTGCAAGTATGCTCCTGCTATGGTGCGAAATGTTATGCGAAACACCATTGATCGAGCTAGAAAATGTCAAGAAGAAGTGGAGATGCACTTTGAAATTTACTACCTTTTAATTAATCTTTCAATGTTTTTTATTGTTAATATAAATCATTTCGGACAGCTCACATTTTTTATTTGCAGCCTTGTTTTGTTGATAAAATGAATGTTTTGTATCCACTTTGGTCTATTTGATTGATTTGAGTGCATTCACTGTACTTTAGATGCAAAAATAAAAATAACTTTAAAAAATCAAGTAGTCTCAAAAAAATTTTTAAAACTATGCAGTCGTACTTAGAATCGTTTTCAGAATCCAAAAATGTTAGAATATACAGGGTGTTCCATTTAAAATTTCAAAGTTGGGTTCATTTTCGGGGAAACCGGAAGTGATGGAAAAGTGTGAAATAATGAAAAATTCGCCGTTATTGATATATATTACCCGTGACAAGTCTAAGACTTACATCTTGAAAACCCTGGAATCTATGGCTTGTCTAATCATTCCGTTGACACCCGGTATTTTATAGGAGTTTTATGCATCGTCTATAATTACTCCCTGAAGTAGACATACTAAATTAAAAAAGAAAATAAGTATTTTTATTTAAATTAACAATAAGAAATTAACGTATCCATAAAAGCACGTATTAAATTTTATTTATTTTTAAAAAATATAGATCTATTATAATTATTTGAAGACATTTTAAAACAGTAGGTGTACCATATAATATTCAGACTAATTCGCTAATAAAATAACCAAGAATGTTTTAGTAAGTTATACCATATTAGGTTATAAATTAATTTTAAATTAAAATTATCTCCTTCCAAGTACATGAAATTAATAGATTGGTAATAGAGTACGTGCTTGTAATTATTCCAACATCAATCAAAACCACTTAAATGAGTAATAAATTTGCGTCACTAGTGTGAAGTAATTTTTTGTATACATTATGACGTTAAGTTGTAATTCTTAATTAAAATCGGTATTAATTTAAACCAGCCAACGTTATAGACGTTAACGTCTGGGAATAACCATTTGACTAATAGTTTTCTAAAGTAATACAATTTACTGTAAAAGGTTATTTGACAATGCTCTTTATTAATGCCATACCGCACAGTGGGCCAAAACAAAAAAAAGTGACCAAAATTCTGATATTTGCAAAACTGGTCCAAAATAAGCTCATGATTACAGGAAAAATAATGAAAAATTTCTATTGTAAATTGGAGTGATTTTTAGGGGATGTAAATCGAAACAACTAAGTGAAATTCTGAAATTTTGAATTCGTAGAGAATTCAGAATGTAAATTAACGGAAATATAGTTTAAAAAATCCTTTTGATGATATAGGGCAGTTTTTAGGAGGTGGAAAACGAAAAAACTGAGTAACATCCTAAAACTTCAAACATGTATAGAATTCGACCTCCAAATTAACAGAGTAGAGTAAAAAAATGTCCTTGATGAAATAGGGTGGTTCTTAGGGGGTGATAATCTGTGAAAATTTGACCCTCCTTTCGAGGATAGCAACGAGACTTGGCCATTCGAATTTTGTGGTACTATGGATATATATTTGCAAAATGTTCTTTTCCAGTTCGTCTATGAATTAAATATTGGTATTTCGTCTCTTTGGTTTCTACTAAAATTGAAAGAGCTTCATCAGGTGTCAACGGTTTAGGACTTTGTGATTTTTTACTTTTTTGCCAAACTTGCCTAATTTTACTGGCTCTTGTGGGAGTCGTGAAAATGAGGTAATGAGGTTTGCCGTAGGAGCTTTTCCCTCATGCTTCAAGCCTTTACTTGCAGCCGATGCAAGTTCTTCGGGTTCATAACTTGCAGAGAGTTGATCAGCTTTAATTCGCTTACTTCTTGAACTACTTTCTGAATAGGGTAGTCTAGGACGTCCACGATTAACGCCACTTTCTGAAGAAGTAGGCTGTGGTTCATCGCTGGCCTCGTCACCGAAAATAAAAGGCTTGCTTAACCAAGATCCATTTTTTTCTAAAAACCTTGGAATATAATTTAAAACTGCTTGTAGTCTTGAGTAAACGGAACTGCAGAACTTGTAATTGATTTTCTTCAGTCGTACTGCAGCGGTTTCGTCATTTTCAACGTTGTAATGACGCAACAAATAGTTGAACAAATGTTCAGTCTGAGAAGAATGTCCCTCGCCCTTCTTTTCATACAAAATATCAAAAAGATGTCTCCTTGTTAACATTTCGATGTAATAGGTTTCTGGAAATAAACATCGAAAATTTTACTAAAAGCAATGTATGATGTGTGTTTTGGTGGTTCAAAAAAACACGAAATTTTGAAAAGTGAGGTTATCACTCCCTCAGTTTATGCGCTTGTATCTAAAATAAACTCATGTTAAATTTCAGTCAAATCGGTCCACATTTAGGGAATGCTCAACGACCTTAAAATTTGCAAGAAGCGCCTGTTCGATTGTTTTTTAATTTTTATTTTAGCCCTAACATTTTTTTTATACTTCCTCACATGACTATAACTGATACGACGCAATGAGTCAGTCTACAATAAAGTGTCTTGTTTGAAGGGCTCTAGCAGGTAGAAATTTCGCTTAATGAGTATGGGCTTCCAGGAAAGGATGTATTAGTTATATATTTAAGTACCAAAGGAATGTGAAATAAATATTTGCACTTTCATAAAAATTGATTATTGGCCACTTTTTTTTTTTTGTTTTGGCCCACTGTGTACCGGTGGAGTAGTTAGCTAGAGCCGAGATCCGTAAAGGAGTAGGTTACTTCTTAACTTTGGAGGGAGAGACGGAAGGGGAATGCAACGCGTCATAGTGTATGCCGTGTTGTGAATCATACGTCTGTTGTGTTCATTCTATAATCATTTTGTGTGGTTATTTGCTATTATTTTAATATTTTGCTTGTAGTTATTATTAGTTATGTTATATTATATTGTTATGGACCTCTTTTTTATAGTTTTTACGTGCTTTTTGACATTTTAAGTGACGTTTAGATTTTTTATATAATGGACAATATTTGGTTTAAATTACATTTATTTTGAGAAGGTATGTACAAAAAGATGAAGTATATTTCTTTCGAGGAGAAGAAATATCCAGTTAATAATAAATAATTGTTTTAAGTTGACTGGAACTATATGCAGTGTTGCAATTTGTAAGTAATGCTGAGAATAGGTCAAAGAAGAATGGAGAAAAAATATAATTTTTTCTCGTTTCCTACTGATATTTTAATTATAGGAAAGAGTGGATTAGAAAATGTTAAAGAAAGGGACAATTTAACCCCGATAATAAAAGATTTGCAATAAACATGTTACAATTGATGATTTTGAAGATGGAATGAAATCAAAATTGATGAATATATTGCCAAACAATCTAAAAAAACTGGTAGGCAATATACAATTTATCTACTGAAAAATAATTTGTGGCTTATTTTATTATGTTTTAGCTATCCCATGATTTAATTTGTTGCCTGAAACTTTGACAAAAATGTCCAGCCCGACTGCAAGAGGTGAACGTGTTAAAACTAGAGAACGCAAATAGATCGTTACACAAATTTTAAGTCCATTATTGTCTATAGGAAATGTAGAAAACATGCCATCCACAAGTAAAGAACATCCCCAAGAAGATGCATATGAGGAATTACTACGTAATTACAATGTCCTGTTGCTAGAGAATGAAGAATTTAAGAAAAAAATCAAAGAGAACGAAAAACAGCTTGCTTTTGTAAATAAAGGAAAATTCGTGTTGCAAAGGATTGTTAAACAATATGAAGAACAATCAAATTCAAGAGAAAAAAAATCTAGGTAAAAGTATTCCAGACCGCGTAGCTGTCGTCAGGATCTCGATTACGTGACCCAGTCTGATCAACCGAGATGGTGGTACTGTACAAATATGCCACTATAGACCTAGTTATGGCAGTCAATGTATTAAAGAGATTGATTTCTTTATATTTGTTTTTTATTTGTCTAAATGTAAAATACCTTACGGTTAATAAAATATTTTAAACATGAAGTTTCAATAATCATTTCGGCATAGAAAGAAAGAAATAATAAATAATATAATCTCAGTAACCACCAAAGTATGGGCCTTTACTGGGCCTTTATTCAGCTAGCATCTCCAGTAAAGTCCCGGTAAACAACCAGCGTTTGGTGTTTACTGGGATATAATTGAAATCATTTATTTAACTGCTAAATAAACTACTTATTAAAATTTGTTACTAGTCAATTAGAATTAATTTTTTAAATAACCCCACAGCCAGTAATCCGCTGGGTTAATATCAGGCGATCTTGGTTCCCATGAATTTTCAAAATGTCTGCTTATAATACGAGCTTAAAAAACCGCAGTTAACAATTCTTTAACTGGTCGGTAAATGTGCGGAGGTGCGCCATCCTGCATAAAAATCATGTTTTCAATTCCTTCGTGCTCGTTTTGCAACTGTGGAATTGCATAATCCCATAACATTTGCAGGTATCGTTCACCAGTAACAGTTACAGATACGGCCTCCCCTTCTGTATTTCCTCGAAAAATTATGGACCAATGATGAAATTAGCTGTGAAAACGCACCAAACGGTGACTTTTTTGTCATGAAGGCATTGCTGAACGATTTCATGTGGATTTTCTGTTGACCATATTCGACAGTTTTGAGTATTAATTCCACCATTAAGGGAGAAATGGGTCTCATCTGTCCATAAAATACGGGATAACCATTCGGGTTCAATTTTCATCTGAGCCAATACGTGTAATGAAAAATCGTACCTGAGAGCAAAATCTGCGTCCTTTAATTCAAACAGCAGTTGCAGTTTATTGGGATACATTTTTAGGATTTTCCGCAAAATTTTCCAAACCGTGGTGTATGGCATTTGTAATCGTTTTGATATCGCATTCACACTACTGATTGTTAGCGGATTAGTATTGGCTACGTTTTGATTTTCCTGAAGAGCTTCTGCAACTTGGACATCACTAATCCTAGGTCTTCCTGCGGGCTCGAATCCCACTACCGGCACTGGCAATATCGATGGGAATTGTTGTATGTCCGCGTTTTATAACCCTCGCTCTTGCAGCTTCGGTTTTGGATTAGGGGTTTTCTAATTTCTGTGGTGGTGTTCATTTTTAACAAACTTGAGGTTACAATTTTTCTTACCTTATACTGGGGAAGTTAGCACAATAATTATTGTGCACTTTTGGAAGTAAAGCTGAAGCTTTTACGGATGTCATATGTGTACAAATTTTGAGGTAGGGACGAAAATATTTTGTCCGCCATATTGAAACATGGGCGCCATATTTGAAAACAATTGTGATTTTTTTAATTTTAAAAAGTCCATACTTTTGTTAAAGTTTGTGTTAATTTTTTTGGTTTGTTTTGCTATAACAATAATACTGTTCTTTTATTTCAGGTAACAATTAATTAATTAATTAATATAATCATGGAGAACGAATTTAGTGTTATTTATATCAGTATCACTGAGAAGGAAAGAATGACATTTAGCTGGAACTGTGTAGTATATTCTGTCAGAATAGCACAAAGGAAATTTTAACTTGTACAGCTGATAAAACAGGAACTGGAGAAGGCTATAAAACATTGACATTGATTTTAAAAATTTTCAAGATGCTGAATCTTTGCATGGTGAAATCGCATTCGATGTTCTCATTGGAGATTCATTACCAGACAATTTTACAATAACCTTTGCAAAGTTTTATAAGAACGTCAACTATCGTGCAAAATTTGCTTGAGGCTGAAAGTAATGATCAAGCATGCGCAGCGGACCATATTCTTAGGTCTATAGGTGAGACTTTGAACTATAAAGAACAATGCTTCTTTTATGAACGTGAAGAAAGCATGCTTCATGCAGTTGCAACCAAATATTTAATTGACTAGATTGCATCATTTGTGAGTGCTCTTCAAGATCAACAAATCATGGCAAAAATGAATGCATGAGACTTAATTGTAATTGAAACTCAATACCATAAGACATGTTAAAATAGGTTCTACAGCAGAAGACGCTATTTAGGAAGAGCACAAGAAAATTGATATATCAGTGACAAACAAAATTTTTGCTATTACATTAGCTGACCTGACATCACTTGTTCAAGATACAATTATTATTGACAGTGAGATAATTCCAGTATTTAAATTAAGAAGCATGATCGAACTATTTGAATTTCGCTTAGAGTAACTTACTGGAGAAAACACAAAAGCACATTTGACTCATATCAGAGACTACTTGAGGACATACCAAAACTAACAGCTTTCAACAAGAGCCGAGGTGTTCTGATTACTTTGAGAGAAGGTACGGGTGAAGCAGTACATAAAGTTTGCGAAGTAATACATGTGTTGAAAGCGGTGATGACGATCCTGATGACAATGAATATTAAATGTTCATTTTGTTGCATTGCGACCGCTCTATAAAACAAAAAAAATTGAAATAATCTATAATTAAATTGTTACATTTAGGTGTTAAAAAATGAGTTATTACAAAATAAAAGTGATTTTCAATTAGTTTATTATTTGTCGTATACTTATTCTTGCATTATTTTTAAAATAGTTGCCATTTTGAAAATGGCGATCGTAGTCCGACCTAAAAATTTGCAAACATGTATAGATAAAGTAGGTAAAGTTGCATATGTATACTTTCTTTCAGAAACGTACAATTCTTACAGTATTGCCAACTTAATCACAACTACCATTCTTCCCTTGTTTACAAGAAACATTCATACACATACAATCCATTTTTTTTTCATATATGAAATCAGATGTTCTAAAACGAATTTCAGTACACACATTCAGCTCAATGCAATGGTGTTATGGGCTGTCCCTGAACTCAGACGATCTGAGTTCAAAACTGGACCGAACCTAGTTAATGAAGTATAGTGGATGAGCTGACCTACTAGGGTTACTATCTTTTAAAATGAAAGCTGTTGGTCCGTGTACCTAAGATATGAACACGTTAAAAAAATATCTACCCTAACATAAAGGGGCGGTTTGGTAAAATTTCTAGGTTTGGAGAACCAGTGGTTACACAAGCTTTGCATTGATGAGCTTATCTTCTGGCGTCATTGATTGGCCTTGGTAACGAAAACAGGCCGACGTCAGATAAGTTTTATGACACTCTGATATTCTCATATTGCCAAGAAAATTATTACAAACTGCATATAGTATATATATCATAATAATATACAGCCTAATGGCAATATTTAAAATACTGGTAAAATGTACAGAATTGTTGCCAAAGGCTACGCATATATTTGTTGTATATTTGTTTTCATTTATTTTTATTGGCATTTGTCTTGTTAAATGTGTCAAAATCAATCTTAATGTTTGTTTAAATTATATAGTTATTACACCTAATTACTTGTTTATATACACAAATATAACATAGCTTACTTTATATATAGAAATATGATTTAGCTGCATTTGCCATTTGTATAATCAATTTAACAGTCATTTTAAATTGAAAACTGTGACTTTAATGTTTGTGGATATTCATTAAACACTGTAATTCCCTTAACTCCGAATATTGTACTCTACACACCTTTTATCAGTCAAGTAAAAAGCGTATACGTAGAAGCTATGCAATTTTAGGCGAGGGTTGTGTAGGTAATATATCATCCTTCGGAGGTAAAGTAAAGCAGTCCCTTGTCGGTTAGACATAAGGCAAGTAAAATATACTTACTCTTCAATAGAGAAGATATTCGACAACATTTCCAGCTGGTCTCCTGGCATCGGCGATTGGCCTTGGTAGCGGAAATAGACCAACGTTAAATAAAAGAATAAAAGAAAGATGATACTAACTTAATTGACAACAGATGTACTTTAGTCTTTAGTATTTAGTAATTTAGTGTAGAACTACATCATAGATCCCAATCCACTTCAGGATTAAATACCCGTCTTAATATTGCGTATACATACATATACATATACGAGGTTAAAAGTTTTTCCTTTATTCATTACTTTTTAATCCGTATTTCTGTTTGTTGTCAAACGTTTACTTTTTCACCATTAGATTGTACGATGACATACACTGTAACTAGAAGTATTCAAATAGCATAGGCATAGACGTGTATTAGGTACATTTTTGGAAAATTATTCGAAAGCAGCTATTCAAATGAAAAATCTTCAAATTGTTCGAGCGGAAAGTTGTTCGAGTTGAAATTTATTCGAAATTTTATTCATAATTAAACAGTAAAATATAGATAGAGAAAATGTAGTTCAACTTAAAACCTAATACTGTGAGTAATGCCAATTATATTGTTAGGACTACAGTTTCAGAAAATTTGACACTAAACTATATGCACTTAAATTTTGAATTGTTGGGTTGGATTTAAGTGTGGGAAACGTCCAACTACGACCGATGCTTATGAAATAAAATAATCATGAAAATGAACCGCTATAGAAACTTTGGACTTGTGTACATCTGCCTGCCGTCTGCACCAAGAATTAGCGAGCATTTTGTTCTCTATCCTGGCTAACGCTGCAAAGGTAAAATGAACAGAGTATAGTCGCTGCAGCCTATCTATATAGACTTTATAATTTTTATGAGGTAGTGGAGCAGTTTCACCCCAAACTAACTGTTCTAAACGTAGTTCACTTAAACTTTGTTCTCGTTTTAATGCTTCTATAAGTTCGATAATATAGGGTTGTTCGTCGATATTTGATTTTCAACTGCCGTATATCATCCTTCCATGGAGTAGTTTGTCTTTGGTAAAGCCTGTAATAATATTAGCGATATATATGTATTTGGTACTTCTTAACCGAAGTATGGAAACTACATATAAAACACCGATATGATAGTTGCATATTTACAATGCAAACAGGGGAGGTCGACGCGTCGATTGCATCTAACAGCATCAATCGAAGTATCCTCGAAATTGGCTACAACTCCTTGAGCTTCTTCAGGAATTTTTCCAGTCTCACATAATTCGATAATGCCCGAACGAAAACTTTTAGTACGTTTAGGGACGAAAACCAGTTTAGTGATTAAAATTAACACATTGAATTTTCGACTATCAAATGAAGTACATGGACCACGCAGATTAAATGTGAGTAAGTAACTCAGTAATTCCAGGTTTGGTCATATATTGTGCTGCATATGCAACTAAGATTAATATCTGGAAACTACCAACATCCATTGAATTTTCGGCTATCAAATGAAGTACATGGACTACGCAGATTAAAAGTGAGTAAGTAACTCAGTAATTTCAGCTTTGCCCATATATTGTGCTGCATATGCAACTAAGATTAATATCTGGACTACCAACATCCATTGTCTCAAACACTCTTGCTACTAGAATAGTTGTTGCATAATTTCCACATTTACAGTTTTTTGAAATGGGCCCAATAAATGGCCTCACTTCAAAAGCGCATAGAAACGTGTCTATCAAAATGGGTAACATGTGGAGCACTTATTATAATTTTTTCTAATGAATTATTTGAGGAAACCTCTATTTTTTAAGTTTTTTCTTGAATTTTGTACTTATTGCTCAATAAAACGAAAATGGCTGCAATTAGCCATAGGGAAGTACTTACAAAAAAATGTTGGACTCGATTTTGACCCACTTTAAACGGACAGATTTAATTGAAACTTTGTACACTTACGAAGAACCTGTAACAATATAATAATTTGATAAGTTTATATCATTATCCTGATCAGGATCGCCAAAATTAAATAATTTCCTTTCCTCACGTATCCTCTGCGTGAGAGCAAGTGGCTTATTACTGTTAGTACATTCCGTGATTCTCAGTTCGTTCGATGGCCGAGCGGGCTAAGGCACAAGTCTTAGTCGACGCGAAACGACGGACTCCTCGGGCGTGAGTTCAAATCTCGTCTATGGCTGAAAAAAAAATATTTCTTTTTTTCAGAAGTATCTGTTGGATCGTAATATGTTATAATATCAGCATCAATAAGCAATATAAATATAGTTTAAAAAAACTAAAAAACACGCTTTCATAGCACATCAAACTAAAAAGTGAAAAATAAATATAGTTTAAAAAAACTAAAAAACACGCTTTTAAAGCACATCAAACTAAAAAGTAAAAAATAATTATTAATATAAACTGGAAACAATAATGAACGAAAAATACTAGTATTATTTTGAAAAAAAGCGTGGGGCGCTTTGTGCCATATTTTTCGTATATCGAGCAACCCACGCTTTTTTTTCACAATAATACTAGTATTTTTCGTTCATTATTGTTTTCAGTTTATATTAATAATTATTTTTCACTTTTTAGTTTGATGTGCTTTAAAAGCGTGTTTTTTAGTTTTTTTAAACTATATTTATTTTAATTCTAGGTATCGTAGAACTCGAGATATCGAAGTCCGACGAATTATTGCCCCCACCCTGTATACATATGATTACATTTTTCAAAGTAAAGTTATCCGAATAAATTTATCTAGAAAATTTATTTGAAATAAATATAAAACTAAAAATTCATTAAACATTAATAATTTAGAACGGCGGACTTGCAATATTTTTATAATTGTTCTATTCGCATTTAGTAATGAAATAACACAAACAGCACTTAATAAGACGTAGGTATAGTCATTGATTAACATTAGTCGTGAATTATTCTCTACAAAAAATATATGCAAAAAACATTTCGCTGTAGGAATTACGGATCTCTTTAAAATTTAATCTTAAAATTTTAAAAGCAAACTAAACTGCTATTTTTTTTCTTTATAATTTATTGATATAAGTCATAATAAACAATACATTCCATAAATAAAAATGTTACTTTATTTTTTGTACAAGTCCATTTATAAATTGTTTTCATTTACAGGATAAAAATTTCTGTAACTACATACATGTAAGAGATTCATAAAAACCTACGTCAGATAAATGAATTAAATGGTATAACATTTTTTCTGTTTCAGTTCCGTATTTGTCACTCCCATAAATTATTAATTATTACGGAAAGTACAGAGATAAATATAGAGATATACATAAGTTTCTATATGTAATAATTGTTACGATTTTGTTTAATTAATGGGTATTTGTTTTATTAAATGAAAGTTACATACAATATCAAAATATTAAACAATATAAAACTGAATATATTTGGAACACATTTGCTAAGTAATAAATCATAAATTTCTGTTTTAATTATATTCAATTTATAAGCATAAAGCACCATATAGTGGCTACTTATTTATATTAATTAAATTACTCAAAACTAGTCAACGTAATTTTAGATTCATTCTTAAACAGGAGTATCAATTAGTAAAAGATGTAGCTTCCCACTCTTCTGATTAGAGAATTAAAATTTTTCGACAGTTTGATTGTAAAAGTAGTATTCGAATGGTACAGCCACATTGAGTTTTCTTTGGTACCCAACCATTAATACAATTAAAAGAAAAACTGTCAGATTTAAATAAAATCTTTAGTTGTGTGTTGTGCAGTACGCATAAAAAAACATATGTATGTACGTACGTACCTTCACGTTGAGGCCACATATTACACACGGTTAGTAAAATTCTTTCTAAATTCCTTTAAGTAATACAATTTTTTGTACATATTCTGATTTAAGTTTATTCTAAATTTTAGGCCTCTGTTACTCTTTCGCTTTTTGGATTTTTCGATAACATTAATCATTTATACGTAATTAACAAGTTTGGAATTACCTACATAGGAGTTTACATAGTTTTTTTTGAATATATAAGTAGACCAGTATACTATTTTTTATTCGAGTAGCACGCAGCCTTGCCGCCAAGATTTGTTCTGAAAACCTCCCATAGTTTGGCAGCACCCAATATATTGAAAATATTGTATATGTATGTACCCCTCTTCACAAATGCAGGTTGTATGCTAATTTTTTTTATTGAACCTGATAGTCATCAAATGTGTTTTTTTACCAGTGATTGGAACAAATTATATTATTTTCGATATTACCAAGTCATAGGAAGCTAACGCGGGTTTAATTACATTATAGTAAAGAACAATATGAATTAATGGGTACACGCCCGCATAAAAAAGGAAAAAAATGCAAGGTGTAAAATGCAAAAATTGCAAATGGCAGAAGGATGCAAACGATGTACACGTGTTTCTGACTAATTGGTCTTCATCAGCACGGTGTAACTGAGTTAAAATGATGGACAAAACTCAAAAAAGACACTAAAGGAAATCCACCGACAGGGACCCAGTCGCACCTTTGTGGCTTCCACTTGGATGGCTCTGAATGAGAGCGTCGACCAAGCATCGCATACGCGGCAAATATAGCAAACATAGGAATTCCGGACCCAGGAAAATATATAAGTACAGAGAAGGAAGTTAACGCGGCTTTAATTACATTACAGTAAAGAATAATATGAATTAACGGGTACACGCCCGCATAAAAAAAGAAAAAATGCAAGGTGTAAAATGCAAAAATTGCGACTGGCTCCCTGTCGGTGGTTTTCCTTTGGTGTCTTTTTTGAGTATTTTCCACCATTTTAACTCAGCTACACCGTGCTGATGAGGACCAATTAATCAGAAACACGTGTTCACTGCAAATGGCAGGAGGATGCAAGAATGTAGAATATATTCGTATATAGGAAATAAGGTCCGAATTATTTTTTCGTTTAAGTTCTTATTTGCAGTTTTATTGGCATATATAATAAGAAAATTTATATTTTTAGTGAAAAGACGTTCTAGTTAAATATGTTTTTATTTGATTTAAAAGAACCACAAGTTTTTACGAGTTGAATTTTACCTTATTAATCCTAAAAACGACTTCATTAAATACGCTCATTTCAACATACAAATTTTTGTAAATTATGAGTTACAGTAAGAAATATTTTTGAAAACATACTTTCCTATGAAATTGAATTTTTGGATTTTGACGGGCTATAAAATTTAAAATAACTTTTTTGTTTAACATTTTACTCCAAAATTAAAGATAAGGTCAATTTACTCTTGAGCGAATTTCAAGTTTTTGGTATTTTTGAGCACACTTTATAAGAAATATAAAGTTTTTTGACGTGAATTCTATTTTTTAGGAAAGCAAAAACTTTTGTGTACAATAATTTTTTCTCGAAAACTTGAATACTTTTGTAATATCACCTCTTATAAACTTCATTCGCGGACATACTGTATATAACCCATAACTAAAAACATTTTTGAGGATTATTCTGGAGTAAAAAAAGTAAATATTTATCATTGAGAAGAAATGAACAACTTTTATTTAATTGTACCGTTCTGCAAACATTATGCAGGATTGAATTATCAGTTGTGAATTTAGATTTAATTTTCATTAAAAGTACAGGGAGAACTTAATAAAAAATAAATTTAATGTTAACATTTTATATGCAGATCCGAGGAGCGTATTATTTTTATAAAAAAAAAGGAAAAGCTTTGCCAGTTGATTACACTTTTATTGAAATTAGTACTAATGTCATCACCTTTTGTTATACCTACAACTATCTATTAATGAGAAGATCATTAGCTTTCTATACACCATCACACCATTTAGGTATGTCAAACAGTCACTCATTTATAATAGCGACTATATCAAATGAATTAAATAATTGGCCAGATAAAATTTTCAACAGATCACTACTACTATAATGGATTATCCATTAAAATAAATTGATGTGTCATCAAGAATGTGGTGTAATTGGGGCATACAACAAAAGCTGTATACAGTTGACGTGACATTTGTAGCGTATTACTTTTTATTTTAGAATTTCCTTTAATTTACTTGTTAATTAAAAATATTTGTAGCTTAATGAGACTTTAAAATAGCACACTCAAATAGTAAATTAGATTTGAGCAATGATTGGCATAACAAAATTTGATATTTCCTGAGGAGCTGAATGTTTTCTAATTGGTATTTTTTATGCATGACCTGACAAAATTTCTAGAAATAATCAGTAGACTTGTTAAACATTTTTTTTCTTGTTAATAACTTATCTATAATAACGTCCCGACGGAGTTTAGCACATTGCTATTCCACCACTCAACCAGGACAGACACACAACACACAACAACCATTCCCTCCGATATTTTCCAGATGCCACAGCTTTGACTTGATCTTAGGAGAGATAGACAGTGGCTAGCCGTGTTCTGCCACATAACAACGCTCTACTCAACTGTGCTGCCATCTCCACCACTATGCATCTATGCTCTAGCCAAGATTCAAATCCAGGACCCTTTGGTCTCAAACATAACGTAAGCACTGAACTACTAAGCCGAATTAGCCGACTGAAATTTTGTAATGCCATATTAACTAAGGCTGGGAATCGAATACGAATAATTCGAGTATTCGAATATTCGAGTAATCGAATACGAATTATTCTAATGGGAAATTATTCGAATATTCGAATACTCGAATATTCGATTACTCGAATACTCGAATATATTCGATTATATCTGAGTAAATTTGAATATTAAAATATATTATTAAATTATGTACAAATAGGTATGCAGTATGCATCCAACCAAAGTAGGTAGATAGTAGGTATAGGTAGGTACCTATTCTAAAATCCAAATATATAAATAGACCACATTAGTGGCACGTGTTACTCCCAGTCAAACTTTTCCATTTTTTTCTCGCCTCGACCTTATTCTTACTGTACTAAGGCAGGGGTTAAAATTAAATTTTAAATTTTAGAAAACCTGGAAATATTTAACTATTGACTTTTCATGTATTTGTTTTACCTTCACAGTCTGCGTCTTTTTTTAAAAACATTCTAATTTTAGAGCACTCTTATTTCTTCGAAAAGGAAAAATAGTTATGACACAGAAGTATAATAAACTAGCACTATTTTCATTTTATTTAAGCTTCAATAGTTAAATGTGAACAATAGCGCCTCAATCCTAAAATAAAATACTAACTAAATAATTCTGACCCTTAAAGCACATGTACAGGAGACATACCCTATTGTGGGTATGGAAAGCAAATCAAATTGCCTGCTTAGTGGTTTACGTCACGACTATTATTGTGTCTATCCAACTAAATACTCAAATAGAGAATTCACTATTCACTAGTATTCAGTGCTATACCTATTAATAATGAATAATCGAGGATCCGGATTATTCGGATACCTATTCGAATAATTCGGATTAATCGAGTATTCGAATATTGGAATAGGTATTCGAATAATTCGAATTATTCGAATAGTTCGAATATTCGAATATTTTTTTGAACGAATATTCGAATACTAAAATCTGGAAAATTCCCAGCCTTAATATTTACATTATCAACTACGATTTCTTTAAACGATTAAGCTAAGAAGGCAAAAGTATCTTGCGTAAATTTGCTTCAACTTGAGAATTTTCAAATTGCTGTTGACTTTCCTTGATTGCTTTGAATTTCTTTGAATCGAGTTTGAAGACTATAAATTTAACTGCCTGGAAATGTTAATTACAATAAAAAGCCACTTCCTTCCAGCCAAGTTCCCCATCTTGTTGATATCAGCTTTGGAGGTTCACGAATTCTCGAGCATAATTTGTGAAATTCTTTAACTCGTTGTGGAGATTTAAAAAAAAACATTTTTATATTTGCTATTAATTTGTCGACATCCTAATAACTGCTTCGAATATTTTCTGCCACACGGTGAAAGGCATGAGTTAGACAGGTGCAATAAATTAGCACTTTTAAAGCGATATAGCTGTTTTAATTGTATCGTAACCGCGTCTGTCCCTAACATGAAAATATTATCCTTATGTATATAAAAAGCTTGCACTACTAGCTTTTGAATTGCTTCAGCGTTGTTTGTTTTTTTTTCTTAATTTTTTTCTTGCGATTGAATATGGCATCGTTACTTGATTTGATGTTAAAATGCATAAAGTTTTTCATTTGGATCTTTGCGCGTATATCAAATGAGGTACGATCTGCTCGTGTACTGCTATATTGCAGCAATGCATTTATAGTATAAACAAAAACGTTGCCCAGTATTCGCCATTGATCAAAGATAGAGTGGACTTTTCTATTTACTTCTGATTATTTGAGTCATACGGCTACTAACTGAGACGCGCAAAGATCCAAACAACAAACTATACCAAAACATTTCACATAACAGTGTGAGTTATATCCGTACCTTCACCAACGGTTATCCATAGTTTTCTATCACGTAGGTCCGATCGTATGTTATTCTCAATTTGTTCTTTTACTTGAGGAACATGACGTCGCAGTCTGTCCTTCGTAGGTAAGTAGTCACTTAGGTAATTTTTTTTCCAAAATAACTGAAAATGTTCATTAAGTACATGTGGTGGAATGTTACATACATTCAACATAAAAATGAGATCATACAGATGTTTTCTTTGAATGTTTTTTATAGTTATTGGAATTCCAGCTTACCAAATTCGTCTTGCACACAATAAAGTACTTCATTACTCCTCCGTCGTACCGTAATTCAGGAAAATGTTTAAAAAAGTGTGTATTTAATTCACAAACGGCAAGGCGCCCGGCTGGCGTGATATTTTACAATGGATATATAACCAACATGTATCGATGGCCATCAAACAACTAACAGCTGCGGTGTGGAATCGTGCCGTATCCCCTACTCTAACTCTGCTACCTGTAATAGAGAATTTAATCCCAGCGTTCCAACTTTAGCAATAACAGTCACCCCAAAATTACATAATTGAACTAATAGCATCCATTAGGGGCAATCAACGAATGAATCGAGCGATCCACTGAATTTTCGGACAACGAAAACAATCATATTTAAATCGATCGACACCACTAAAATAAATCATAAAAATTTCCGATCGCTACATTTACCACGCTATTTGAGATAAAGCGAAAGAATATCTGTACCTGAGAGAAGACAGTTTTTAACAGCTAGAAGGATACATTTAACGGTAATTTCATAATAACCACAACAAATTGAGCATTTAGCTATCTCCGCTCCGCTTATAATAAGGCCTTATTTGATTATAGTAGACGGTAGATCTTTCAATAAACAAGCGACTTAAACCAATAATCTTATTTTAAGACATTTGGACTTAATGCCTCCCAGGTACAGATATAAAGTTAGGGGAACGGTTTTTAGCAAATCTGTGGATATTACACATATTTAGCTGTAACACACCGCAGGACATCTAAAAGGACAAAACAAGATCCGTTCATTCAAATACTGCACATTAATCGTGCAGTATTCATAACATAAATCCATTATTCACGCGTTGAATGCCCTACAATAATTCCCGATACAATTAATCATTATTATGCGATATTTAATAACCCCTAAATCATTGACTTATTTTCTACTTCTACCAAGAATCCAGCTTTTCTATAACACGTCCAAAGTTTAGATGTGAAACAGAATATTATTTTCTGTTGTAAATAATGAGCACAGCGCGGGTATGGGGCACACAAGCAATTGTAATATGAAATGGCGAGTTGTATCTGCCAGGTATAATGTATCATAGAAGGTTAAACATTTTAACCCTTGGATTTCTGGATAATAATTATACAGCAGTACATCCATATCAAATTATCACACAGAAAGTAGCTATCAATAATCGTTACCACTTTCTATAAAATGGATATCTAGATGTCCGAAGGCCCTTTCGAGAGTAGGAGAAACACGGACAGTATGAAAATAGGAAATAAACGATTCTACTGTATGTACATATTAAATTTATTTAATTAATATTTACCGAATATCACTAAATCAGAATGGTAAATATTAATATTTTATGTTCGCAGAAAATATTTAATTTAATCATATATGGAGTTATATATCTTTGATATAAATATCCGTATATGTTAGGGCTAGTATAATACAGACTCGTAACAAAGTTGAGCGACATATGTATCTCGACACATCTAGCGACTGATGTCGGAGGACTGAATTTCGACAAAGTTTCGCGTCTGTTGCGATATAAAAGTCGCATGTATTTTGTATTCCATTGGAAATTGATAACACTATACGATATGCACAAGATTTCATAGTATGGATGTATTCCGCGACATAAAACAGTTTGTTTTGAACTTTTTGAGGAAAATATTTAATTTAGTCATACCTATATGCTATTATATATCTTTGATATGAATATGCCGTGTACAGTTAAATAATTATGTGAGTAGTGTGTAAGTATTGCCGGATTTATTCCATTATGATCTTTGACGTACAATGCGTCATGGTTGTGGGAGGAGGAATTTATAAACGAACTAGAGTAATCTCCTAGGGAAGGGGATTCCATTAAGATCATCTCCAGGAACCATGTTAGTTAAGATTTGATCAAAAGACTAAACACAGACTTAACTAAATAAAGTAGGAGATTCTGAAGGTGAAGTAACGATGGCGCTAAATGAAACAGGAGTAGTAAAATTTATTTTATTTTCACTTTGTTGTGTTTATGAAAAAATACGTTTGGTTTAATATTTCAAAATAAAACTCTAAACATAACATAAACACCACAAAAAATTAGACAACCCGCGAATTCGAAGCCGAGGCTGCACGGGCGAAGGTTACACTGATGAAGAAACGTAAACACACAAACATTCCAACTGACATTGCCAGTGCCAGTGGCGGGATTCGAACCCGCAGCGACGAAAGAACGATATCTAGTCATACTTGCGCCAACTACTTCTCCGGACCGGTAATTGGTACTTAGACTTGGTAATTCTGAATAAAAAAATAAGAAGATTTAATTATTCACTAAATGTCAATCTGATAATCCATGTGAAGAAGTACATTTATTTCCTTAGTTGTGGCCGCACGACCATGGTGACTTAGTATGAAAAAGCGCTACGTGAAGAAGACGAGACCTAAGATAATATCAACGATATACAGTTAAAATTTTGATTTTTATATCACAAGTCCACCTGCATTATTTACTTTTTGACATGTAAAAGGATTGGATTTATTTTATGAGAACATCAAAAGTTAAATTAATTGACTAAAACTTATACCGCTTTATTTTGGATTAAAATACGTGATAATTCTTGTTGCCAGTAAATCCGTTCCTGGAATCTGATACTCGAATCCGGACTCTTATAATAATAAAGCTAACTTATATATAATTTTCTAATAATAATAAAGCTAACTTATATATAATTTATAAACCAACTACTCCACAGCCTTGGTGGAGTAGTTGGTTAGAGCTCGCGATTACAAGCGCGACAAAAAATCTATCTGCCTTAGCTGCGAGTTTGAATCTCGCCACCGGTATTGGTAAAGTCCGTGGGAATAGTTTTATGTCCACATGTTTTCAAGTGTACCCCCTTCTAGACAGCTTCGGGGGTTGTCTCATTTCTATGGTGTTTATTATTATGATATATATTATTACTTCTTATTTAAAATTACATTAAAGATTACAAGGTTAATTTTGAAAAAAATTATATCAAATCTTAAAAACATCAGGAAAACAGAAACCAATAGCAACGTTTAGGTTCTCTATTAAGGCTGCATTAGCACGCCCTCGTAGTCAGGATTGCCAGCATACAATTTTAAATCACTATTAAAAATATTCTTTTGATGAGAACGAAAAATGGTTCGCCTTAAATACCATTCACACTTAATATATAAATTTACAGACAATACTAATACGTAATATTTTTTTTTAATAATATTATATTTGCTGTCATTTTATGAAACTAAATATTCGTACTTCCTATTAATTTAAAAAAATACGCATCAGTATTGCCTGTAACTTTATATATTAAATCTGTTTCCATTTTTCGATATTACTAACTGAATACTTTTAACAGCGATTTATAAATTTAAATCGGATACCTGGTGAAAATGCAGATTTAAAGGCAATGGACGTGGACACATGATGACATGATAAAATAGTTTCACAAAAACAAAAAAAAAAAAACATTTAAAATATAAACTATAGGATAAAGAAGATTAGTACGCATTAAACTGTAATTTTTTGGTTATTGCCGTTTTTAGTTGCCCATGTCAGAACTACATGCTTTTTTTTCCTGTTAGCTTATTGCATATTGTACCTCTGTTTAATCATTTCATATTCACTATATTGTTTTATTAATTTCATATCCGACCTATGTAAATGATTTTTTATTTTTGTTTTTTACTGTATAATATATATAAAAACTAGTAATAAAGGGAAAACTAACAATTTAATGTGTAACACGTCATAATATTATAATGTCAGAATTTTTAAAAGAAGGTCATGCAGAACGATTACGATTTAAATAAGTCTGATACGAATTTTCAGATTTTTAAATCTATTCCTTCTCTGGGTGTAGAAAGGTGAGAAAAATCTTCACTTTTTATCAAAAAGTCCAAGGACGCCTCTTCAAATATTTTCTAATTTAAAAATGACGTAGATATACATTTATAATTATTGTAAATAAAAAATTTTTTAATCGACTTCTACTAACTTTATTTATAGTATATTATGGAACTTTAGCATAGATCCTACTAACACAAGACCCTCCCCCCTACCCTTAATGGTAATAATTTCATTATTCAGACAAATAAAAGTTATACTCTAATCAAAATTATTATTTCCTCTTCAATAAATAGAACGGATGAGTTATTTTACTTATGGACATTAATAACAATGGAATAATTCTGTGCTAATAACATAACAATAAAAGGCATTCTATCGTATCCCTTAAACTAAATATTATTCTAAAGCACCTAAATAATGCCACCATTCTTACTGAAACATTTATTTATCTATTTAAAGAGGGTTGTATAGTAAGTAGGAACAGTGACATATAGATGTAGGTTTTTGTTTGTATTTTTAAAACATAATGCACTGGTAACATAAATAAATGCTGATCGAATGGTTTCTTGTGAAAACACTAGAAGAAAACAGTATGAAAAGAAGTGTGCAAGTCACTACTCTCATAAAAGAGCCCCTGCTTCGATTTTATTTGTGTGGGATGAATTCCTCAAACTACGGGTATCGTGGATCGTCGTATGTGGTCCACATAAATTTAAGTTTTCGTTTTCTATTAAAGCGGTCTATTTACATGTAACTGATATTTTATTGGGCATAAAATTTGTCATGTTATACTTTTTAGTGTTGTAATAACGTTTATCTAGGTAAGTAGAACAAAATATTTTTAACAAAAAGAGGTAATAACAAATAATTATAACTGCATTTAACATGATACAATTAACATTTTATTTTAGAATTGCGATTTGTTCATTTAAAAAATTACAAACTAATCTATGGCAAAAAAAAAACTAGGTTTCATTTTTATATATTAACGTAGTAACAGATTTTTTGAATTTTCTTTTGGTTAAAATGGTTGAGTTCACAAACTCCGAAGTGGCAAAGATGCAGTTTATGAAATAGCTCATGGTAACTCTCGTGCAGCAAGATGAATGTATCAAGAAAGATTCTCGACTACTCAAGGTCTACTGCTTTTATAGGAAGACCCAGAACAATAAGGATAGTTCAGATAGAGGAAGCAATCAATGAAATTGAAGAAAATCCTGAAACTCTTACACGAAAAATTGAGGTTCCATTAAACATTACCTATATTTTGTTGTTTTTATCTTTGCGTGTGTATAAAATTAGTAACGACCTGCGTCCGCAGTAATGCATTTATAGGATAAGCAAATACGTACGTCTAGATACGTATGTCTAGGCAAGCTAAGATATCTGGCTGACAAATTAATAAGTGGTGGAACAAATACACGATTATGAACCTATGTCTCAGCTTCATTGACCAGCTTGTTTGTCACTTGATTCAACGGCATCATAATATTTTTGCAATTATATTTTTGACATTATATTAGTAGTTGTATGAATCACGTAACTTGAAAATTACCTTTGACTATTGACAAGTACACAGTGGCAGCCGGTGAAATTTAAGGTATGGTAACTACTGCGATTGTTAAGTAACGTGTTGAAAGTTTCTACAAGATATTTGGTCACTATGCTTGTACTGTTGTTGTTTTTGTTGTTGTCTCAGTGTTGGAGTATATAAAAAATATTGTTCTCCAGTACATACCACTGCTCAAAAGTAAAGATGACCTTCAATCTATTCATACAGATTGTGATTGTGACGTACGCGCAAAGATCCAAACAACAAAGTATACATAGTTACCAACGTCTAATTAACGTTGGATAATGATTTGAAAACACATCCAACGTATTAAGTAGATTTCTCACGTCAACCCAACGTTGGTAAATGTGATAGACGTAAATAATTGGTTTCATGCAACGAGTTTCCGACATTGTATCATGACCATAAAATTTAAGGCGCTACTTGACTTCTATTTGTAATGATTCTGACGTTGCAAATAGTAAAAAAATAGTCCGTAGTCGCTGAAATGTTACTTGGGGTGTATTAGTTTAAAGAGAACAGCAACTTTATCCCTATTACATATAATGTGTACAAGTTCTTTTTGCTGAAGGATTTTCCCGAGAATAGCTTTTTGCACTTGGATACAAAATAAATTAGTGATAAATACAATATTTTATCCCAGGTGTTGTTTGGCGCTGAGATGTTTTTCTCGTAACGCAATAACAAATTTTCACAACAATTACATATGGGCTGAAGATAACCAAATAATTTTCAATAAATGTTTGGGTTGGAATTGTTGGATATTTACTTACTGGGCCTCATTTCCTGCCTCCCAGGCTTAATATTAACAACTACGGACAATTTATAGAGTATGCCCTACCCGATATCTAGGAAGATATCCCAAGAAGGGAAAGATGTCGAATTTGGTTTATGCATGATAGTGCTCCACAACACTTCAGCTAAGTTGCACTTGAGTATTTAGATCAAAATTATGCCGATTGATGGATCGGGTGTGCTGGACCACAACCTTGGCCACCCAGGTCACCAGATATTAATTCTATAGATTTCTTTTTTGAGGGTAGGTACCTAATATCATTAACCTATAGGATGCCATTTCAGAATGAAAAAGATCTAAGAAACCGAATACAAGTCATGCGAAATTATAAAAAATACTCCTCATATTTTTTGAGCGGATCCGCCATTCGATTATGAGGTGCATAAACGCATGCATTGAAGTCTGGGGTGGCCATATCCAGCTGTTACTTTAAGTGTTGTACCTTTGTTAATTTTTTCTTTAGATTACGGTAATTTTAATTTTAATTAGGACCCTGTTGATTGTTATAAAAGTTAATAACGTTGTTTCATGGTTACTGTTATAAAAGTATTATATGTATGTGCTGAATTTGAATAAATTATTATCTTTAACAAAGCATATTTTTATTTTTTTGCTAAATAAATTCTAAACCATACAAGATAATAAAAAACAGAAAGAAAGAACTTTAAGAACAAAATAATTAATTAGATTATATTCTCAAACTTAGTGAAGTCGTACAAAAATTCGGGGCTTAAAGTGGGGATACCCCTAAGGAAATTAGCAACCTGTAGATTATTTCAAAAGTTAATAACGTTGTTTCATGAATACTGTTACATATTTTATACGTGCTTAGGTTGAATTAATTTTCCTTAAAACTGTACAAAAATGTAAAAAAGAATTTTTCACCTTATATCTTGAAAACCTAGACGCTAGAATATATGCTTATATGAACTTTTTGTCTTAAAATCATGAAAGGAATTACCGCTTAGAGTTTGTACACGCACTTAATTAACACCCTATATGTAAATATACATAAAAGAATTGTAACCTCTTTGTTTTTAATTACATTATCTAACATATTGATTTTAGATTTGAATGTACATATAAAAACGGAAATTTTTTTACTTCATACTGAAAGGAACTATGGTCATTCATTAATAATGCTTTATACTTAAATAGCTTTCTTTAATTTTCTAGAAATGTGTTTTGAAGTGTTGTTTATTTTGATTATTTACCGTGTATATATCTAAATCTAGAATTCGAGTTTCAATATGCGTATAAATTAGATAACAATTTTTATAAGTAATGGAAGATTTAATAGCAATTCTTAAGTGTCTAGATAATTTTCCTCTACTGCTGAATTATTTACAGAGCATTCCTTCTACAAGAATCAAAAGCTCGTTAATGTTTTTATAAAAAATTAGTTTTAAAATGACTTAGTGTACATAGTAGGCACTGGCGGTTCTTCTATAGGGTCATTTGGTCAATGACCTCCCACGTACAAATAAAAAATAGAGCTATTCATTTTCTGAAGTTTAAAAATATATAATATATATATTTTTAATATTCTTAAAAAATATATTAAAGTTTCTAGTTCATTCTATGCACAATAATATTCAAATATCTAGATCATTGCATTATTCATTTATAGAATTTAAAAATCTTGGGTCAATCCACAACGTGTCTTCAAAGCTAGCTACGGACCGAATTTACAACGAATTATAGTGAAATAGACTTATGCGCGAATCGTCAGAAAGCAAAAGAGACAGAAAACACTGACGGGGACAATGTCCCTGACGACCCTGACACGGTAACGCACGAAGCTTAGTAAAGCCAGTCGCCAGTCAGCAGTCTTAATGTTGACTAGGTACGTGTTGGTCGATAAATTCCATCGCGTTGTTTTTAATGTTTTTATTTGTGAACATTTTATTAGTAAATCTCTACTTGTCGTGAAATTAAGTAAAACAGTGTTTTTGGTGTTTACTATCAAATATGAGTGTTATACAAAATATATTAAAGATGGGCATAATAAAGTACAAGTAGTTTTTTGTTTAGATAGGTTTTAGACGGTGTTGTATGTGAGAGATTTTGGAAATTTATTCAGCCTCACGGAACGACATCGCAGCATTTGACAGATGCAATTTTAAAAGAGTTAGAATGTCTGAAAATTAATGAAAGTCCTGAAAAATTGATAGCACAAAGTTACGATGGAGCATCAGCTTTTCTTCATTCTTTGGAAAATCGCCAAAAAAAACAGCCGTATTAGATAATGTTGTTAAGGTGAGATTACCTAAAGCGGCTCCAACACGATGGAACTTTAATACAAAGTGCATAGAGACTGTTTATACCTATCGAACAGAATTATTAGATTGTTCAGAAAAAAATCATTGATAATGAATCAGAAAACAACACTCTAAACCAAGCTATTGGTTTAAAAACTACTTACAAAATGAACATTTTCTTTACCGGTTAAATTTTTTTCATTTAGTTATACCTCATTGTGATATATTGTTCAATCAATTACAAAAATGTAATATCGATGTCATAACAGTAAATAAGTGTATTGGCGTTTTTAATAGTAAAATTGAAGACATCAGAAATAAAATTTTGAATAACTATTTGGAGGAGACATCCATGCAGTCTGCCCAGAGATGTAAAACGGAGGAATCAAAAAGGAGAATTTCATTAGAAGTTTGTGATATAATTACATCTGAGATCAAAAACAGGTTTGGCTTCAGTAATCATTTAGCAGTGTCTCAGTTATTTTACGCAGATCGATTTAAAGATTATAAAAAAAGCTTTCCTCAAGATATGTTTCAATTAGTTAAAACGGAGTATCCAGTAAATCATTTGAAACTTAAAACTGAATTAGAAGTTTTATATAGTCGAGAAGATTTTTCCAATAGTGAAGGTGCAGTTGCTTTGTTACAGCTTTTTATTAACAATAATTTGTGCAATACTTTTTCTGAAAGTGTCAAACTGTTAAAAATCTTGTGTACTCTCCCTATGACTACCGTCGAAAGTGAACTTTGTTTCACCACCTTAAAGAGAATAAAGACATTTTTAAGAAATACCATGGGTCAGGAAAGGTTATCTTCTTTAGCAATGCTTACCATAGAAAGGGCATTAATAAAGAAGATAAAAGACTTTAATGAAAAAGTAATTGACCACTTTGCATCTCAAAAAGACCGGAGGATCGACTTGGAATTTAAATCACTTTAAAAGGTAGGTAATACAGTAAACTTTTCTAATTGACCTCCCTATCTCTTGACCCACGAACCGCCACTGATAGTAGGCCAAACTACTCTAAATATGGAGAATAGTAGGTGATTTTGAAATAACCTTTTCTAATTAAGCACGTGTTAAAATGATTATTAATATGTCAGTGTAAATAACATTAAGTTTCTTTCGAGAGCCATATATAATACAATCAATCAATAGTATCAGCACTTTGTACGTACATCTTTCTTGGGCTTTGGTAATCATTAGTAAACTAGTTTAGTTGTTTATTATATATTTATATATGTGATCTATATAGACCACCGATAATGTAAAATGTTTACCGGATTCTTGCAGATTCTTGATTAAGTATACATCACAGCCAATTATGTGAGCAATTTGCTGAAACTGACTAACAAACGAACTTTTCATATCTTAAATAATATGTTCATTTATGGCTGAAAGAATGTAGTTTAATGTAATTTCGCGAGATTTTAGTTGTTGACAACTTTAAAGACTGATTAATTTTGTTAGTATCGAGATATATTGTTATAATAACCGTATGTATTATTATTTACTATATAATTTAATTATGCAGTATTTATTGACTTTTTAATTAATGAAATACTAGCTACGAAATTCAGCTTTAGTTCTCACAACTAATTACACAGCCCCACAAAAAAAAATAAAATTCTGACCTAGCAACGAGACGAGTATATCCTTATGTATTTTTGATCGCTGATTCCGAATCCGGGGTCAAACAAAGTCATACATCCCCAGAAAAAAATTTTAGAGCCAAAAAAACACTCCCTGAATAGGGATATGAGATAACGTTCTGAAAATGATGTTATCATTTTAATCAATCGTTTTGTTTAATATTTTCGGGAAAAATTGAATGTATTACGATAAAAATAAAGGTGAATTACAGCGTTCACCCTACCAGTATGAAACGCACCCCCATAGAGGGTGAGAACCACCCTCAACTGCCACCAAACCAATTGATAACGACAATGACTGAAAAACATTTAAAAATGTTTAAGTTTTGTTAGGTTTGCAATAAACTGACGTAGAATTCACGTAATACCCCCAAACTACCCCTATATCGTTATGAAAAACAACTCTTAACTTCACTTGATAGCAGACTACTGTTGGTCTCTGAAAAGAGACACGAAAGAACAACACAAACGACAGTCAGTAAGAAGATCGTTTGAAAATAAAGTTAAAAGATACCATAAAAAAAAAGATTAAAAAAAGAAGAATTAAAAGCTACTTACATAAGAGTACCTCTCACCTCCTTCAGGGATGCGTTTTATACCCAAATGGTGTTAAGATTGGTGACAAATGACTGCTAATATCCTAGCCATAAGGATATCTGCAAATAAGAACATCCATATAATGATATCGTTATCAAATTTTATGGTTTTTCCTTTCTATTTTCTGTAATTGAAGTTAAAGGTTGTTTTTTATAACGATATAGGGGTAGTTTTGGGGTATTACGTGAATTCTACGTCAGTTTATTGCAAACCTAACGAAACTTAAACATTTTTAGATGTTTTTCAGTCATTGTCGTTATCAATTGGTTTGATGGCAGATGAGGGTGATTCTCACCCTCTATGGGGTGCGTTTCATACCGATAGGGTGAACGCTTCAATTCACCTTTATTTTTATCGTGACACATTCAATTTTTCCAAAAAATACTAAACAAAACGATTCAGAGGGTGTTTTTTGGCTCTAAAATTTTATTTTGGGGGTGTACGACTTTTTTTGACCCCAGATTCGGAATCAGCGATCAAAAATACATACGGATATACTCGTCTCATTGCTAGGTCAGAAAATTATTTTTTTTTTGTGGGGCTGTGTTATTAATCTGCTACATCTACCTATAGAAGAAAATAGCTTTCTTCAATAAACATGTACATGCTTATTGTCTTTTAGTGTCTCTTAAAAATTATTGCATCAAAATTAAATTTTTATTCTCTCCTGTATATCATTTTCAATGCACACCAAAGTACAAAATAAGCGGAAGCCAAGAACAATAAACTAGACAGGATCTTATGACGTCAGAATGTCCCTTATCTAAAACACAAAATAGGTAATGCATTTCTCTCCCTTTTCAATATCATGTGTTTGTATTATATATTCAAAGATTACTGCACCCACTGTGCAAAATATCATCTTATGGACGTTAAATAATAGATTTTCTATAACAATGTAACGTCTGTGTCTGTTTAATAGTTGTATCAAAGTCGCCTTAACGTACTATAAAGCTCTTAAGTCAGGGTGAGCGACTTTTCTTTTCACTTTAATTTTTGTCACAATGGCGTACTACTGTATGTACGTTCGCCCACGAAAAAAATGGTGGAGTTATGTCACAAAGAGAACCGTAACATATACACATCATCTTTACGGAAACAGTAGAATATAATTTAAACAGAATATAGTCTTGTTCAAAGGACGTTCTTATAAAGAAGTATAGACTAATCGTTCTATTGATGGATATTTTTAAATAGACTTTCTTATTAAGAAAAAGGTCATTGTATGAACTGCTTATAACATCTGTTAAACTAACCATAACAATTTACATTATCTTAACGAAAATAGTAGAATGTAATTTAAACCGAATTAAATACCTGCCCAAAGGATATTGTAATAAATAAGTACCTACAGATTCTACTAATGTTACAATTCACATATTTTTAGACAGACATTCTTATGAAGAAGGTGTTCGTTTTATGAACTGCTTATAACATCTGTTATGCTCACCATAACCATTTATACATTATTTTAATGAAAATAGTAGAATGTAGTTTAAATCGAATGAAATCCGTCTTCAAACAACGCGCGAAATTCTAATAAAGAAGTACAAGATTAATCGTTCTATTGATGTTACAATTCATATATTTTTAGATGTACTTTTTATGAAGAAAATATACGTTTTGTGAACGATATGTGATGTTTCATGTTTAGTGGATAGTCAGTAGACTTTATTTAGTACATAACTTTAATAAATTTGGATTTATAAGTATTTCTATAATAACACAAGCCTGCAAAATAAAACTTATGGTGGGGGGTTTCTATATTTTAATGTAATTCTGTATGACTGTTTCATGCCGAATCCAAAAATGACTTGCATTTTGCTCTATCACGCAAGGTTTTTTTCACAAAGTAAAAATACATGAACGGTTTTCGAATAAAATGTATTAAAATAATGCATTACAGTAAAATACTTCTCATTTTTAATTACAAAATTTAAATCAAAATTTACAAGTACCTACAAGAAAATAATATTACAAAAAAGTTGTTAACATTTTTACATGTCTCTTTGCAAATGAAAACGCTTTCTTTTAGTTTCAAGTGAACGCTTAGTTGAAGCCCGTTTATGTGAAGTTTCACCTTCAGAAGATTCTCTCTTTAAACACCAACAATAGTCAGCCATCATGGCGACGTTCCATCTTCCTTGATATCTCATCTCCATCTGTTTAATGTCCTGGTGAAACCTTTCACCTTGTTCTTCACTCACCGCCCCGAGATTTTCTGGAAAATAGTCAAGATGGGAATGAAGAACATGAAGTTTCAAACTCATATTGCACCCCAATGTTTTATAATTTTCTAACATATCGTTAATTATATTCTTGAAATCAGGATCTCTGTTATTACCTAAGAACTTTTTAACTACATTTTTGAAGCCAACTCATGCAGCCTTTTCTTTATCATTCATTGTTGAGTCAAATACTCTGTCTTCCATTAACTCTCTAATTTGTGGCCCAACAAAAATACCTTCCTTACGCTTGGCTTCTGATAAACTAGGAAACTTTGAACATAGATACTTGAAGCAGTTGCAGTTTTTGTCGAGAGCTTTAACAAATTGCTTCATTAGCCCCAACTTACTGTGTAACGGAGGCAGAAGAACTTTTTTCGAATCGACCAAACTTTCTTGTACAATATTTTTTGAAACAGGTACTAAATTACTTCTACGTGGCCATTCTTTCTTCTGCCAATGTTCACCTCGTGCTCTACTGTCCCATTTGCATAAGAAACAGGGCATTTTAGTATAGCCAGATTGCTGGCCTAAGAGCATACCTAAGATTTTGCATATTTCACCTTTTCAAGTAGGAGTTTCAAATCTTCATATCTTTCTTTTAAATGAACAGAGTGTGCAACCGGAACTGATGCGTATATATTACCATTATGCAACAATACACCCTTTAAACTCCTTTTAGATGAGTCTATGAACAACCTCCAGTCATTTGGTTGATAAATGGATGCTCCTAACTTGCTAACCAATCCTGGAACATCATGGCAGTAAACAAGGGATCCCTCTTAATCAAAGTATTCTAAAAATTCAGTTTCACATTTTCTATACCATGAGAATGTCGTTCCTGGAAGAAGTAAATTCTTTTCACTCAGTCTAGATCCCAAAAGTTCAGCAGACTCTTTTGAAAGTCCTAAGTCACGAATTAAATCGTTTAGTTCATTCTGAGTAAAAAGCTGAGGCTGAGTACTTTGTAATGAAAAGTCTTCATCCGAATTCAATTTCTAATTGCGAATCAGAATCAGACGATAAAAGAGTATAATTCTCTGATACAGCAGGTACAGGCCCATGCGCTACTGGCCTTATTGCTGATCGGATAAAATATTTTTTTCTTATTTTTAGTATTAAAACCACTTACGTCACACAAGCAAAAGTAACAATCTTCTGCATGATTTATGGGTTCCCGCCACACCATTGGTATGCCGAAAGGTAAGGATTTCTTTTTATTTTGAGTCCACTTCCGTAACGATTCAACACATGTATGACAAGCTCTGTGTGGCGCCCATGTTTTATCTTGGTCTCCAAGCTTTACACCAAAGTACGCATGATAACTTCTTTTCACGAATTTCGTAATATTTCTTTGTCTTTTTTTAACTGTATATGAACCACAAATGTAACAAAACACATCGGCGCTGTTTTTACAATGTCTTGAGGACATGACGAATTTTTAATAACTATATCACGCTATTATATACTGTAAGCACACGTTCAACCACAGTTAACTTACTACTGACTGCTGCATATGCTTTTCGAATACTATGTGTATATTCTGGTTCTAATTAGAAACGTCTAGATTAAAAGGCAGTGGTCCTTAACAATTTTATTTTAAAACGATATGTATTAATCACTAATAATGTCGTTAGGTATGTTTAGAGTAAACAGTGCGTGATACACGAAAACTAATAATACTGCAGAGTTCAAAACGACTTACTTACTCTAAAAATGTAAAAAAATTGTAGACCCCTAAAACCATGCAGGCCTGTGTAATTTTGATTGTGCCTCTTAAATGAAGGAATGTACCTGCTGAGTATCTAGATACATTTTCATGATAACTCTATTTATATCGTTACTTGCACATAAGCAGTATATGCAACTGTATCTAGATACAAATTACAGCATCTGTCTCTAGGTACTAAAAGAATGTAATAACTGTTACAGCACTGAACATTTATTATTGTTTATAAGAATTATTTAAAAATAACGTATTTAATTTTATAAACAAGTTGAAAAAACTTTCTCTAAATACATATATTTTTAGAAACTAATAAACATTTCTTAATATAAATTCGAGCAACTTCTAAAATTCATAATCTGTTTAGGTACAAAGTACTATTTTGAGTTAGTAGGACTAAAAATATTTAGAAAACACAAATATTTTTTACTCTTGATGCAAATTATTATACAGTGTGGAAATTAAGTAACGCATAAATTCAGTAATTCCGTTGATATTAATTTTTTGGAAAAAATCTCGAAGGGGTATAGCGATTTTAACTTCGGCAAATATTTTCAGTCTAATTTCAGTTTCTTATATCATTTATTTTTTTAAGTTATGACGTCATCGACTTCTTTTTTAAATGACAACCTATATTTTTTATTATTGATTTTGGTAGTAGATTTTATTCTGGTTCCGACTGTATAAAATTTTCAATATATTATTATTTGAAAAAATCGAGAAAAGCAGTCTTAAAGTTCAAATAATAAAAATTCATTAAATTGGGTAAATTTATCTAGTTGCCGGTGTATCACATTAGTTACGGCTGTCAAATTTAAATAATTTGTAAATGTCACAATAGAATAAGTGTTATTATTTTGCTTTTTCTAAATTAGAAAAACTATTTTATTAATAAGAATGGTACAGTTGAGCGACAAACAGAGAATTGAAGTGTTAATAATGATTGGTTATGGCGACAGAGCTAGAACACATCAAGAAGTGTGTCATCTTTTTAGAGAAAAATACCCGGATCAGCCCATAAATCAATCAACAATTAGTAGGATTGAAAAAAAATTTCGGGAACATGGCGTTGTAAAGAATATTCCAAAAACTGGACGTCCGGCGACATTAAATGAAGATGCACAACTTGATGAGCTACTAGAAATTAAAAACAATCCACATTCAACTAGTAGAAGCATTGCTTTGAACCACAATATAAGCCACACTACAGTTCTAAAACTTTTGAAAGTTCAAAAATTCCACCCATATAAGGTGCACTTGGTTCATGAGTTGACAGAAGATGACTTTGATCGTAGGCAAGAGTTTTGCGAACAAATGATGGAAATTTGCAACCGCGATCCAATGTTTTCCCAGCGTGTTTTATTTTCGGATGAAGCAACATTTTGTTTAAATGGCGATGTCAATAGATTGTAGATATTGGGCTAGGGACAATCCCCATTGGATGCAGGAAAGTCATACCTAATATCCTCAGAAAGTTAATGTTTGGGCAGGAATTATTGGTGACAGAATTATAGGTCCATTCTTTTTTTGAAAACAATTTGACTGGAGATAGATACTTGCAATTTTTACAGTTGGAATTGATGCCTGCATTAGCTGCATTATTCCCCAATGCAAATAACCCTGACCTACCAAATAATACCATTTGGTTACAACAAGATGGCGCTCCGCCTCATTACGCAATTATTGTGCGACGCTACTTGGACCAAGTTCTCCCAGCAAGATGGATAGGGAGAAGAGGTCAGATAGAATGGCCGCCTAGGTTTCCTGATCTAACGCCATTAGACTTATTTTTATGGGGGTACTTAAAAAGTAAAGTGTACAACAATCGACCCAATAATTTAGACGATCTCAGGCAAAGAATTCAACATGAGATTAGGTTAATATCGCCTCAAACTATTCAGAATGTGAGAAATGAATTTTATAATCGTCTTGGGTATTGTCAAATGGCACAGGGTCGTCAATTTGAATATTTAGTGTAAATATAATTTAACAACTGTTATTTCTGTGCTTATTTTTGTGTTTGATGATATTGTTAGATTTTTTTCTGGTTAAGCAATTTAGTTTCTTTTTATACTAATGTTTGCCTCACGAAGTTATCGTTATTACTAACTTTGAATTGAGCAGATAATAAATTTCTAGTTCGATTTTTCAACTATTTGTATAATTTCAAACTAAAAACGAATGTACCGTCGATAACTTTCCGTCAAACTTAGGCAACTAGATAAACTTACCCAATTTAATGAATTTTTATTATTTGAACTTTAAGACTGTTTTTCTCGATTTTTTTCAAATAATAACATATTGAAAATTTTATACGGTCGGAACCAGAATAAAATCTACTACCAAAATCAATAATAAAAAATATAGGTTGTCATTTAAAAAAATAGTCGATGACGTCATAACTTAAAGAATAAATGACATAAGAAACTGAAATTAGACTGAAAATATTTGCCGAAGTTATAATCGCTATACCCCTTCGACATTTTTTTCCAAAAAATTAATATCAACGGAATTACTGAATTTATGCGTTACTTAATTTCCACACTGTATATTATAATTCGTATCCATTTTCACTTTCATTATAGTGTATTTTAACAAGCGTATCACAATAAATAATATTTAGAATAACATAAAGAAACGCGTTTTAACCTCATTTGTGAATGCACTATAAATCGGATATAAAATAGTTCCACTAAAAATAATTTGTACAGGGATTTAAATAAATATTATTTCATTAAATAAATCTTTAAATAATAAGTCTTTACACCTAATGAAACTTTGACCACAATGACCTGGTGGAACGAAATTCTTAATAGTAGTACGACACCTTATAAATTACATTAATTTATTTTTGTCATTTGACACTTGAAAACATAAACACATGTTTATGTGTGTTAAATTGGTGAATATGCCATTAACTCGTTTCATAGGTTTCTGTAAAAGGAATCTCTTTTAGTACAATGTCCCAGCTTTAATTTCCTTTTACTCTTAGGGCTGATTTAAAACATATTTTATATCCTTCGCATACCCTTTATATTCATTGTCAAATAAAAATTGTATAAAAGTTGTGACACATACTAAATATTTTAAAAAATTTAAAGATATATGTCAGTTTCTCTTATTTAAAAAATATACAAGTTTTTAAAAATAAGGCAATTAAATTTGAAAACATTGCATATTCTGTAGATCTTAACTTGTAATATTTCTAAAATAGTAAATATTGTAAGCAACGTGTGAATTTTTGTAGTAAAAATTTATGGAGGTAACAGTCAAATACACTAAACACTCTTTGCATTATCTGAAAATGATTAAAATAATATTATTCTTCTCCAGATGATGTCACCTTGGTTGGCGAAATGCGCGTCGAGTGTAGTACCGGGTTTTTGGCATTTGTGTGGTCACATCAAAAGTTCCAATCCATTCCAGAATCAAACATTGAATTTTCACGTTATATAAAGATGCAGTGTCGCAATCAGTCTCATTATTGGTAACTTCCTCGTTGAGGAGATGGAAAAATAAAATTGTTATCTGACAATTTATCGAATAAACAATGGAAAACTTTAAACCAGTAAATAGTTTAAGTTTCGAAGTTTTTAAAACTCCACTTTTAAAAACAATAATGACATTTCTAATTGGGTGTTCTATGATAGCTAGAAACTTGATTTAAAAACATAAATAAACTAGACAAAAAAAGTCTATAACCGGAAATTATTTTCAAATATACAAGATGAGCCAAGACGATTCTACAGGATCAACTAACATTTTTTTTTAAATGGAATGCCATGTATATCAGAACAGAACATTTTTTTGAAACCTCTTTGTGGCCTTCTTCCACTCCTGCATTATTATTGACTCTCTCCCAGCCACTTCAATGTAATGATTATTTTTTTGTTGAAATTATGCCATTTACACGTGCATATTAAAAAAAATTTAAGAAAAAAATATATACCAGTTATGAGTAATCTGTGCCATGACACTTAGCCATTTTCACTTCCTAAAAGTATACAGGGTGGCCAAAAATAATTTTTAAATTTACAACTATTTGAACTGAATTTTCTTAATTTTTTTCAAATGGAACACCCTGTATATATTTTTGAACAATGTGATGTAGAATTACGTACAACCCTTTGGCTATTTGTAACCATTTTCGATTTATTGAACAATAACTGCAAAATTCAGCAATAAAAATTAAAAATATATATTTTTTTTTAATTAAAGAGAAGATATAATAAAAAGTGCTCCACATGTTGCCAATTTTGATTGACACACATTTCTATACGTCTTTGGAATGAGGTTTCTACTGTTCATAAAATTGCCGGAGTGATACTTCTAAAAACATTTACTATCCTCTCCTTCAAATTTTGGATTGTTGTTGGTATGATGTTTTTATGGGCATCATGTAACACGCTTATTAATACCTTCTCTTGAATTAATTGAAAAAAAACCCTCATTTTTAATTTTTATTACTGAATTTTGCAGTTATTGTTCAATAAATTGAAAATGGTCACAAATAGCCATTGGAATGTACTTACAAAAAAATATTCGTTTTTCAATCCTACATCACATCGTCCAAAAATATATAGAGCGTTCCCTTTGAAAAAATTGAGAAAATTCAGTTCAAAAAGTTGTAAATTTAAAAATCCTTTTGGCCACCCTGTATACTTTTAGGAAGTGAAAATGGCTGAGTGTCATTACACAGATGTCTTATAACTGGTACTAACATATTTTTTTCTTAAAATTGATAGTTGTGATTGTAGTGATATTTATAATATACACGGGTAAATGGTATAATTTCGACAAAAAAAAATCATTACATTCAAGTGATTGGGAGAAAGTCAATAATAATATCGGAGTGAAAGGAGGCCACAAAGAGGTTTTAAAAAATGTTCTGATATACATGGCATTTCATTTAAAAAAAAAATGTTCCTTGACCCTGTGGAATCGTCTTATCTCACCCTGTATATTACAGGAGTTATATAAATCCAAAGAATTCAATTTTAGTCAATTTAAAAATTTAATAGAATGTCACCAATAATTATTCTATATAAACACTGATTCCTACCTTCCGATTCTCATCACATTTTTTTTGAAACTGTGTAATTTTACCACTTTTGAATATAAAATACAACTTATTTTTAGGATTTTACCACTTTTTAATATCAGATTCAAATTATTTGTGTATTCCATTTTGTTCTTATCAAATTTAGATTTTTTTCTCCTTTATATTTTAGTTTTGATTTCACCCTTAAAGACGTATATAAATATTTTATATATTACTAGTCGTTTACCCAGCTTCGCCCTGGTCAATTTTGAAAAGAAAGAAAAAAATTAGTAATTTAGAGCGCCTCCTCATAAACTATATTTAAGACTTGTTTAGTTGAGACAAATGCAATGTTTTCGGATTTTCCACTTTTGGAAATTCTATTTATAATTGGCCATGGAAGACACAGTTATTTTCTAGATCAACTCCGCAGCTTGTGGTAAGAACAACATAACCGGAAACTGAACAGTTTTATGTTGAACCAAAAATTCCTAGATATAAACAGAATCCTTGAAATATAAACCATTAAACTTGGACCATGAAAAAACAATATTATAGTTTGAGCACTTTTGTGAACAAACTATTCGAAATTACTAAACTAATTATCATTGATCTTAAAAGTCCACATCATGTTATTTAGTTCAATATTTCAATAGCAAAACTTTTCCTGGAAACACGGAAAATTACTTCTTTTCTATTTTTTTTAAATAACTGCTACCGATATGCGAAAATAAAAAAAATTGTAAATTTTGTCAAACTGGCAACGCCATAATATTTCTTAGTATGCACGCAGCAATTTTAATTTGTAATTGGCAATAATGGTTTGATTTGATCATCGGATTATAATGCATATTTATATAACACAACGCCAAAATCAATGGGTAGAAGACGCCATATTGGATAATCTTTCTGAAAGTTTAGTTAAATAATGTCATATTTGTATTCAGTGACCTAAATTACCTCATAAACACTAACTTAGATTTTCATAATTTAAATTTTTCAAGGATTGGTCGCAACATTGGTTTCGTCATTTCGGTTTTTCTAAAATATCTCATTGTAAGAATGTTTCAGAGATAACCTCAAACAAAACCACTTATCGAATTGTCCATAGTCTCAGAGAACATCGGTTTATTATTGTTTTTATTTATTTCTTTTTTCGAAATAATCGTACGGGACAGTCCTCCCGTGGCCTCCGATATCATAAGGGAGTCGCGCCAGTGAATTAACTACAGCTACTTCCCACATCCCGTAGATATAGTAACTGTAAATTCCAGAATTGTGTGCCCTAAGCAAACGAAGACAACATAGAATGACCGCCTTCTACATTTGGCCTGTCAGCCACTCAGATGATTTTTAGCAGTTTGGTATGGTCTTCAATTCAGAGAGAAACAAAGGCTTTATCCCTCCGAGTACACCGATTATGAGGATGACCATCTTGACCGAGTAGCCTCGGTACAGCATTTGAAGCTCGTACCAGGGATCGCGATATTGGGTCTGTTTTTCCTCCTCTTTCAAGATGATGTTTTGATGAGAATGTAAATAAATGCTTGTTCTTCTTATTTATTATTTTAGTGCGTGTTACTGATATTGATTTATTAATTAATTTCATTATACGTGTGGAAATTAAGTAACGCATAAATTCAGTAATTCCGTTGATATTAATTTTTTGGAAAAAAATCTCGAAGGGGTGTAGCGACTTTAACTTCAGCAAATATTTTCAGTCTATTTTCAGTTTCTTATGTCATTTATTTTTTAAGTTATGGCGTCATCGACTTTTTTTTAAATGACAACCTATATTTTTTATTATTGATTTTGGTAATAGTTTTTATTCCGGTTCCCACCGTTTGAAATTTTCAAAATGTTATTATTTGAAAAAACAGTCTTATAGTTCATATAACAAAAATTCATTAAATTGGGAAAATTTATCTAGTTGCCTAAGTTTGACGGAAAGTTATAGACGGCACATTTGTATTTATTTTGAAATTATACAAATAGTTAAAAAATCGAACTAATGTGATACACCGGCAACTAGATAAATTTTCCCAATTTAATGAATTTTTGTTATTTGAACTTTGACTCGATTTTTTTCAAATAATAACATATTGAAAATTTTATACGGTCGGAACCGGAATAAAAAACTACTACCAAAATCAATAATAAAAAATATAGGTTGTCATTTAAAAAAAAGAAGATGGCGTCATAACTTAAAAAAATAATTGACATAAGAAACTGAAAATAGACTGAAAATATTTGCTGAAGTTAAAATCGCTATACCCCTTCGAGATTTTTTCCAAAAAAATTAATATCAACGGAATTACTGAATTTATGCGGTACTTAATTTCCACACTGTATATATAGATATCATGTCTATATAAAACAATAAAAATGTTAACATAATTTTTTAAACTGTTATTTTGTATCTCAAAATTTTTATTTTTTCCTTTTTATTTTGCCATAGCGCACAAAAGTAATTCATTTCTCTTCATTAAATATTGGTTAAAATTCCCATTGGTTTAAATAAGATTAAAGCATGTGGTTTCATGTTTTACGAGATTAACTTATAACCTGAAGTACTGGACGATTTTTGAGAGGAAGTGTGCGTGTATATTTTCGATAAAACAAGAATAATAATTCAGGCAGAGGTATAGAAAGCAATGTAACATTGTAAGCAAATTTACGATAATATGGATATTTTCCTCCTCCGGTCGAAATTCCTTCGCAGGATTCCATTGAGCTAGATCGATCATAATATAACCTGACTTTTATTTTTAACATGCAAGGCCTTCTGGGTACCTTAACAGGCCACGGTCATTTGTGATACCGATATTCTAATTAATGTTTTCTTGCTTACGTTCATTTTATTTATTAGTATATTTTTGTGTCAATTAGAGTACTTTGAATGTTTTAAAAGTTGTAGATCTAATGGCAATTTTCATTTCGATTGCAAAACCAGTTACCCAATAAACTGTTTTGATATTGCTTAATCTTTTGGCATTCATAATATAAAAATCATAAAATTAATAAGGCTCATTTTTAAATACAATGTTTTTTCCTTACATATCAACTTGCAATAGAGCTATTGCGATGGATTTAAATGTGCGTAAATATTTTTTTCCGTAACCATCTAGAAAGTTAACTGTTTTGTATCAATTTTTCGAATGGAAAATATGTATTTACTGGTCTAGCCCGGTAAAGTGACATAAGGGATCGGCATAGTATATTAGTAGTACATAATTAAGGACTCTAGACTAATGGTGGCAAAACCCGGTTAATCGCTTTCCTCAAAAACCGGTTTCGAATAAAACTGGGTATCCAAACAAAGATCAAAACCGGTTAATCGGGTAACTTGATATTTGAATAATCGATTATTCGGATATCGATTCGCATAATCAACTACTCAGAATTCCAAAAAATCGGTTAATCGGTTACTAGAAAAACCGACTAATAACAAAACAGATTAGATTGAGTTTATAATTTAGATTTTAGAAGAGAAATAAATTTAATATTTTCATTTCAATAGATCAGTAGGTACTAGTATAAAAAAAACTCGATACAATTTTATAGAACTATTATGTACTAGTTATTTTGACGAGGTCGGTTCGAAGGTTTTTTTTTTTGCTTTTATTTAGAGCACGCGCATGGCGCCCGTCATGTCATGACGAAAGTCTAGCTAGACTTTTAGTGTTTTGGTTGTGTATTATTGTGTTTAGTTAATATTCGCAAACTACGACAAACATGACAAAATACAAAATATATAGTTTTTATGTAAATTCTAAACTGTGTTAATAATTGATTGCCTTTGTACAAACTGTAGTTCAATTTTTTTTATATCCTCGCTTATCAGCAATAATAGATCTGTCCATTTAAAAAACGATACTATAAAAATTTGTAATGTAAATGTACAAAGTCTGGTAAATAAAATTGACGATATTTAACTTTTTTTGTCAAACTGAAAATGAAGATATTATTTGTATTACGGAACACTGGCTACAAAATAACAATATTGAAAATATAAATATAAATAAATTTAAATTATTGTCACAGTTTTCTAGAGAAAGTCATAAGCATGGTGGAACTTTAATATATAGCAAAATTTATTTAAATAATATCCATGAACTTTCTAATTATAAAAAAAAATTTCTGTCGAGTGTCATGTTGAAATGTGTAGTATCTCAATTGAAAATATCATTTTAATATGTATTTATCGTCCTCCAGATGGTGATTACGACATATTTTTTAATACCATCAGCAATACACTCAGGGTAGCTTTAAAAAAAATCAAAGGATGTAATCTTATGTGGAGATTTTAACATTGACTTCAACAAAGACACATTAAATAAAAAAAGATTAAGTGACGTTTTTCAGTCATTCCAGATAGATATAACTACTCATGAACCCACACGAATATTTACAAACTATAATGGTCAAACAAGCAGAAGTATAATTAATTGATTTTCTAACTACAAATCTTCCAGAAGATATGTATAGCTGCAAGATAGTAAATCCCCTTATAGCTGATCATTTTACTCAAATTATGGAATTTAACATTGCCACAATTCTAAGCTAATAGAATAAGAAAAGAATTCACTTAGAAATATGTAGGTTGAAAATATAAACCAGTTTGTACAAAATGTTTATAATATTGATTGGTCGTTCATATATTAGATGATGTGAATCTAGCTTCTAAAATTTTAGTTGATAATCTGACTTTGGTGTTTGAACATTAGTTGTCCTATTGTTAATAAGAAAACTCAACACAAATACAATCCTTGGTTTAGTAGAAAATTAGAAATAGAACAAGATCAATTAAAAAATCTATACTCGCTGGCAAATACCTTAATCTGTGAAGAAACTAAAGAAAACTATAAGATTAAAAATAAACAATATAAAAAAAATATTAGATTGACTAAATCAAAGTATTATAGCACTAAAATTCAAAATTCGACAAATGAAACTCGCGAAACATGGAAAATAATCAATGTTAGATTGGGCAAAAATAAAGAAAAACAGAAACAAATTGCACTGAAAGAAATAACGAAATAGTGAAAGAGCCGCTTAGAATCGCAAATAATTTTGTAAATTACTTCAGTACTATTGCAGCAATAAGTCTAAGACAAAATGTTGGTGAAAATCTATCCTTGCCTTGAACAACAACCGATATACAAATGAATTCCCTATTTATTTCTTATGTTGATGTGAATGAAGTACGGGAAGAATTAAATAAACTAAAAAAGAATTTTACTGGACTAGATGAAATAAGCATAAAATTGTTGAAATCCAATAGTGATATATATCAACCTTTAGCGTATTTAATAAACAAATCTCTAGCTTCTGGGATCTTTCCAAATATATTAAAGAAACCGCTGTCAATTACTTGGGGATCAGAACTTCCTCACCGTAGTAAAACTCAACGTGTGGTGGAGTTTATTAATAAAAGTAATTTGTGACGTTTCAAAAAAAGTCACTTTTTTTATATTTCAAAAAATCACATTTTGACGTTTCAAAAAAGTCACAGTGGTGGAATGTCACTAATATATTTTTTAGACATTGGGACCGATTTTGCTAATCAACGAACTCAATCTCTTCCTTGACTTCTAGAATGTGTGTACCGAATTTGAAAGCTTTATCTCAAAAACTGTAGCTGCTATCGCGAACTACACAGACAGATACACACACACAGACACACAGACAGAAAATTTTTTGTCTGAAATTTTGTATATCGTCATAATTCTTCGAGATTCGTCCAGAAATGCAATACAAATTTTCAAAATTTTTTTCACGAATACGTAACTTCCTCATTTTGAGGGGTGAGGAAGTTGCGTTTTTCCGCTCTTTAAAAAATGATCAGTTCAATATCGAAAATTACAGTCAAATCCCATTGTTGAGTGTCTTATCAAAGCTAGTAGAAAAAATTGTTTATAGTATAATAGTGAAATAACTAAATAAGATGCATATAATAACTTCTAACCAACATGGCTTCAGGGAAAAGATGTCTATAGAAACTGCTTCTTATCAATTACTGAATTACATACACATAAAGAATTGGATGACGGGAAATATGTGTTGTCACTAATGTTTGATCACTCACGGGCTTTCGACACGGTCGATGCTGATTTTCTGTACCAAAAATTATTTGCCGTGGGAATTTGAGGAACTATGTTGTAGTAGATTTTGTCATATATGTCAAACAGGCAAATGTTGGTCAATTATGACAATATAAAATCAGAAATAAAAAATGTAGAGATGGAAGTTCCTCGGGGTTCAGTGTTAGTCCCCCTACTGTTTATGATACTGTGAATGGCTTACCACTGCATATATCTAAAGGAGAAGTAGCCACGTTGGCCAATGATAATACTGTATCGATTGCAGCTCCGACCCCTGAGGAGCTTTCAGTTAGAATGATGTGTGTACGTGATGAAATTGAGGCATGGTGTCAATGTAATAAATTAATTTTAAATAACGAAAAAACTGAATTTTTAAATTTTCATATAGGAAAACCATTACCACTAAATTTTGAAAGAGTAAATAAATTGGAATTATCTGAAAGTGTAAAATTTTTAGGGACTTATTTGGACAATAAACTATCTTGGCATAAACATATCGATTCTGTGTGTGCTAAGCTTAATTCTGCATTTTTGCAATCTTTCAAATGAAGGCATGTTTAAACAGAGATGGTCTATTAAATATTTATTATGGGTTAGCTTACAGTCACTTGGCAAATAATATTGTCTCTTGGGGAGCTGGAAAAAACCATAGATATGGTATTAATGGGACAAAAACGTATTGTTAAATTAATTTAATATACCACCGATGGGCAGTTGTAAAGATGTTTTCAGAATTAAAAATATTCTAACTCTTCCCTCAATATTCTCATGAAAATGTGCTCTGTATGTTTTTAAACAAAAATCATACTTTAAATGTGTGGGGTGAATACTGAATATCATACCTATAGCACCAGACATGGAAACAATTGGAATATTGCATCACATAAGACTTCTTTCTTTAAAAAGTCACCTGTATATAATTTTACAGTAATTTTTAATATACTACCAAATAACGTATGCATGAAATAATGATACAGTACAGTCACGATGAACGAAAAAAATCTTGTGTTAGGATATTTAAATGAGATATTTCTAACAAATAGAAATGAAAAGGCCATTAACGATCTTGCAATATTTATGACAACACAGTTTTTCGCCCCGTATATGAAGGCAGACAGTGTTGACAAAAAATAAAGAAATTTTTCGATTTACAGAACACCATATGAGAAAATCGTTCAAAATAAAAAATAATGAAGATTCGTTAAATAATTGCTTAGTTTGGACCTATATTTTAGTTTTTTCTATGAAATGATGAATAAAAAAGAACATCGGAAGGACTAAACTTGCTGACAGTCCCTGAAAGACCAGAGGAAGAAGAAAAGAGAGACAAATAAGGCTAATGACGAAGTTTAATCAGATGACTTTGATTGATATTGTTTTCTAATTATTTGTCACAATTTTTCTTTTCCTTTAGCATACACCTCTCTAGCTATTCATGTATTTTATGTATTCCAACCCTAACCTGCTTTGACAATGCATGTATCTTAACCTGTAAATACAAAAAGAAACCTTATAATTAGTTTCTATGCTCCCAAAAACATTAAAGTTTATGTGTTCTCATAAATTATGTCATTTCAGTTATCAAAAATCATCCCTTTTCAAGGAGTAGTCTCTTTAATTCACCACTGGACAGTGTAATTAAATTTAAAATTTTATGATTTAACATAAATTATGTATTTCGTAATTGCACAAATTACTTTTTTCACGCAACCCTTGTTTAAAGAGTGATTTACTGAATTTTAAAATTAATCACAAAATCTAATTTTACAACTCAAAAGACGTAGACGTACCAATTTTTACCCTCCAGGTATTTTTCATTAAGACGCTATGATTTTCGACCACTTTTGTCGGATTTTGGATTACTATGTAACGGTATTAAGATGGTAATAAATATGATCTGAGGAATGTCCACATCAGCAATAACGTGAATCCGGACGACATAGAACAGTCATGAATCGGAAAAACGACACCTACGAACTTTGGCCCTACGAGATTTTCCACCACGCGAGCTGTGAAAAATCAGTGGATATAAGTTTTAGGTCGGTATTGCTCCACATCCATTACTTCACGCCGTCGCGCCCTTAGGTTGGCATGGTCTATTAGGAGCACAGTGAATTGGTGACAGGAATGGGATGAAATAGTGTTCAGCGATGAGTCTCGATTTTGTTCCATGATGGACGTAGGAAGGTGAGACGCCGACGTGGAGAACGATTTTATTTAGAATTCGCTGTTGAATGTTGAATGTCGGACAACTCTTATCCAAGGTGTGATGGTTTAGGGCAGGATATCCTATAATTGTAGATCGCTGTTAGTCTTCATTCGGGATAACTTGCTTGTTATTGATTACACATAACAGACGTGCTAGAACCTTTTGCATTACCTTACCTACAAGGACTGAATAATCCAATTTCCCAACAGGATAATACTCATCTTCATACGACAAGGGTTACAACAAACTTCTTACAAGAAGCTGATGTGGCGATGCTTCCATGGCATGGTAATCCCATTTGTCTCCGATCGAACCTGACTGAGATATAATTTGTAGAAGGATGGGACATTTATCTCTGGGATAATTTGCACGATCTTCGGCCTCATGACCAAGAAGTTTGGGATGAGATAGGGCAAGCCGAGATTGATCATCTCAGCATACTTAACAGAGTGAATAAGTAAATTCGAAATCGCTTTTTTACTAAATAACTTTTTTTAATCCGCATCTCACAATGTTGAAATATCAATCATTTTAATGTCATACTTGAGGACAACTTTGGTGAAAATTTCAATAAATGTGTTCAAAAAAATCGTGGTGTTCCGTTTTATCAAACCAATATAATTGCTGACATTATTGAATAAAAAATATTAGCTGCATTCGCATGCCCGCATAGCCGTGTACTCGATACACCTGTACATAATGAAAATGCTCAATAATTCTTTTGCTTATTTCTCTGAACTGCTCCTTCATGAAATTCACGGAAACTGCCATTGAATTGGAAATAATTTGGTTTGAAATCAATTAAACGCGACAATGTTGTTGGTCTCTAAAGAAAAAAAGAAAAACGATCTAATGGTTGTAAGTTCTAAAAACAAAGGCTATGTGGGATGTATTTGTAGAGTGGTGTATGGCATTTATAATCGTTTTGATATAGCATTCACACTACTGATTGCTAGCGGATTAGTATTGGCTACGTTTTGATTTTCCTGAAGAACTTCTGCAACTTGGACATCACTAATCCTAGGTCTTCCTAATCTCGGTAGGTCGTTTACAGACCCTATTCTTTCAAATTTGCTAATCAAATTACGATACGCCTTCATTTTGCACGGCCCAGCTCTCAAACCCATTTTCGTACGAAATCTTCGTAATCCTCTAAATTACGATTATTTCGTTTGACAGTTGTATAAATAGTTGTCACGACAATTCTTTTGTTTTCCATAGATACACTAAAATCCAATTATTGAGGCAACTAAATTCTGTTTACTTTCTGCTACTAGCATAATTTCTTAAAACTATATAAGAATTTAAAATAGACCCCTTACTTTATGATAACCCCATATGTATGTGTTTATTGTGATAATCATTAATTATAAGAAATTACAAGTAATGAATGTTTTGTGTTAAATTTTTTTTTTTAAGTTTTATAGCTCTTAAAATTTCTTATTTTTACTTTCAAAATATCTTTCTGCTTACCTACCACCTCATTGATGAAAGGACATTATTCTTACAGTTTCAGGACAATTAATTTTCATAAAATGTAATATGTAATAATTAAACCTACCCGCTCTCCTGTTTGTATGGTTTCTTAGAACCTCATCTTAAAAGTTCGTGTATAAGGAAGTAAAACATTGATTCTAGTTTTACTACCCTATAAATAAAAATAAACATGAATGCATGAAAGTATTTTATTAAATGTTGTAAAATATTCTATACAAGTCAATAAAGACGTACCGACCAATGTTCAAGTCGTAAAACCAAAACGATATATTTTCAGGCAAGTTAGATAAAAATAATAGTCATATGGAAATAATGGATAGTGGCAGAATTTTAAATATCACCGAATGTGTTGAAAAATTTTATAATTATTTATTATCTTCTCCCAAACTTCTTCTGTCTAATTTACAGCAGAATTTAAATGGGCCTATTACAGAATGTTTTAATGCTATTAATAATTCACTTTTTTTTCGACCTTTTATAGAAGGCGATGTACTAGTTTTAATTAATAAGTTAAAAAATTCTAAATCCTCAGGAATATACGAAATATCGAATTATCTGTTAAAGCATATTTCCATATATATAGTTGAACCTCTTACTCACATAATTAACCTGTCTCTAAAACAAGGTATTTATCCCGATAAATTAAAAATTGCTAATGTAATACCTTTACATGAAAAAGGGGATGCCAGCCTATTAACAAATTATAGAGGGGATTACTTTATCACCAAGTATATCCAAGGTTTTTGAATCCGCTGTTAATAATCAACTTGTTAATTTTCTATAAATAAATAATGTACTATCCCCTAGATAACATAGCTTTACGATACATAAAAGTCTTGACATTGCACTTAGTGATTTTGTGAATGGTGTTGTGCGTGCTCTTGATAAATCACAGGTTGCCTTAGGGCTCTTTGTTGATGTTTTCGAAAGCATTTGACTGCGTTGACCATTCCATTTCATTGTCGAAACTTGAGAAATATGGGGTTAGAAGTGTAGCTCATAATTGATTTAATTCGTTTTTGTCTGATCGTTTGCAACAAGTTAGGATCAAAAACAGTATATCACTTTTAGAAGACGTCAGCATTAGAGTTCCTTAATGATCGATTCTGGGACCAACTTTATTTATTATCTTTATAAACGACATGCTTCAATATTTTGAACAATCAACATGCTTGACGGTCTCCTATGCTGATGACATAAATATCCTTATATGTTGTAATTCCATTGAGGAGACTGAAGATTGTGCTGTTCTAATGTAAAACAGAATGATATTATGGACAACCAAACACAAATTGTGTATTAACTCTGATAAAACTACTACAATGCTTTTTAGAACATCACAATCTAAACTTAAAATAAATGATGCCATCAAATTAGGTGATGCACATTTAGTTAGCTATGTTGGTAACACAAAAAAATGTTAGGGTTAGTGATTAACAGCAACTTGAAGTGGTCAAGCCATATAAATGGATTATCTTCCATATTATCAAAGGCTTGCTATGCTGTAGCAGTAACTTACCAGCATTCTAGCTCTTCAATTTTAAAGCAGTTATACTATGCCTCTTTCCATTCACACCTTGAATACTCTATAATCCATAGGGGCTTATCTCCTGAGGTACAATGTATTTTTGTATTACAGAAACGTGCTATCCGTATTTTAGCTAATTTAAATTTTAATGAAACATGTAGAGAAGCTTTTTAAAAATCTTAAAATATTGACTATCATAGTCAATATATTAATATTTTTAAAGTCTACAGTCTACATTTATGAAACAACGTGTTTTGTTTATAAATATAAAAATAAATTTTCGCAAAATAAAATAAATCACCAATATACTACAAGAAAAAAGAAAGATCTGATACCTATTAGACATGAAAGTACTTTGTATCAAAAGAGTCTCTTGTACACAGGTTGCAAGTACTTTAATGTTCTACCTGAAGAGATTCAATCATTAACAGCGATTTACATATTTAAAACCGCCGTGAAATCACTGCTATTACATAAAAACTGTTACACTCTCATGAATTTTGGTCACGTTGTTCATACTTATTATTATTTTTTTTAATTTAATGTACCTGTCATATGAGTGTTAAATAAGATTTAATTTTTAGACTGACAAAATTTCCTAAATATGTACTATTTTCATACTGTTTTCTGAAAAAAAAAAAAATATTACTAGTGTTATTATTATGTCCTCCTTTTGACGTACGTTCTAATATATTCGTATAGTTCGTAATTTTTCGTTATTGTTTGTTTGTTACATTTATGTATTTCTAATATAGTTTTTTCTATATATGTATATGTATATATATATATATATATATATATATATATATATATATATATATATATATATATATATATATATATATATATATATATATATATATATATATATATATATATATATATATATATATATATATACTATCTGTGCACCAGTTGACGAAATTTTTTTAACAAATGTATCGACTTGATATTTTGTTTCTAAAATTATTAAATATTATTTTTATATTATTATTATTAAATAATATTATTCATGTTTAATATATTTCTTTATTAGTAAATAATCCATGCGACAAAGAACAGGATTCCTCGAAGGCCCTGACCCAAGCAGATCACATTATACTTCGACATTATTATAATAATATACATATCGAAAGGTACACTAAGAAATTGAATATGTAAATATCTGACATATTGGTTCTCGGTAGCGCGGCATAATAATAAATACCAGAGCTTGTTACCGCTATCAATATGAACATTATTACACTCAGTATAGAGAACGGACAGTGTGGGTCGTAGCTCCTGTCAGTATTTTTTTTTATAACGTTGGGCATTTGTCTTGGGTTGGATAGTATATCTGTCGAACTGGACAATACCTTGCCAATGTATACGATCTCACCATTTGCCGACTTCACGCTATAGGTGTTAAGTTACGATGGAGAACAATTAGTGTAATAATATGTTTATGTTGGTATCTCTGACGGCCCACGGGGCCCTCTTATGTTTACCGGCACTGGAACATCCAAGAGAACATTGTCCTTTATATTGCCTGCTTATTGTTACATAAAGATATTGGAATTGTATTTATCCATTATAGTTCAACAAACAAGTGTATAATGTTGTTTTATGGATTTATGCATCCCTTTTGTTGGTTTTATTGCATATTGAAAATGCTGCGTGGATTAAGATATATGCAGTAGCTGTAAAAATTATGATACAGGAAGCATTCATGTATTCATGACTACAAACTGTTTTATGTAACCAAGGAACTATTGTAATTTCTATGATACATACAAAAAAAAATTATTTCTATAGTAAACAATAAAGACTTGTAACGAAAATGAAGTGATAAACTACTATGTAAATTCAGTGTTAATTAATAAATCTGCTGTCGTGCTATTAATGAAATATAAAATTACTACATCTTGGAACGGTAGAATTAATCTCTTGATATGAAAAAAATTTAATTTCCTCTTGAACATGAAATCGTTTAGTATAAAAAATATAACAGTAAGGCTAGTATGCATAATCGTTCTCCGATGACTCGCTAGCCGCTACTCAGCAATGAATGAATCTTATATATGAAATACATAAGATTCATGGCAGAAAAAGTGGAATTTCTGTTCCTAGACGGTTACTACAGCTAATTTCGTCAAAATTCACCAATTCTGCTTTGTTTATTTACATGGGTGTTGCTGTATTTCTTTTATTATTTAGATATCTCTATTTTCGTTCAAGATTTCTTTCGTTTAATAAAATGTTTCTAGTTAGTTCAAATTATTAATTTTTCATTAGTACAAAATTCTGGTTTGTTCAAAGGTTAACAACCATATCAAGATAAAAACCCACATGTTTATTTTTTTCCTGTAGATTATACTACTGAAATGCTATTTGTTTCGAAAATCACTCCATTCATCTAGTGCCAAAACCTAACATACCGTTTTTGCAAAATTAAAGAATCTCTTACTTTCTCATATACAGTTCTTCTCAATTTCCAAAGGTTATGAGTTTTCGACATGTCGGTTTTTGAATGTTACCTCCTCAATTATAAAGCGTAAATAGACACCGTTTTTCAAAACATTTAAGTAGTTTATGATGTATATATATATAACAGAAACGCATATTATCAATTATGTAACTGTTTTATGTGAGTTTTAGAGGACATATACAGTGTGGAAATTAAGTAACGCATAAATTCAGTAATTCCGTTGATATTAATTTTTTTGGAAAAAATCTCGAAGGGGTATAGCGATTTTAACCTCAGCAAATATTTTCAGTCTATTTTCAGTTTGTCATTTATTTTTTTTGTTATTTGAACTTTGTAACGCATAAATTCAGTAATTCCGTTGATATTAATTTCTTGGAAAAAGTCTCGAAGGGGTATAGCGATTTTAACTTCAGCAAATATTTTCAGTCTATTTTCAGTTTCTTATATCATTTATTTTTTTAAATTATGACGTCATCGACTTTTTTTTAAATGATAACCTATATTTTTTATTATTGATTTTGGTAGTAGTTTTTATTCCGGTTCCGACCATATAAAATTTTCAATATGTTATTATTTGAAAAAAACCGAGAAAAACAGTTTTTAAAGTTCAAATAACAAAAATTCATTAAATTGGGAAAATTTATCTAGTTGCCGATAACTTTCCATCAAACTTAGGCAACTAGATAAATTTTCCCAATTTAATGAATTTTTGTTATTTGAACTTTAGGACTGTTTTTCTCGATTTTTTTCAAATATAACATATTGAAAATTTTATACGATCAGAACCGGAATAAAAACTACTACCAAAATCAATAATAAAAAATATAGGTTGTCATTTAAAGAAAAAGTCGATGACGTCATAACTTAAAAAATTAATGACATAAGAAACTGAAAATAGACTGAAAATATTTGCTGAAGTTAAAATCGCTATACCCTTCGAGATTTTTTCAAAAAAATAATATCAACGGAATTACTGAATTTATGCGTTACTTAATTCCACACTGTATAATCACTGCATGCCAGTAATATGTCAGTTTTATAAAAATTCAGTAAGCTTTTTACATATCTGTTTCATTTCAAAATTACAAATACTATGAAACATTTTGAAGATTATCACATTAACAGTGCGTAAAGCTAAAATCCTTATACCATAACAATTTAAAAAACCCATGATTATTTAAAACTGAAAGGTTATTTAGTAATCGAAATTATCAGTTTAGGAATGCTAATTGTTGCATAGTAATTATATTATGGGGATCCTATATAAAATAAAAATATGGTGTTAAAATTTTGAAAATAATTTGCAATTTGATTAGAAAAAAATTTAACTGGATGTATACATTTACATAAAATTTTTCAAGCGTCTCTTTTTTTATTAAGTTTTACTTAAAATTTAATATTTATTAAGAAAATATTACTTAAACAATAATGTTCATGAATCCTACCCTTCAATCAGAAATTATTTTCTTAAAAATGGTCATTAGTATAAACATAATAAAATACATTCGCCGTAAAAGGGATAAATTTATTACCATTACTACTTTTATAAAAGTCTTTAATGGTAAGACCCACATTTTAGTCATTACTTTGTACAACTAAAAAACATTTTTGATTTACAGTGACACGTTTTACTGTTCAATTACTTTAAAACAACCAGTGATGCCAAGTTTCCAAATTTGTTATAAGAAATTAAAAAAAGCTAACATATTCTTTTTTATAATCCAAATAACTTAAAATATATTTTTTATTCGATTGTATTGAAAAGTGATGTTTTTTTGTTCGAATATCTGGACGAAAATATTACCTTTTTATAACACGTATTATTTTCTGTTGTGGTTGCTAGTTAACTGCTTTTCCGTGCCGAAAAATACTTTTCATCTTAGGACGAAAAGTGCTTTTCGGACGGTAAACAAATATGAACAAAATAATAGATACCATTTTCCGTACTCATACGGTTGCCTTATTTTCCGTAATCGTACGAAATACTGCATTTTTCGTCCTTGTGTCATAAATAACTATTTTCTTATAAGTTCTCCTCTTCATATAATATTTTTTGTTGCCTTTAGTAACTATTATGAGTTTTATCCTAATATTTAATATTAGTAGGATCTTATATGATTTGAAGATTTTTCCTCTTATGTACTAGCTTCACTTAATAGAATACCGCTAATAATATTTTTTTGTTTTTAAAACAATACTGCGCCTAAGATGCACTGATAATAGCTATTTGTGTATTAAGAGCGCAAAGTGATATATTGTCGCTCTGAGCTAGAAGATTAACGGCTCGCGAGAGCGGCAATGTCACTTTGCGCTCGAATTACACACAGGATTTTTACTACAACCGGTGTTTTTATAAAAATGTTTGGTAAAAATTAATAATTATTGATAACCTCAAATTTGACAGTTCAGATTTCAAAATGTGAACATCAATTTGCGCTACACATGTTTTTGTAGACGGAGTGCAAGAAATTTCACTAATTTCATCGATTTGCATTGAATTTTCACGTAAAGACATTTTTATTGTACGAGAACGATCTTAAAATCACGCACTGGTCACAAAATTTTCGACATCTGTCACCCTCAATGCTTACTTTTGTGTTAAAAGTCGCAGATACACTGGACGTTTCTTTATTATGGTTTCCATGGTAACTAAGCGTAACGCTCGCTCCTCGGAAAAGTGCAACTTTGCGCTTTCTTTTTGGAAGCGCAAAGTTGCACTTTTCGCTCGGTTGTAGAAAAATTACGTTTAGTCGACGTTGTCCCTACTTTTCTGCTATTATTCCATTGTTGTTTTATAAAAACGAGTTTATTTATTCTAGCTCGTAAAAACTAGAGAATGTAGTGACAACCTTACCAACGAATAAAATTGTTTCCAATTTTAATTTTTTTTTTAAGATATTCTGTGCCTCTGCCATACTACCATACTACCATATTATTATTAACCGAATGAGCGTCACAGAAGTGCTGTAACAGCACATATAGTACAATCCCTTGTATCTCTAAACTAAAGTTGTTCGGGAGGGGTACAAATTTAGAGACAACGGACACAATACCAATATTCATGTATAGTGAAAATAAACTCTCTTTCAGTTAATTCCATTGGCGCGACCCGGAATCGAACCTGAAACTTTTTGGCAAGAGTCAACTACGTTGCCTTTCGACCATCAGTCTTATAGCTGTGGATGCGATACTTATAAAACATTTCTATTTTACAGTATTCTTTACATAACACAAAATTGCTTTATAGCGCGTATCATAAACACTTAATATTTCAATTGTGCTTTAAAAACGCGTTCCTTAACATTCTGAACATCACCTGTAATTGTCAGAATGTTTTTAGGGAGTGACTACTACATCGTCTAGACGGTATTGCTAAAGAAATTGCTACACTGCTATAGAACAACATATATAGCACGTAGTCGGTGGTCGGTTTAGCAGTTTTGTTGTATGTGGCGCATTATGAATTTTTTGTTTATGTCGAATATGCAGGCATATAATTATCTCATCTCACCTGTGCTGTGGTTGACATAATTTTATTTTATATTGTGTTATATTATAAAATGTGCAATTTCGAGCTCAAAGTTTCTTTTTTTATACACGTATTTTTAAAAAATGTTCCTAAAAAAAATTAAGAGATACACAAAAGTTGAATTATTTATTTAAAGAGTATCACATACGTACATACTTTAATAATATGTTCAAATGTACAGTAAAGTAAAAATATATAAAAGTAGAAACCTACATACTTGATAAAAACTGCTTTATCCACTCTGACCCATAAACATAATTCTTGGATACAGCAGTAGACAGTGCAGACTTTTTTTAGAGCACTGTCGACAGTATACAATAATATTTTTAAGAACACTGTCTAGACATGTAGTAGTCACTCAGTTCCCTTTAATATTGTGCTTGTATGTTCAATTCTTGTAACATTTAACTAGATTTGTTAAACATCTACTTCTATTAGTATTCGTAGAAGTTCTTATATTATTTGCGCTTTGACTTCTTTCATAATTTTTTTAAATATTTCTTCGAAAATTGCCACTTTCTGATTTTTTTTCCACTTGAAAATACTGTGGTCAGAACAAATAAAGAAAGCGACAAAAAAAAAGAATTTATAAAAGCATTGTCCAAAGCATAGGTACGGATCCGAAACGTGGGAAATAACACAAAGAACTAAGGAACAGCTGCTTGCGGTGGAAATGGACGCGTTGAGAAGAAGCTCTAGGGTGTCTAGGTTGCAACATATAAATAAGAAACAGTGAAATAAGATAACGAATGAACAAGGAAGAAACAATTATAGAAAACACAGAGAAAAAAGCCTGCTGTGGTATGGACATCCAAGGCGTCTCCTCCTGAAAGCAGGGAAAAAAGACGACCCGCGAGAGAATGGGTGGAGGGAGTTATGGAGGTGATGAAAAAAAGTGACATGAATGAAAATGACTGGCTGGACAAGAGAAAGTGACGAAACGATCCAATTAGCTGTAAACCTGTGGGGCAATAGTTTGTCGTATTACAAAAATACAAGTAAACTAGATAATAAATCTATAACCGGAAATTATTTTCGAATATACAGGGCGAGCCAAAACGAAATTAACGGATCAAGGATAAAGGATCATTTTAAATGGAATGCTATGTACATCAGTACATTTTTTGAAGCCTCTTTCTATACTCTATTCAGTCCTATACTATTATTCACTATCTCCTAACCGCTTCAATATATGTTGAATTTTTTTGTTGAAATAATGCCATCTGCAAATGCATATTGAAAAAATTACCAAAGTTACAATTATGGGTTTTAAGAAAAACTTATGTGAATACTAGTTACGAGACATCTAGTTAATGTTTTTTATTTATTTTTACTTCCCAAAAATGTACAGGGTGACCAAAAATTAATTTTCAATTAAGAACTTTTTAAATTGAATTTTCTCAAGTTTTCCAAATGCATGGAAATATATTTGGAAGTATATTTTTCACATGTGATGTAGTAATGAAAAAACGAAAAATTTTTGTAAGTACTTCCCTATGGCTAATTGCAACCATTTTCATTTTATTGAGCAATAAGTACAAAGTTCAAGAATAAACTTAAAAAATAGAGGTTTCTTCAAATAATTCATTAGAAAAAATTATAATAACCGTTTCACATGTTGCCCATTTTAATTGACACACGTCTCTATGCGCTTTTGAAATGAGGCCATTTAGTAGGACCATTTCTTCCAATCCATTGATATGGGTAAATAGTATTTAACTGGTTCTTTACAGTAATAGTTTGTTTTGTAAATTTTTTTACTGTTTTCGCTATTCGACAATAGAACCTCAATTTAGTATAAATTGTTTTGTACAAACGAACATTTATCGCACTTATCGGCCGTCAATTATCATTTGTATTAATTTTAAAATATTTCGAGTTTTACAAAATGAATTTTAATAAAGCGGAACTTGTAGACATGACTTTTGTTTTGGGTGAGTCAAACATAAATTATTTGCTTGCCAATAGAATTTATAAGCAAAGGTATTCTGAAAGAAGGATTCCTAATATTAGCAGATTTCAAAACCTTCTCGATAGATTTGTGGAAATCGGAAATATCGAATAAAAAAAAGTGAAACAATAAAACGTGTTGTGAACGAAGAAAATGAGTTTTCTGTGGTGTTGGTAATAGTTGAGAATCCCAATATTAGTCAAAGAGAAGTGAGCTCATTAGTAGGAATAAGTTGATCGAATCTTAAAAACAAATAAGTTTCATGCATATCATATTCAAATGCACCAGGAACTATTTGATGACGATTTTCAAAAGCGTCTACAGTTTTGTAATTGGGCCAGAGATAAAATGCAAGATGTCACTCTTCAGTAAAGTTTTATTCACTGATGAGGCAATTTTTCATAAAAATGGATTTGTTAATAGGCATTATTTCCATTATTCTGCTTCCTAAAATCCTCACTTTTTTAGGCAAGTTGATAACTAGCACAGATGGTCTATAAACGTTTGGGGAGGAATTATTGGAGAACGTGTAATAGGGCCACATTTGTTTGTTGGTACATTGACTGAAGCTATTTATCTTCATTTTCTGGAAAACTATCTGCCACAATTATTGGTGAATCTTGAGAGGATTCGAAATAGGAATCCCACGCAGGTTGCTATAGTTGCCCGGGTGTGGGATGCTTGGACGTCGCTCTCATACCAGAGCTATCCAAGTGGAAGCCATAAAGGTACGACTGGTTGCCTGTCAGTGGTTTTCCTTTAGTGTCTATTTTGAGTTTTGTCCATCATTTTAACTCAGCTACACCGTGCTGATGAAGACCAATTAGTCAGAAACACGTGTCCACAGTTTGCATCTTTCTGCCATTTGCAATTTTTGCATTTTCCACCGTGCACATTTTTTCTTTATGCGGGCGTACCCGTTAATTCATTGTTTTTTACTGTAATGTAATTAAACCCGCGTCAAATTCCTTCTATATATATATATATATATATATATATATATATATATATATATATATATATATATATATATATATATATATATATATATATATATATATGTATGTATGTACCCGCATAAAGGAGAATACAAGAAATTGAATGGCAGAAGAATGCAAACCATGGACACGTGTTTCTGACTAATTGGTCGTCCTCAGCACGGTGTAACTGAGTTAAATGATGGGCATAACTTAAAAAAGAAGACACTAACGGAAAATTACTGACAGGAAGCGAGTCGCACCACAAAGGCTTCCAGTTGGATGGCTAGTTCATTTATAAATCTTTCGAAAAAAAAAATTAAATCGTTGGTTTTAATAACATTCCTCTATAAAAATAAGACGCAAATTTTATTTCAGAGCATCAATTATTCAGATTTTGCATCTAATTATCAAAAAGCTCTTTTTAAATATTTTGAAAGATGAGACCCTTAAGTTAGAACCTTAGGTTACTTTTGTTATAAAAGTTAATTATGTTCTTAGACTAATTGTACATAGTAAAATATTAAGATTTATTAGTTAGGAAGAAAATAATTCAATAGATAGTTGCCCGTACAAACAAAAATTTGTAACTCACATAGGATGGTCAACTCGATGATCAATTTATTTAAAAACATTAGTATGACAGTTATTTGTGTCCGAAAATATGACTTCTTAATAACGTTTTGATGTATTTCTCTTAGAAAAGGCATTTAAGAAGAAATTAATTTTTGCATAATTAATTACCATGGCCCACATGATTTCGAAAAATCTAAAATATACTGAACATTATTGTTTATACATATATAATGAAATAAAATGTACTTATTAAACATTTATGATTCATCATGGTTTCTACCTTAAAGAAATAAAACCGTTCAATCTAATTTACATTTCAGGCAATTTTTCAAAAAACTTCACCTTGTTAGAGATTGTATTTTAAAATTAACGAGCAGGCGGAGAGCATAAATAGCAGGAATGATGTTGATGTTTTCAGTGCCTGATCACATGCAGAGTTTTAAGGAGTGATTTACTGTGAACTAGGAAGTTGTTCATAAGTCTTGTAAGCTTACAGAACTAAACGATCGTAAACATGCCTTCATACTATCTCTATTTTGCATACGTTATGCCTCAAGACGAGATAATTAAGAAGAATTGAACAACTTATATCTCGTGAAATATAACCATTTTGGGTTCTAATGGTATCAGAAATAACGATATTTATGTGTACACTTAAACTATGATTTTCTTGATTTTTCGAGAATACAAATAGGGTGAAACATTTTTTAAATAAGAAAATAGAATATTATCAATAGACAGGGAATTTGGATGACATGAGGTAAATAATAGGGGCGAACGCAAAACAGGAGCAGATAGTATAATAAACAGAATTTTACATTTACATAACATTTCCTTCCTGTTTCACATCTGTTTTACCTTTTATGGTGGTTTTTTCTTTTCTTTTATTATTATGCACCCTTATTTTATAAGTGAGTGTATCAGTGCTACTCCTATCAACTTTCAGATGAGCTTAGACTCATTTATTATAAGTCGTTTTACATTCTCGCGGCGCTCCATCAGCCAGTCGAGTACCACACCACATTTAGTGGTAGTTCCTTAAAATTTCAATAAAACTTTTCAAGCGCTCTCCCAGCATTCATACCTTGTCGAGACACCTGGTCTAACCTATATCTATACTGCTCTCATAAAGCATCGATCCCTGCCCGAAAGCCACGATACAGCTGATTTTCCGATTTCATGGTAGTTTTGAACTTTCCTTTGTGACTCTTCAAAGCTTTAGGGCGTTCTCGCCTCCCATCACCGAACTGCGCGGCATTCAGTTATTCATTATACTTACTAGACCCATTTATTGGCCGCTCTACGCGCATGAGTCGCCGCTCACACAAGTGGGTCAGTCTTCTCAGAGATGACATTGCAGTTTTTAATTTTTCAAAATTCGTTGCCACACAAACTTAGCCACTCTAACGATCTCCCATACATTCTGCCATTAGCAGCTGCATGACTTTTATTAGTTCGTCATCATCACAGCCCCAATTAAATTATTTTATTGTACTTTCCAAATTTCCTCGTTTTAAACAAGTGGCGCTCAACATTATTCAACAACTCCATTTTTTCTCTCGTCCATCATCTAAGCAATCAACGTTTGGTGTTTTCGATGACATGTTTCGTCATAGCAAATTTACTAACGATTAGACTGGATTTACGTATGATAATTTAACGCCCTAGACTATACATAACAACACACAAAATAACATTCTTTCCAAAGAAGCAAACTTCGCCATGTTTACGTTCACGAACGCACTACATTAATTAGAAAATATAGAGTAAATAAAAAAATATCTTTATACACGCCATACACATTGTATAGAGCAAGGATGTAAACTAAATAAAAGGTTAATAAACAGGTAGTCGCTTATAAGTTTTTCATAAATCCCAACTCGACTGCCCAAAGCATGAAGAAGTATCTCACTCTTTAATGTTTAGTGACATGGACCTTACCCTACACTAATGCCTCTCGTGGTGAATTCAAGCGCGGTAGCTCTCATTAGGGTAGTGATATCAGTACATATATAAAATAAATACTTAAATAAACACATAGCAATATTATAGCAACAGGTTCTGGTTTACAATATGAACCGCCACGGCTATATTTCCGCCTTACGGAGGGGTGGTCGTCGCGGTTGGCCGGTATTCTGGCTCTGCTGCTAGATTGCCCCTTTTTTAGTTACGGATGAGGGTTGGCATTCTCCTGGTATATATAATGCATTAGATTTGTTGTGTTAATAGAAACTTTTAATAATTAACATAAGAGAAATAATATACAGGGTGTTATAGTCTATCGTAGACATGGGAAAAAGCTACAAAAAAAGCCTGCTTAAGAGAATTTAATGTCTAGTATGTCTGTAAGTATGGGCTAGAGGGAGAAAGAGTAGTATCTCCTTGAAATAGGGGGTTGGAGGTAGGGAGGGTTAAGGGCTGTTATAAAGGTATATGAGGTGTGTGTGTTTGTCGTTTTCTCTGTGGTATCACTCTGTAATAGGGCTTTGCCTGTTGAGTACATTACCAAATAAATAATTAAATTGTTATTGTCGTAGTATATAGGCAGATTCTCGTGTAGAAGGTGGTGTGTATGTCTAAATTCATGATGGTTCCTAATGTCAGTGTTCGTGTCAGTTCTGAATGTCGTATGTCTTAGGAACATTGTCGCTGTGTCTGTGATGTAGTCGCGTATGTAAGGTATGTCGGCTGTTATATGTAGTTGTTCAGTGCTTGTGTAACGATTAGGATTAGTGAGAAGTCGAAGGAGTTTCTTTTGCGCCGTCTGGAGGCGTCTGTACTGGGTGTCGTACTTCCTATTCCAGACGACGCAGCCATAATTCAAGATTGGTCTAATTACTTTTTTATATATAAGTAACTTGTTCCTTATACTTAAAGCTGATCTCCTATTAATTAAAAGATATAATTTATGGAATGCCATATAGGCTTTGCTAACTGTTTTAGAGATATGAGTTTTAAAGGGTAATCTTTGGTCCAAGTTAACTCCAAGATAACTACCTTCTTCTCCTCAATAACTCTTACGTTTATTTTAAGTGGCGTAAATGTACGTATGTATGTTAGTGAATTTCTTAGTAAATATGTTGTCTCTATTTTTGTCTCATTTATTGTAATTTTCCAGTCCGTATAATATTTCAGAAGTTTCTCAAGGTGATACCGCAACTTGGTGGTTGCGGTTTGAGCATAAAAGGACTGGGCGTAAATCGTGGTATCGTCAGCGTACATTATTGTCTGCGTTAAAGGGTGGGTAGGAAGGTCTGCCAAGAATAAGTTACACGGAGTTTCAGAAGTACTACTGTTTATACGGACAGAAAATGTTCTATTTTATCGTAGTTATGAAATATAAAAGCAGTTTGTGGATGTCTTGCAACTTGTGCAGAAGACCTCCATGCCAAACAGTGTCAAATGCCTTCTGAATATCGAGTAGTAACATTTTGGTGAAATGTTTTTGTTGTAGCCCTCGATAACGTCGTGCATGACTCTGCATAACGACAGCGTGGCATTGTGTCCCACCCTGAAGCCAAATTGTAAATTTGAGATGAGGTTTTTCTTGTTAATAATTTTATTAAGGTTAAGTAAAATAATGTTTTCCGCAATTTTCCTAAGCGTGTTGAGAAGCGATATGGGGCAGTAGCTGGCAGGAGTAGCGTGCATTCAAGAAAGGAACAATAATGGCGATTTTCCATGCTGCAGGGAAATATGCAGCCATATCGACGGATTTATGATATGGGTTAATTGGACGAGAGTTTTTTCGAGGAAGTTTTTTTTATAAAGGATGTTGGGGGGGTTGTGTCAGGACCAGGGGCTTTCAGGTGAAATGATCAATAAGACTTCCTTTAAACTTAATACAAATACATATTACAACTGAATAATAATATTATACAATTCTATAAACATCATTTTTTTTACCTTGATATTATAAAATATTTTTTTTTGATTGACTGACTATAAATGAAATGCAAAACGTCCGGATTAGTAGGAAAAAAAAATGCTAAAAACAAGTATCTATCTTGCTGCCTCAAAGATACTTGCTTTTTGCTTTGAGTCTTCCACACTAGAATCACTGGCATCCTTTCGATTGTTGTTTTAACTAAGCTCAAAACAATTCAGTGGAAGAACAAAAATAAAAACAAGTATCTGTCGTTAAAATATTTGAAATAAACTTTGTGACTGTATTTTACTGGGCTTTAGCGTAGAAAATCTATTGTAAGAAAGATAAGACTTGAAAATTGTTTTCGTAAATATTTCAAAAACTAGATAAGTTTTCTGAGTTTTTAATGCAGACCCATGGATTTGGGCTTAAAGAACCCAAAAATACAAAAAAAAATTCTATCAATTGTCCTCGATGTCGCAAAGACAATTCATTAAATGAAGATGTAATTTTTTTTCAAAATAATTTGTTGACCAAATATCATCTTACGTAGTGTCCCAGTGGGAGACACCAAATTTGAATTGTGTGCCATTTCTGTTGTATTCGTTATTGATATTTGATACTGAAGCTAAATATACCATGGACAGCGTGCATTCAGCAATTGGATGATAGAGAGCATGCAAGATGACGGCGAATTTTGCAAAAAATTCGGCTTCACTGACGAACTGCATTTTCACATGAATGAATACATTAATAAGCAGACATGTCGCATCTGGGGTAGCTTCAACCACCATATCATCCTTAAGAAACCAGAGCATCCTCCGAGAGTCACTGTTTGGTGTTATTTGTGGGCTGTAAGATAGGACCGTACTTTTTAGAGAATGTCGGTGGCAACGATGTAACAGTGAATGGTCACCGTTACCTAACTTTTTGTGGCCAGAAATTGAATGTTTCGATCTTGAAAATGTTTACTTTCAACAAGACGTGCAATTTTCCACACAGCCAATGAAACACTCGCTCTTTTCGAGACCAAATTTCCTAGGCGTATCATCTCTACCAGAGAAGACGTTGATTGGCCTCCAAGATATACGATATGATCCCTTGGACTTACTCCTTTGGGACTACGTGAAGGATAAGGCGTACGTGAATACCTCGCAGACGATTCCTGAACTGAAAAAAACATTCGAGAAATTTTTTGGAAATACGGTTTCAATTATGCCAGAATGTCATGCAAAACTTCTTCAAGAAATACATACCCGCCAGAGAAGCCGGGATGGCAATTTGACCGAATTCATATTTCATGTTTAATACCTTACTTTCAATAAGAGATGTTTAAAAAAACTTTTTATTTTAATGATTTCAGTAGTTAATCAGAATTAAAATCTGATACCTCCCACTGGGACACCATTTATGTCTAGACAATAAGATATGAGAACTGACAAATAATAAAATACATGACACATTTTAGAACTCATAATATTTAAATAACTGCTATATTTTTTAAGCCAACATATGTGCTAACTGCTAACAATGAAATAGAATGATTCGAAATATACTAGACAAATAGTTACTAGAATGCAAATCACAGTCGTTACTGTTAACCCATATAAATAATAACATTTACTGTGTTATTTACATGCTAACTGTTTTTCCTGGTAATGACAAATTAAAAACGTTTGTACAACTATACTTTATTAGTAAAGTCGCAAAAGGCTGCTATACATAGCAACGAGCGTTATATATTTACACCTACTTCATTGAAAAAATAACTGAAAATTAATGTAAGGAGCAGTGAAGCGAGTGTGACCGTGAATTTTTTATTGCTAATCAATTCATCAATTATAATATTCTGTACAAAAAAGAATACAGTTATAAAGAGACATTTCAATATATTTTCAATATTCACAGATATAACATATATGTATATCTTTATGTCGTTATGCATGGTATTAGATTTAATTTAAGTGGTTAGTATAGAAAATTATTACTACCATAGATAAGATTTGACGACAATGTTGTAAATACCTTCTTAAAAACCTGTAAAAATTTCTGTAAAATATTCGCTACTGCCACTTTAATAAACTACTGCTAGAACAAGTTGACATACTAATAAAAATGCTGATGAAGTAGTTTATGAAGGAAACTACATCAAGATAGGTACGAACTTATAAATATATGGAATTAGCTTTAAAAAGGTCCTTCTGCTATATTAATCGTGAATTAAGTTTAGTAAATAAAAATGGTTTTTTAAAAACTCAGTTTCTTAAACTTGAAATATATCTGAAGCAGTCGGGGGCGGGTTAAGTTAAAATTGAATTACCAAAGGCTAAAGCACATTTATCGTGGAATTCCTAGACTTAAAATTTGTAACCTTGTGCTTCTTCACTTTATCATGATACAAATCAATGAAGTGTAGTATCTTATAATCCAATATTGGATATGTTATCAGTCAGTGGAGTAGTTGTTTGGACTTATACCATCCAGATATGTTGAGTAGCCTGTACACTCCATTTTTTTGTTAAATTTAGTAGCAATAAAGAAGACCAAGTCTTTACCTCAGGACTGGAGCAAATAAGAATGGTCATCCATTATGCCAGAGTTGTCCTGAAACATCCCTTGAAGACCAGAAGAACACGAACAGAAGAACATAATCTCCCTGGTAGTCTAGAGGTTACAGGAAGAAAGTCGATACAACTTCAAAATGTTACAATACTTTGGCAATATCTTAATTTGGAAAATTTGTATATACTGTAAGAACTGAAGTACATCCTCAGAAAGAGAAATAGCAGAGTAATAAACAATTCTGGTCTACTACCCCTACAATTCGTACAAACTATCAGACTATTGGAACTATGGCAAACATTTTCGCTTGACACTAACAATAAATGAATATAAACTCATACAACAATACAACATCCTAAAATCCAAGTTTTTCAAAGAGAAACATATCGAATAAAATAGTCAAATGCCTGCCCCTTTATTAGATAATCTCGAAAAAATCACTACTGACATTAATTTACGAATTAAACTCTAGACAAAATCCGTTCAATGAGCTTAAATTAGGAATAATTAACTGATATTTCATTATCATAGTTATAACAGGAAATCTATACTGGACTATGCAGACAAACATGACAAACAAATGATACTCAGTTAAAACCAAAACAAAATTAAAACCATTTTAACAGGCCAGACAACTATACTAATTTTTTTTAATGAATTTACCCAAAACCTATCACGAAAAAAAAAAAAATTAAATACTATAGCTTATTCGATGAGTACTTATATTGGATACAGCTCCTTATATGAACCGTGTTGAAACAACTATATCGAATCAAATATAGGCTAATGGTAGATGTTGTACATGATATATTTAGCACATACATTCAAAAAAATTGCCGAAGCATTCAAAACTATCTATTTTGTGAAATACAGTTACCACTGGACTTTATTTTAACACGATGGGGGTACATAAGGTAGCGAATTTTGATATCATCAAAAGACTAATACCTACAGAAATGGGATACACGTAACGCATCTGCTATTTCTCTGCTCAACGGGGGTTCAACGACAATAATAATAATTCAATAAAATCCAGAATACATTTTTCAAGAATTCCGTTCGCCACACAGTAATAGAAAAATTAACAGTTACAGTAAATTATGCGATAAATGTATTTGACCTCATATCTTAATTAATTAGTTGCATATCCAAAGGTATTATAAAGTCTAATTCATGATAATTTAATTTAATTTTTAGCAACAAGCATGGAAACCTATCTGCGGGACATTTAGAGAACTGTTTGATACAGTATAGTTTATGTACTAACCATTTGTCTTTCTATATAAATACAGTTAGCTGGGACATAATCGTTAGCATAACAGCAACCTCCAATTAAGGCGGAATAAGTTATCAGTACCTAAACATCAGGGCTGTTTTAAGTGAAAAAAAATATTTCTCCAGAAACAAGCAAAGTGCCGACAAAATACTAGAAACAGCCACAGTACGCTCGTCAATAGGACAGGACAATTTTGTATTATGTACCCCAATTTGCCTGTAGATTATCAGTCAAGATTTGTAATAGATTTGTCATCGTCTAAAGTTGCTCTTATATGAAATTGTTTAAAACTACACTAGTCACTTTGACTTTTTCACAATGTCTTCAAAAAATCGCTTTCTTATATGGTCTTGTCATTTTAATTTAATAAACGAAAAAAATTCATTGAAAAAATAGACAATTTGTTGACATTTACTAATGGAGGCAGCTGTCGACAAAATTTAGATAAATTATTAGATAAAAATTAAAAACAGCATATTTTTAATTAATATTGTGTTATTGCAGATTAGCATAACAACTCCATTTGATGAAGATAATTATGCTAAATAAGTATGTTGTATCTTTTCTAATTAATTCTCTTCACACATTTCTGGACTAAATAAAACTAAATTCTAATAATATTTATATCGCAATATTGGTAAATTATGTTTTGACATGTGTTCCATTAATTTATAATTACGTAATTACTTTTTATGTATCTTTTCAAAAACAATACAATTTGTTAGTGAACCACTCATACGTTAACAATGTTGCTACAATTAAGTTTTTCTTTACAAAAGTATCTTAATCATTATAAAATGGCAAATAATACTTAAATTTAATTTAGCATTTACAAAAATCATAAATGAAGCAAAAAGTAGTGCAATATTAATTAACAGCTGAATTTTGTGTTTCTACAATGTAAATTTATATTAAACTGTATTTTATTGTGCATTTGCGTTGTTATAATATATTTTATTAGACTGTCAGTAACATTTCGTTTGACATTATTAGTACCTACTACCTACTACTTGTGCTTATATCTTAAATCAAATGAAAACGATAAACAACTACATTACATACAAAATATGTTCCTGTTCAGTAATAATTTATAAAGAAATAAAATCAAAACAACGAAAATTCGATTCAAAAGTGATTTTAGTCCAAAATCCAAATAAATAAATCAATTTCTACAAAAAAAATCGCTCCCAAAGCGGAGTGATATTATTTGTTTAAAGTATGTATTGCAAAATTTTAAATTCTTTTTTCGTTAGCAAATCAAACGTTTTTAAATTTATTGGCCCCATATAAATTTGATTTATTTCTAATTGTAATTTTAAGTCTATGATGCAATTTAGCAGATTCATTATCATTATAACTACATTACTTTACGTCTGGTTTTTTACCTCTAACTAGGGTATACAGAAGAAACAAGTTGTATGTTATGATCAATTTATGATACAGAAATTAAAAGAATTGAAGATAAAATTCAGTATTTTAAAATAAAAATTGAACCATTTAGTAGGATGGTAAGTGGTAATGAATACAAAGTACATGCAAAAATCAGAAATAGACCAATGGGGAGTGAGGGAAAATATTTTATAAATATCATATTATTCCCTTATGTTAGATTAATTCAGTATTGAGTTTCTAGCATCTAGTTTAAAGTTACATAAAAATTTCACTGATAAAAGGGGCTAATGGTAACAGATATTAAGTCTCATCTAACAAAAAATAATTTAGTTTTTCGGCTTATCATACTTTTATTCATACGATTGCTTGAATCAAACCTAGTGCAATGCTAATTTTAACCAAAATTTTGATTGATTTTATTTACCAATAACATTGATTTTAATAATCAAGAAATAGGTTGATTATACTTATCAGTAGAGATGTTATATCGGTCCGCAAGTCATGGGCGGTGCCAGGTAGAGAAATACCCAAATACGTAAACGAGACTTGTTTACTATTTTAGCAAAGACAAAATATTGATTTTAGTTTATTGCTATGCCACGTGGTGTGTACAACGTAATTTATTCCTCTCTGTTGTATTGTTGATACTATTAACACTGACGTAGTTTTCCACGAAACACCAAAACACTATATACTGCAATCGACGCGCCTTTCGCCAACCAAGTTCAGATGATGCCAACTTGGTTGGCGAAACGCGTCGAGTGCAGTATATTAGATTAGATTATAAGGGAGGAGCTGGCTAGTTGGCCTTGATCACCGCGACCCCCTGTGGGTCTATAGTGGAGCTCCTATTCATTTCCTTAGAGCTCCTTATCCAGCTTTGTCCTTTGTATCAGACTCTACAGCCTTGATAAGGGGCTCTTAGTGTAGCTGTCAGCTCTTGGTTTTTGTTCCCCAAGTAGTTGGAACCTAAGTCTAGCGAGGCCTTCACAGTGGCACAGCACATGGACTGAGGATTCCTCTTCCTCTTGGCAGAATCTGCATGTTGCATCCTGTACCAGACCCATCAAACTCATATGTCTATTGAGTCGACAGTGTCCTGTTAAAAGACCTACTATTATCCTAATGGCCTTTCTATTTTGGCATAGTAGATCTTTCGTAAATTTAGCCGATCTTTCTTTAATGAACTCTTTGGCCTGTCTCTGTTGCGGGAAGCTCCTCCACCATTCCAGAGATTTATTTTGCATCCATTCCTCAATGGATGTTCTTATGCCTGGCTTGGCCATGCCACAGAAGGGTTCAGGTCCTACTAAGGCTGTGGATGAGCCTTCTCTGGCCAGTTCATCCGCCTTTTCGTTACCTTTATGTCCCTCGTGTCCTGGCACCCACACCATGGTCAGTTTATTTTGACTTCCTAGGTCTTTTAGGGCATTCACACAGTCCCACACAAGCTTTGAGTCAACCTGCATGGAACCGATTGCTTTTAGTGCCGCTTGGCTATCGGAGAAAATGGCTATCGACTGATTGACAGTCCCTTGCCTTATTATTTCCTTTGCACACCACTGTATCGCGGCTACTTCAGCCTGAAATACTGTGGCGTATTTTCCTAGACTTAACGAGATTTCCGTTTTTGGCCTTATCCCGTAAATCCCAGCTCCCACTCCTTGTTCTGTCTTTTAGCCGTCCGTATACCAGATTTTTTGCGCTGTTATTGGGGGACCGTTTTTCCAGTCTTCCCTGTCTGGTATTATAATTTGAAAGTTTTTATTGAAGTTATACTTCGGGACTAAGCTATCCGTAGGCATTCCTAGTATAGGATGCGCCTTTAACTCTAAGTATAACCTCTGGTGCTCTGTTCCGTGCTGCTGCCTTATGGGCGTTGAGCCTTGCATTAGCCTGTGTACCACTGAATGAGCTTCTCCTTGGATAAATATATGTAGTGGTGACAGGTCTAGCAGGACCTCTAATGCGGCTGTAGGAGCGGTTCTTATGGCCCCCGTGGCGCACAGGCAAGCAAGCCTTTGTACGCCACTTAACAGCCTTATAGCTCCCAGCTGCAGTGTCTTAGTCCACCATACTACTGATCCGTAAGTTATCATGGGTCTCACTACCCTGGTGTATAACCATAGGGTCATTTTTGGATTCAGTCCCCAATTTTTCCCACACATCTGTCTGCACCTTCCCAGGGCAATTGTGGCTTTTTGTGTGATTTTTTGGATGTGGGCATTCCATGTCAGTTTTTGGTCGAAGATGACTCCTAGGTATTTCACCTCACTGGCAAATGGAATTTCCACTCCATTGAGCGCTAGGGATTTTAGGCCTTCCAGGGCTCTTTTCCGTGTAAAGTTGACGATTGTGGTTTTGTGAGGATTTATGGACAGTCCTTCCCCATTGCACCACCTGTCGACAATATTTAGGGCATTTTGAGAGCGCTCTACTATCGTGCTCGCAAATCGTCCCTTGACTACTATTACTAGATCGTCGGCATACCCTAGGCAGTAAAAGCCTTCTGCGGACATTTTTCGAAGGAGTTCATAAACAAGGGTCGCCCACAGCAGTGGGGATAATACTCCACCTTGGGGGCAGCCTGTATTCACCTTTGCTTCAATGGTAGCCTCGCCTATGTTGGATATTATTACCCTCTTTTCTAAGCTGGCTTTGATCCATTGGCAAAGTAGTGTTGGGACTCCTCTATTTGATAGGGCATTCGTTAGCGAATACGTTGTCGCGTTATTGAACGCTCCTTCTATATCCAAGAATGTAGCCACTGCAGTATATAGTGTTTTGGTGTTTCGTGGAAAACTACATCAGTGTTATCTTCACATCAAAGGTTCCAACCCACTCCAGGACAGTTGATAATATTATTTGTTGTATTTCATTCTTGATATTAATTTAATAATAAAGTATATCACACTTGCCCAAGGGTAAAAAACGGCCATACGCTGACAAAGTGAATAAATTAATCAGTGAATTCCCAATTCCAATTTCATTTTAATCAGCTTTATTTCCTATTTTATATACATTTGTAATTAAGGCTACTTTTTATTTTATTTATTTCATATATAAATATATAAAAACAAACAAACAGTATAACATGAGGGACACAGTTGACAAAAAATGGTATTCAGCCAGGACGATAATACAGTCTAGGTAAAGCTGGGCCCTCCTAGTTGCCGGTGTTGTGGCAGCTCATGTCATTTTCACCTCTTATCACTCACTGTGCATGGAGGCATGTTCCAGCACAGAAACAAACAATGCATTATAATTCATAAAACAAAAAATTTTTAACGTGTGAATGATTGTATGTACACAGGAAAAATTACAAAAAACCTGCTCAAAATACTGATTTTTTTTATTTTGAAAATAAATTTGACGTCCAGGGTGGGGTTCGGAATAGGGAAGGCATGTCTACGCATTGTAAGGCGTAAATTACCGGACTTATTCTACAGACCTGATGTGTTGGGACAAACGTGATTGTAAACGTCACGTAAATTCTGTGCAACATAAAACTAAAAAAAGGTGCCTTCGACAATAGAGTTTATGTTCGATTTACTCATATACTGTACATACTGGATAAACAACCATTTCAGGAATTCTGGAATAAATACAATCCCAAGGTGACGTTACCAAGTCACACAACGTTGCGTAACTATATACCAACTGTAAGCGAAGACATTGTAAATAATATCAAATGTGTATTAAAAAATACACGGTTCTGGTTATGTGTTGACGAGACGACAGATTGTAAAAAAAATTCAATTTCAGATGTTTATAGCACCCTCTTAAACCGACATTTCCACTGTTACTAGCTAGCAAAAGACTATACTGGCCAAACAATTACCCGGATGGTGCTGGAGATGTTAGAAAAATTTGAACTGTCAAAAAGTCAAGTGTTGATGTTTGTGACTGATGGTGCCGCGACAATTCGTTTAGTAGGCCGTTCTCTTCAAGAACACGATTGTAGATTGGTACATGTTACGTGTAAAGTGCATGCTTTATAACTTGTGGCAAAAACTATTTGACAAGGTTTTCCAGAGGTAGATCCATTGATAGCAATTACAAAAAAAGTGTTTCTTAAATCTCCTAAACGTCGTCGCGCATTTCATAGCATACATGATGCTGCAAAGTTTGTACAGATCTTTTCCAGTTTGTGGTGACCAAGCTGGTTAAGAGGATGAGTTGTGCATACACAGTTAAAAATTGTAACAGTTTATTGCTTTTATTACTAGTTAATTTCTTTTATTACACTTATTATGATGTGTACGCCAAAAAATGCGCCGCAGGACATATCCTGCGGCGCATTTTTTATCAACTCTACTTATCAGGGAATATATGCCTAATTTGTATAACTAGAGTGCGTATTTCGGATGACATTTCCGAGAGGGATTCTAAATAACACGATACTAGGATGCAATATATAGTGACATTTCAATGTCAACATCATTATTAGCAAATTATTTTATTATCAGTTGTAAATTATAAAAAGAGCTGTTCTCCAATAGTTTTGTAAAGTTACAGTTAACGACATCGACCACTAACTATTATTGCTACTTCAAATTTCTATATTTGTTAACTTACCTATCATCACTATATATCTGTTTTTATAAAGATTCACCAGCATGGTAAATAGCCCTCAATATTGTGATAATAAACTATCATGGACAATACCCTCATTTGATAAACCTAATTGGCACTCATAAATCGGAATTTAAAATGTCCCATCTTTAATGTGGCAAATAGTCATAAATAGTTTTATTATAAATATATTGCAATTGTTTTTGTTTATCTATTCTCTTCAGAATTGTTTGAAAATGGTATTTTAAGTACCGAAACTGCAGAAACGTGAAATTACAATAAATTAGTGATAAAAAACCAAAATAAAATGTGTTTTTTTATTCATCTATCACAAAGTAACAGCTTAGACAATTCAATTCCCCTCACTTTGTATAATTAAAAAGTAAATAATGTAGCCACGCATAGCTACTACTTTCGTACCAGACATACACTTCTTGATGATTTATAAAAATTGCATCATGTGAAGAAGTGCCCTTTAATTGCGATTGACCACTAATAAAAGAGTTTCTTGTGGCCTTCGGGAACACCATTCGTAGATCGGTTTCTGGTTGCTGCCTACATCAGTAGAATGTAGGTGCACGCAACGTCGATAAGAAGGATTTCAGTATTATACATTTCTATGTCATAATAGAGTACTAACTAATAAGGTAACTCCATCTACAAGCAGTCAATCGCAATTGAAATATATTACAAAAATGCTCCATATTGATGAAGGCAACAACCATGAACCGATTACGAATGGTGTTCGTAACGACCTCAAGCTGGACTTTTTTTCATTAAGTAAAAATCCAGTTAATAGTGATCAATCGCTATTAAAACTTAAGTACTTCTTCGTATGATACAAGTTTTATAAATCGTCAAGAAGTGTACAGTCGGCTCCGAAACTAGTAGCTATGTGTGGCCTTTTTAATTTTTAATTAAATGATGCGAGAATATTACGACTTTGTACAGATATAACTTTCAGCATTTATTACTATTTGTGAATAAATCTCACCTCTCTATTGAATATTGGTATTTTATTATATCTTTATTAGTTACTATTTTCAATCGTATATGATTTTAAAATTTTCAAATAAATGTATAGGAAACTGCAACGCCACTGGATACGAATAAAAAATGAAAAAGTTAGCGGTACCGCCAAGAGTTATGTTAAGAGTAAGCAGCAGTGGCCTGGGATAGTTTGGTCACCACCCGCAGGTCTTTAATGGAGTTGGTACTTATATAAGATCCATGAATACCGTAGACATAGCTTTTACTCTCTGTATACGTTCTGTTTAGACCTTACACCGCTCGCCGACGGTAGTGAAAAAATAAAGACCAGATAATTTGTGGTCTAAACAGATATAAATTTCTCTAAATATGGCCAGGTGTCACTAATAACGGCGCTACAGTTATTAGATTAATATTAATGTGTGGTTTAATATTCATGGGGACTTTTTTGAAAAAGGCCACCGTTGAGATGCTATTGCTCAATGAACAAGAAATGATTTATTTAATTGTGAAATAACAATTTATTGAAGGTCTTTAAGTTTTATGATGGGAAATTATAAGAGTAATTAAATTCCTCTTTTTATTATCATGGTATTAAATGCATTTGATGACAACGTTAAATAGAGATAACATTAAATTTGAACTAGTGTTTATAAATAGTGGTGGTCGAACGGTAAGGATATTTATCTGTCACCCCGATGTTTCGGGTTCCATTCCTAGCTGAGAATCTTTTTTTCAAAAAGTAGAAATTGATAACAGCTTAAGTAATTAGGTGCGTGTCCGTGTAGTTCCCACCCATACAAGCTTACTAGATACAGGAGGTTATCAATTGGGACATATTTATACGTAAAAACTAGACGCGTGTTATCAATCCCTTAGCCCCCATAGCCACCCTTTCTAAAATTTCAAATACCATATGTGGGACATCGTTGGAAAGGTAATTTTACAAGGATTTTATTGGCATACCTATTTTCTAGGAGACCTGAAATTGAGGGAGAAATAGTAAAAATCATTTATTCTCTGAATAAAATTTGAAGGAAACAACTACTCAGCGAACAAAAGCCCCGACCTGCATTGAATGAAACCTGCAAATCTTGTTTAATAGATAATATCATTTGTCAATTCCTCACTAGACGGTTTCGAACTTTTTATGTTCTCATCAGTATGCCATAAGTAATGGAAGACATAATGATAGCAAACCAAGCTAGCCTAAAGCGGACTAAGTAAAAGAGACATAGTGAGTGATAAGTGTATCCCTCTGGTGGTCAGTGCTACTACTAGTCAGACATCACTGATCTCTTAGTGACTGATAGCGATCTGCAAAGCAGGTACCAAGAGCTTCGACCTCTAACCCTGGTGGGCTAAACTATATAATGATAAGTGTATCCCTCTGGTGGTCAATGATGTCTGACTAGTAGTAGCACTGACCACCAGAGGGATACACTTATCACTCACTATGTCTATTTTTCTTAGTCTGCGTTAAACTAGCCTGGTTTGCTATTATTATTTGTCTTTTCCATTAATTATGGCATACTGACGAGAACATAAAATGTTCGAAACCGGTCTATGTCTAGTGAGGAATTGACAAATGATCTTAGCTACCAAACAAGATTTGCAAGTTCAATTCAATGCAAGTCGGGGATTTTGTCCGCTTAGTAGTTGTTTCCTGCAAATCTGATTCAGTATATAGTTTAGCCCACCAGGGTTAGAGGTCGAATCTCTTGGTACCTGCTTTGCAGGTCACTATCAGTCACTAAGACATCAGTGATGTCTAACTAGTAGTAGCACTGACCACCAGAGGGATACACTTATCACTTACTATCTCTGTTTTGCTTAGTCTGCTTTAGGCTAGCCTAGTTTGCTATTATTATTTGTCTTTTCCATTACTTATGGCATACTGACGAGAACATAAAAAGTTCGAAACCGGTCTATGTCTAGTAAGGAATTGACAAATGATCTTAGCTACCAAACAAGATTTGCAGGTTTAATTCAATGCAGGTCGGGGATTTTGTCCGCTGAGTAGTTGTTTCCTGCAAATCTTATTCAGTATATAGTTTAGCCCACGAGGGTTAGAGGTCGAACCTCTTGGTGCCTGCGTTGCAAGTCTCTATCAGTCATTAAGACATCAGTGATGTCTGACTAGTAGTAGCACTGACCAGCAGAGGGATACACTTATGTCATTTATTCTCATTATTTTCGTTGGGCTGTTTATTAAGGTAGGTAACTATTAAAAATGACTTTCGTTAACTTCCAATAATACAAATGTCTTTTAAAGAGAGAATAATTATGACGACATTATACAGTTAGTTATTCCCTGCCTAAAATCTTCATTGTTTGCCGGCTATGTTGCATAAACTTTGAATTTCAAATGCGCTCAATAAGAAAAGATTCAACTGAGATAAGTCATGTGATATAGCAGCCATCTGATGTCACAAATACAAGGCATTTTGGGAGCCAGCGACGTGGCCTATTTTCTTTATGTCGCCTTATTATTTTCTTTCTTTAATGATGAAGTCCCATGTTCGGGGCACGATGTCACAAATACACCAGGTATTTTTTGTCTAAAAGCTTGTGGTTTTATTCTTCTCTAGCTGGGTTGTTATTTTAAGTTGGGCGCCACCTAACTTACTGCCACGAAAAATAATTTTAGTTTTATTGCCTTGGTATTTAATCGTACGAATGGAATTTTCTCAAGGTCGATTTTTGTTATACGGAGGTAAGGTAGCCTATTCTTATCCTCGTTGAATATTTCGGTGTGCCTTTAGCTACTCTAGCAAAGCTGAGCAAGACTTCAGCAACTCCTCGGCGTTCCTGGCTTGAGAGACCTGTTTCTACCTCGGATTTTGTAGCTGAAGGGTTTCATCAAGCGGCGTATGCTTTTTATAATAAAACCTGATGACGGAAGATTCCTCAAGCCAAAATCCACGAATGATAAAAGCTGTCGAAGAAATGGTTTTGGTTGTCTGCGGTGGATATTGTAGAAATATTTTATATGTGGTGGACGCCGTCTTCGTATCTTGAATACCAAAAAATAACCCAGCCTCGCGCGTGGAGAAATTTCTTAGTACCTATCTTAAGACTTCTAGGGACCGCTGAGATCTAATTATCTATGAAGTTGACAACGAAAGACTGCTTTTAGGGCTTAAGATCAGTTGGTGGTAATTAATAGGGTTTACAACCGATTTAAAATTAACTGGTTTTCGTTCCCGAAGGGACTGCAAATCTATTTTAATGCAAAAGTTAAAAATGTATACTTTTAAAGTGAATTTAATTTTACGACGTCCTCGCGTTGCTGCTAGGTGGAAAATCGTTATGTTTAAAATTAATATTATACTTGAAACTAAATTTAAAACTTCCACCTGCTCGCGTCGGCTGCTGGGTGGAGAATTGTATCAACTTGTCTGAAATTTTTGTATTTATAAGGCTGGTGTCGTCACTCACTGCGATGTCATCCTTTCTTCATTTGTCCTTGCAAAATCCTTTTCGAGGCACGTGCGGCTGGCATCGTTTAAAATTTATTTGATAAAATACTGAAATTTAGCTTTTACTATCTTAAAATTTTGTAGGGTCTCTCGGTGTGGAATCAAATTGTTCAAATCTGTTTGTAATTATTGTTTACGAGTTTCTCTATGCATTTTTGTTATTTTTACTTATTCGAATACATGGTGACGCCGGGCGTTGTAGTTATACTGCAGAGCGATTTTTTTTAACCAAAAATTAATTTTACTGTTTTTACTTTTAAAAATCGGAGAATTGAGATAAAAAATTGCGGTTTGAAGTTTTAAATATGGTTTTTTGTTCTTTATCTAATTTACTGAAAAAAAAGTGAAGTGACGTTTTGTACTTTGAGCCTTTGTAGTTTCTTCGGACACTTTTTAAACTACACCATCATCATCATCAGACAATTCGGCATTTAGGATTTGCTCCTCTTCGCCATCATACTCATTTTTGTCAACAGTATTTGATGCAACTGTCGCTAGGGACATTTAAAACTAATTTCCAGATTCTGGAAATTTACATAACCATATTCCCGGGAATATTCGTAATGTGGAAATATTCGCAAAATGGGAATATTCCCTTTGCCAATCACAAGCATACATGTATTTTTAACTAGCAATCACAATAGTAAAAGTATATTACTAACATCAATGCACCCACTATGTGCCACCTGCCAGTCGCAAGCATTGCTGGTTTCATCCACGCTAATCCAGTATTTGTCATTCAGTTCAGAATCAATTTTTGTTTAATACGAAACATTCCACATACTTACAGATTTATACAAAACACCACTATAGAAAACTTTATCCAACGGCACACCAATTACTGCAGTATACAATAGACCACAGAACGACTTCACTGTAGGTTCTCTTGATAATTTAGTGAACGCGGGTTATTGCAATCTAGTTGTCGGTGAACTAAATGCCGGCCATCACGCGTGGAATAACTGTCAGCGTAACAACGTAAACGGCAACACCTTGTTTTAACCATAGAGTATCCGAACGCCCCAACTCATTTTCGAGATGATGGTAATACACCTTCTACACTCGACCTCATAATAAACAAGAACAGTATCCATTTTTCCCATCACAATTCCGTCAAAATACTTTTAAACAACACGACACGCGAAGACGCACGTATACGAATCACCTTATACATAAATGCCAATTGACCACGTTACAGATAATTTTTAAACACATGTACATATCAACAACAACATTAACACGATCGCTGATTTGGAAATTGAGGTGAAAACGTTCACTGGGGTACTACAAGAAGCAAAACAAGGCGTTGCTCAGATATCACCATCGATCAATACAAAGACCAACGGACGCGATCAAACAAGACATATAAACGAAAAATAGCCTGAGACAACGCTGGCAAAGAAACAGTTGTGGCTAAGGATGAAATTAACAGATTGAAAGGACAAATTAGAACAGCCATTGATACTTTAAGAAATCGAAAGTGAAGCAAAAAGCTCGAGGCGCTAAATTCTCAGGACAACTCGCTGTGGAGACTAACAAAATCATTAAAAAACAAAGACAAGCGAGACGCCATCCCTGCTCTTCTTTATAACGGACAGACATACATGACAGACAGGAAGAAGGTCGAACACTTGGTTGATACACACCAGTAAATACATAACTTTAACGACGCTCCCAACACGTCGGAGCAGGATGGCATCGAACAAATGACGATTTACTGATACGAGACCTTCAAATTACTGAACAAGATTTTTTTGGAAATCATGACAAAACCCTCCGAAATTACGAAACTTGTTATATCACTACACAACAGAAAAGCTCCGGGAAAAGATGGTATCGAAAACATACTTCTCAAAAATATATCGAGAAAGAGTGTTTTGCAACTTGTTTACCTTGTTAACGATATCTTGCGCATGCAACACTTCCCCAGTGCCTGAAAGAGTGCTGTTGTGGCCCCGATACCGAAACAGGGGTAGAATTCGGCTTGCGGTGAACTATCGTCCAATTTCCCTTCTTTCGACTATATCCAAGTTGGTTGAGAAGGTAATTATTACTCGTTTAAATAGGAAGTAATTTTAGACGCTTTCACTGACAATCCTCGTAGTAGCATATGAGATATGGCATTAAATTTGAATTTGACTCGCAACAAAATTTGGAGGTGCCCTCGTCGATACAAATTGAAGTCATTTAAACACAAATTTCTACACACCTTGGAAGAAGGTGATGATAACAGACCGCTTGAATACTGTTTCTGGGTTCAAGACAATTATCTTAATTATCGACATTTTTTTGGAAAAAATTATGTTTAGTGATGAAGCGACATTCACCACCAATGGTATAGTATCGTCGCAAAACTGTAGGTATTGGACAACAGAAAATCCACATTGGGTAATCAATTGTAAGTGACAGTATTCTGAAAAAGTGAATATGTGGTGCGGTATTTTAGGAGAAAGGATAATAGGCCCTTTCATTTTCTTACAAAATTTAAATGCTATAAGACTGCTACACTTTTTGAATAATGAATTAATGAAGGTAATTGATGATTTTCCACTGGCGTTGCTAAGGGATATGTTTTTCAACTAGATGGAGCATCAATTCACAACTCGATAATTGTTCGACGATGGCTGAATGTTAACTTCCCTCAAAAATTGATAGGGAGAAAACAGTCCTTTAATCGAGTGGCCTCCTAGATCTTTGGATATTACCCCGCTTGATTTTTATTTTTGGGGCAACATAAAAAATAAAGTTTACACAACGAGGCCCCAAAGTAGGTAAGAGCTTTGTAATAGAATCAGGCAAGCTTGTAAAGAAATTAACGTTCAAGAACTACGACGAGTAGCAAGGAATAATGAAAAACGCATTGAGAAATGTATTGCTATTGATGGTAGTTTACTTGAAAGGCTACATTTAAGTACTTAAATAATGTGTTAATATTGTTGCATTTATGGTTATGATTTAGAATTCTTACTTTTTGATGAAATAATCAAAATGGTTTACAGTGAGGAAGAAAGAGTCCAAATATTTACTTGTTATATACAAAATAACAAAAATAAACGTGTGGCAAAAAGAGCATATAGGGTGTTGGATCCAAATCGTCCAACACAATCAGAAAATACGTTAAAAAATATTTACCGAAAGGTGAATAATACCTTTTAATAAAAAAAGCATGTAATTCAAGCAAACCAGGAAGAACAGCTAGATATACTGCTTCATTTCGAAGGTAAGCCCATCCATATTTATTCGCGAATAGACTTTTTTGAAACATTGTATTATTTTTTAGAAAATTCTGAATGTAGTATAAATAATTCAGTCGATCAATTAGGTAAAATTTATTCCAAAATCCAACATACGTTAAGAAATAACAGCTACAGACCATATAAAATTTTACCCGTACGTGTTTTAACAGAGGCTCATAAAAGTAAAAGGCTGGACATTTGCCGCCAGATGATTCAAAAGTTGGATGAAGATCCCGATTTTTTTTTTTCTAAAATATTATTTTAGATGAATCATCCTTTTCTACGGCAGGAGTTTTTAACAGGAAAAATCGAAGGTCGTGGGAAAACAAACACAACAGGAAAAGATTGGTAAAACAAATAAAAAAATAAGGAAGAAAAACTGTTAGCGTTTGGTGTGGAGTTTTCAGAAACAAAATTGTTGTTTTATGATTATACTTTAACTGGAGTTACCTATCGGGAAATAATTGTCCCAGAAGCAGAAAATATTCCTTTCTAGAATTTTCCGAAAGCCGAACTTGATGATATGATTTGGATGCAGGATAGGCAACTCAGCATAGTGTCCTACCCGTTCGACATCATGTAAATAATGTATTCCCAATATGGATAGGGAATAATGGACCTATTAAATGGCCACCTAACAATCCGGACTCGACCCCTATGGATTCATTTTTTTGGGAATTTGTAAAAGACATTGTCAATAATAATAATAATATTTAAGTCATTATGGACAGGATTCAGAAACGGTATATGGTAGGGATAACATATGGTATATTTTTGAAATCAAGAACAAAGGATCATTCCGAAAATTTAATAATATGCAAGGTGTCCTATTTAAAAAACAAATTATATTTTTTGTATCCCATGAAATCTGCACGCTACTGTACATTTTAACAAAATTCAGTCATAACTACACAACTTTTGTTTAAAACTATTTTTTCTATAGGCAATAATGATGATAAGGGGTGGGTAATTTATAATGAATAACCCTGTACATTTCTTGCAAATGAAATTTAAATGCCTTTTCTAACTTAATGCTAAATCAATATTAAATATTGGACTTATTCCTAATAGTTTGATTTCCACCACTTGTTGAATGGACTTTTCTTTAGATTTTATAAGAGGACTAAGGACTAGAGACAATTAGAACCAACTGGATGGAATTGAAGTGAACATGTTTTTCTTGTTTCATAACTACTCTGGAATGAGTAAAATAATCATTAATTACATTAATACTGCTTTCAAGTTTGAATGTCATTGTTCCGTTTTTTCATCGCTTGCGATCAGTCATATATTGTTGATATATAAAAGAACGAGAACACAGCCTTGCAGCACTTCAATATCAGTCCTTAATTTTTCAGATAGTTCACTAAATTTGTGAATTACAAATTAACATCTATTAGTTAAATATGATCTTAATATCATGTAACATTAACCACGAAAACCATAATAGTAAATCTTTTGCAATAGAATCTCAAGATTCACGCACATAAAATCTTTTGACGAATCAATGAAGTTGCCATAGATTTATTACCTTTGTCTAGATTTTTGTAAACATAATCTTAGATACTCACAAGTGCTGAGATAGTAGAATATTTTTTCTAAAACCTTGATGATTGAGAGAAGAAATATGACTACTTTCAAGAAATCCGATCATTCTGCTGGCCAATAATCTTTTAAAAAGTTTAGTGAAAACAGAATAGAGATATGGGACAATACCTACTTAATTCATTAGTATCACCGTTTTTGTTCAAACATATAACTTTTGATATTTTTAGTAGCTAGGAACGCTGCCAGATGGCAGTTTCATAGATATGAAACACTGATTTGTTATATAATATAGTGGTGTTTTAATTAATTGAGCACGTTCTTTGATTATATTAACTGCAAAATTATCTTGACCAGTTGAGTTTGAGTTTTGTAATTTTAGTCTACAAAATTTCTGTTTCTCTTACGGGTTTAAGGTAAATACAGTTTGAAGGACAGTAGTTATATTATTTGAATTTTTTTCATCAGTATAATTTAGTAATAGTGATTAGGCAAAGTAACGAAGCATGTGTTAAAAGAATTTAATTAATTTTTCATCTGATTTTGATATTAGGTATTAATTTTCGGATTTTGATATTTTGGATACTACTGTTGATGAATTTTCATTGTTTTAGATTTATTTTTGGAATTTATTATGATTCTGTCAAAGTATAATCGTTTTGCTAAATACTTTTAATAAAAATAAAAATACATCAGACAATACGTTGGAGCTAATTTTAATATTTTCTGGTTTACTAAGCAACAAATGAAACATATTAGTGCCATAAAGCGCATTAGAGTTACCCACCGGAAGGAGAGAATTAGCAGGAACAATGTGGAAAAACGGTGTTATGGTGGAGACCTCTTGCTCTCTGCCCCGGAACACACGCAGCTATGAAATTCAAGCTAGCGTGACTGATTATATAAATCAACCTTTATTTTCACCCACCGCTACATGAGCTTACATGAACATTTGTCATGTTTTGTTATACTTTTTAATTAACGTTAATGTAACATGCTTGTCCGCATAAATGCCGCTGCTTGTCTCTTGTGTTTTTAAAGTTAGATCATTGTTACTAAGTAAGCTGACAGTATCCATGGGCATTTGTTTTTATTGTGCTGGGTAAAGAAATTGTGAAATATGGTAATGAAATATGATTGACATATTAACAAATAGAAAAATAGATATTCTTGAGATAAACACGATTTACAATCCAGTTGTCGAAATCAATTGATTATATTTTTCTAGAAAGAGTAGGAAAACATGTTTCTTGGTAACAGGGTGAAACCAATTGGTTAACCAAATCAAAGGTTAGATTCATTAAATTCAAGGGATATAAAATATATCACACTATACATCCCGAAAATGCATCCAAAGGTGGAAGTGTCATTATAATCAATGAATCAATTAAACATCATCAAGAGATGGGATATAACCATATTTTTATCAAGATTCATTGACAGGACAATGTTACTTTGAATTTCTAACTATTGTTACGCTACTGGACTGTGTAGACTGGTTAGATAAGACTGGAATTGTACGAGAACGGCAGGGAATATCTTGGTATGTTCTAGACCGTGTGAATGGATGTATAAATAAGACGCACGGTGGGCCGAGATTCAGTCTTAAGTTAAACGTGAACGAGTAAAGATGAAATAAAAAAAGAGACTTATAATTGTTCAATTGTAATTATAACTAAAACAGTTATTAATCTATTGTTGTTAATTGTTAATTAGTAAATAAAGTAGTGAGTAAGTGTTACCTGAACTTTCAGTCAAGGAATCTACGAGTATAGGTGTTTGTGTAGATTGCAAACACGTAACACTATTATTAACTTTTCAACGATAGGGCACCTGCCCTATAATAATATAACAATGTCAGAAGAGTTTTGCGGGGATATTCTAGAAAGAGGTGGATGGTCTTGTTCAGTAGTTTTTATTTTTGATGATATGTAAAAAATTAGATATCATAACGTAAACAAACTGCAGAATTGTATTTGAAATGTAATTCTATTGATGGTAGGACTGCCTTAAGGCAACAGTGTTTTGAAAAGAACCCAAAAATGTCTTGAAGTAGGAGGCAACGTATTTGAACATTTAATTTAATAGTTGTTTACATTATTGTTTTCTATACGTCTTGATCTTAGCAGAATAGGGAAAACAATTCCACTGGTGAGGAATAAATATTTACAGGCCTCGTAGCGAAAATAGCTATTTATAAATTGACAACTGGGTCATCAAAAGTGACTTATTGTGATATAGGCAATTGTCATCACTTGTTATCAAAAATGTCTTCCGACCGCTATCGGCCTTGTATTACTGAAATAGTAGTTTTGACAAATGACCAGAGTCATAGGTTCCGTTTTATTCAAATTTGATTGTATTTATTTCAAATCGATTTACATTTTACAAAATACTAGGTGCTTGCTTTTTTATATAGGTATTTATCAAATTAAAATAAGACAATTTTTGATTTCCTTCATTTATTATTACCTCACACATAAAACTGAAACGTTTTTATAGCATTTATTCTACAAAACCGAGTTCCGAAAAGAATTTATTTTGACCTACAGTTGATTCTGAACTAGTTGAAGTTTAAGTTCCGGCAACATATTAAACTAATAGAACTGGAACCTAGTTTTGATAATGACAATATCTATTAATACCTTGGCATGTATGTTTTGCCGATGTATGACAAGTCATAAGATGCTCACGGATATCACGCTGTGTCGGAGCGTACGTTGCAGAACCTTTCTTGTTATTTCAAAGGACACTGTAAAATAGCACCTGTTACAGGAAATATAAATTAATTGGATGAAAAAGTAACGAAAGTTCAACTTAAACCATATCCTGCTCCAAAATCAGAAAAATATTGTTTTAGTTAAACCAAAATTTCTTAAAGTGAAAATTTGACAGTTATCTTACGTACAGGGTGATCAAGATTAACAAGCCTTTTTTCACAAAAACGGTAAATGGTATTTGAATGTTTGTTTATCCTTCAAATAGTGTTCAGAAAGGTGCACTTACAGTGTCCAGGTAAGGCGTTGCGATGCTTTATCTGGACATTGTAGGTGCATCTTTTTTAACGATATTAGAGGAACAAACAGCTACAAAATAAAACAAAAATTATTTAAAGGGCTTGGGAAATCAATCTTTGATCACTATGTGTATACATTTGGAAACTGAAAATATTACCCTAATAAAAGTGAACGTCACAACCGAGGTCACAACATTATAATGAATCCCAAGAAAACAATAGCTATAAAAAAATATTTTAGGAGAAATAATTAATGAAGGTGTAAAAGCAGCAATATGCTGGTCTCGATAATGCATTTTTATTTTACGTAAATCATAAAATATTTTTTATTGTAAATATATTTTATTACAAACAAAATGTAGGAAAATATATTATTTATATGCTTTTACGTAAGTTATAATAAATAAAAAACCAGTATTTTTGCACTATACCTATGTATTTTAGGATAAAAAATAAATTATTTATATAACTATAAATTAAAAGTAAAAATACAAATTTATTGTACATTAATAGGAATAACATAATTTACAACCATAACAAAAATGTCTAAAACGATTTAGGTGCTTAGGTTATCCATAATTTGCATAAAAATATTACACAAATATAGGAAAAGGTTTATTAATGGCATATATAATACAGTTTTTACAATCCTTTTAGAGGTTATATTAACAATATGGCAACAAAAGTGTACTTAACCTTTTAAACTGTTTTTGTGATTTATGTGTATTATATTTAAATGAATTTTAACAATTTTTTGAACCATAGGTTTAATAAATATTAAAAATATTTTATAGAATTGACATGTTATTATTAAAATATATTTTCAGTTTCTCTTTTTAATATCTGTTTGTTTTTAAGTTTGCAGAAATCTACTAGTAATCTTGATTTAAGCCGGAGTCAAGCTGATCGTAAATTTTGGTTCAAGTTTTTGCTTCTCGAGTTTTATTTATGTATTTGGGAAATATTTATATTATACTAAATAAAAAATATTACTTTTATCAAATGCCTTGCTAAGGAAAATAGAAAAAGACGTAGCTAAACTTTAAGCTAAGTCTGATTTTCGTCACATCAACGGTTTGTGAATATGGTACTCGAGTAATTGATTTAATATCAATTAAATGCTTTTACAGATACGAATGACCAGATAATTAACACTTTGTATTAATATCATGAATAAAATATAACATTTCTTTTGATACCGTTTATCCTGTTAATCAATATTATAATTACTGTTAATTAATAATTATGTGATTTATGTTGTTACTTGTCACTATTTACCCCATAAATGAATCGTTAATTGACATATTTTTCCAATACAGTCATTCATTAATTAGTTTTAGATAAATATACTCATTAACGATTATAGTATAAGAAAATTGTTTTTTAATTAATATAATTAATTTATAATACCAACTAACTCGATTACCAAAATCTATAATTCATACCACAACTAATACTTTTTCGCTATTAATATCAATGAATTCTATAATTTAATGTTACATTACCAACTAACCTGATCATATACATATGTAATAAGAACTATTAATTATCTTAATGTCCTACTAGTCTGTTATTTTGCAATAATAACCCTATTTTTGAGATACATTAAATGAGAAATAACGCCCTAGGGCATTATGGATAAACATAACGCCCTAGGGCATTATAAATTTATAACGCATTGACATTTTCACTAAAACACAGCACAAAACAACTAAAAAGTGATGACGTTATTGACGAATAAAATGTGTTGCATAGTAACTGCCTTTACAAATAATTTTGAATATTACTCTCTTTTAAATGAAATCGTCCTGAACATAATAAATGTCAAATTAATCAATCGTAAATATCAAAGAATTTTTGACTTAAATAACAGACTAATAAGACATTAAACGTTGAAGTCACCACGGGTGTTACAGGATAATGACGCCCTCAGTCGACATACCGGGTGTTCACGCAAAATTGTGCACCCTAATTTAGCCCTTATTATTGCATATACAAAAAAAACATAAATAGAAAAGTTTTAGAAAATTTTCTGTAGATTTAGATTATGCTATTGGAAAAACAATTGAACATTACATTAAATAGTTTTTGACCACACTTACGCTTTATTAAACAGAACACCATATTTTCAAAATGTCCATTATTTTCCGATTTCGAAAATACATACAAATGATATATTATCTCTTGCAGTTTTGGAAATATTTAAATAAATATTTTCGTTCCACATTCCTTTCGAATAAATGAAAAACGAATAAAGGAAAATTAACTCATCAAATTTCTTATTTTGAAACATAAAATTAACATTAAAACAAATAAATAACTATATAACTAATAAAAGGGAAGAAAATTATAAATATTGCTCAAAATGCCTTCCACTCGGCCTTCCATTATTTTCAAAACATATATAGCCGATATCTTTTTTCTAAATTTTCTATACTATTTCTAATCAAGTGATTATTATTATTTAAATATTCTCTTTCATTTACTATTCTCTCCTGTAAAATGTATGTGTATCTTCTGGATTGTCTTCATAAACCTTATTCTTCAGGTAGCCCCACAAGAATGTGTCCAAGACAGTTAGGTCTGGGCTATTTGTGGGCCATCTTATTGTCCCTTGTTTGCCTATCCACTCTTCATATCTATTATTTAAAAAATTTCTAACTGTAGTAATATTATGGGGTGGTGCTCCGTCTTGCTGCCATATTATGGCATTGTCATATTCAGAAATTTATTGCTGCAAGATATTTTCTATTTCATTCAATAGAAGCTGATAATATATTTCACTATTTAGATTCCCTTCATTAGATATTGGCCCCAGGATTTTGTTGCAGCAAATTTTTATTATTTTCAAAATACATTGACAATGTATCGTAACGTTCAACCTCAGAAAATTGCATTTTTTTTGTATAAAGGAACACTTACTTGCAAACGAAACAATTACAAATACTGTCATTTGCAGAAATGTCATTTGAAAGAGTTGAAAAACGCTCTTGCTGAGAAGCAAGAATTTGAAATGAATGTGGTCCGCAGATATTTTTTTAAATAATTTCAAAACTACAAGAGATCCTACAGCATTAGTATATATTTTCGAAATCAGAAAATAATAGACCTTTTGAAAATATAAAAATATACATAGTGTTCTATATAACAAAAAACATAAGTGTAGTCAATAACTATTTAATGCGATGCTCAATTGTTTTTCCAATAGCATAATCTAAATCTACAGAAAATTTTCTAAAACTTTTCTATTCATGGTTTTTTCGTATATGCTATAATAAGCGCTAAAATAGGGGTGCATAAATTCGCGTGAACACCCAGTACATCTTCTCGGACCAGAGGCTCTCGGGAAGTCCACTGCAGACCTATCAGCATGATAATTACTAATCAGTTACTTGATAAAAAAATATTAATAAAGGGTGTTCCGAATTTACTGACTCCAAATATATAGTGATATTCTACATTCTATTTATATAACCAGTTGGGAAAGGTGAATTTTTTGTGTAACGAGTTACACAAAATGTTCTTTCTAACGAGCTTTTCTCTAATTTTGGCTACTTATTTTTTAGTTCAAATTCTTAAAAAATTATCACAAAACCACACATCAATATCAAGGAGGTATGAACCGTATAAACGTCACTGCTTGTCACGAACTTCTAATCTAGGAGCTTGTTTTACTTGATGTGTACTTGGTTGCTAAAGCTTATTTATTACTAGTTTTCAATTTTAATAATGGTGCTAATCTTTATAACTAAAAATTTTTATGACTGAAACTGTAAATAACATTTATTATACAATTGTTCTTATTTTCTTTGTGTAACTGGTGATGAAATTAACTTTTCCTACAAATGTTTAGAAATGTAACATTTAGATTTCGTGGGAATTAGATCTCGTGGATTTTTTTAATCGATGTTCTTAAATATGTTATAATAATAAAACGAGCCTAATAGATATAGAAGGTGATGCGTTAAATCTCATGGGGAAAATGGCATCGGAATTTTAGATCTCATCGAATTAGAAGTCGTGGTAATTAGATCTCATGGAACTTTTTTTTATCGATCTATATAAAACTCATCAGGAAACCCGAACATATATACAGGGTGACTATTAGAATTAGATGTTGTGGAAATTAGATGTTGTGAGAATTAGATCTCGTGGGAATTAAATGTCATGGAACGTCCCCCCCCAGCACAGATAGGTAAACATTCTAAATTTGATAGTATCAGCTGAAAACATTCTTTTAAAAAACATACAATTTTCTTAAGAACTTTAACTCTCGATAGTAACTTAATGAAGCACTTTTGGGTAAAGGTAAGTTGGGTTCAATTGTACAGAGCTTTCAGAGAATTTGGAAATAATGTATTTTGACAATGTCTTCTTAAATTATATAAATTATTTTCATAAATGTGGACATTTATTAACTGAAAACATCATGAATTAATATTGGTATCTGGTTCTGGTCAAACAGTAGATAAATCAAAATAATAAATGTTTCCTCTAAATTCTCGTTAGAATACACTAGAATTAATTACCAAGTACGCAATATAAAAATATTAGTAATATGTTGAACAAACTGTTTTTCAGAAAATGTTGGCATTGTGAGCAACTGATATAATTTAAATAAAATTGTTTTTCCGGGGACGGAAATAGTCCATGAAGCGACCAACATTTGTTTCATAGATGCAAATTAATTGTGGTTACACTGATAGAACTAAATAATTTAATAATTTACAATTATTTTTGTTTATATAAAAAAATATTATTTTTCTTGATACAGTAAGCAGTTTTTGTTATTTCAGTTTTTTCCAAATGCAAATGTTGCTTTGTATATATAAGGTATTTTTAGGATCAGTAAAAGCGGCAAGAGCCAAGTTGACTGAAAACTTGTAAGACCATAACATAGTGTCTTTCCTGTCGGATATTCTTCAAACTATCTTTTAACAGTCTTAACGCAAATGCTTTTAGGTACTTCCTTTTCGTTTCAAAAAATGTTACGACCACTAAAGCTTCTTTGTCTACTATACCATCACTTATTATTAGTATTAGTTTATTCTTTATCTTAAGTTTTTTCTTAGTTATGAAGCACCAATTTTTCTTTATTGTTTTTGTGCAGTTCTGTAATTAGGAAATTTATTTTCTATTGGGTTACCAAATTTATAAATAAATAAATATAATGTGGGTACTGTAGAAACAAAAGTGTAAAGCAGAAGAAGAAAACGAAACGATGGATAAATACACCCTTTATGATAAATTTCCTCATTTTAATGGCATATATATATATATATATATATATATATATATATATATATATATATATATATATATATATATATATATATATATATATATATATATATATATTGTTGTGATAATAATGATTGTTGTTTTTTTTATATAATTTGGAAAAGTTTGACTTGATTTATTAAAACTGTTGTAAAATTGAAAATTTTGTGATTTATTAAAATTTATGAAAATTGGCGCCTTTATTTTAAATTTGTATTTGCTTTTATGTATGCCCTTGTATACCCAACTAGCTCAGATTTTATTTTAAAAGTTTTACTTACTGTATTAAATTTTCTCTTGCTCTTACTCAGGATGCAGGTTCATGGTTCTGTCAATAATAGCATAATTTCAAATTTAAATACACAAAATCAGTACACATTCATACAAAGAAACTAAACATTTTCAGAAATAATAAAGGAGTTGTTTAATTTTTTTTTTTCTAAAATTTTAACAAACAAAATTACAAAATATCTTAAATTACCCACCCAAATTTTGAATCTCGAGATTATTTACCTTACTTTGGTTTTTCCGCTGCAGTTGGCTAAACCGTGTCCTTTAGTGTCTAGCTTCTTAATTCTGCATCAGCTGTTTCCACGATTTTAAGGTTCAGATAATATGGCCGCTCAAACTTCCTACTGTAATTGTGTAGTTTATTTACTTTCTTCCTGGTGATGTATCCCCAGCTGGATTAATTATACCAGGTAAGTACTTGCAAATTTTCACTGTTTATTTATTTTTTATGTCTTGAATTCTTAATTTATACACTTTACTTACAAAACTTTACTTTTTTCCATTGATTTTCCTTTATACATACATTTTATTTTCATTTAATTCGATTCCAAAATTTTCCCAAAACTCTTCTCTTCTAATCAATAACAACCAACTTTCATTTTCTTTTTTCTGCTCACTCTAATTTTATATATAGAAAAATCACCAAATTTCAAAAACAAATGACTACTTGTGACAAATTAATTTTCATGTCAAATATTTTTAATTTTGAAAATAAAAACTTTTATACTACATTTTGTTGCCTTTTTTAATATAATTTTCTTTTTCCTGATGCTTTCCTGAGCATTTTCTGTATATTAGGATGTGTTACATTCAGTATTAAAGTTTTTATCTTTCACATCTCATTTTAAAAATTTTCTTAACGAGTGTCCTATAATTGTAAACAAACTCCTTTTATATAACTAGAACTTATAAACTACTCTTAACAAATCTTTTCATATCTAAATTAACATATCTTTGCTAAAAACTAATTTTTTTGTTTCTACATTTTTGTAGGCTGTCGAAATTGGTTTCGCCCCTTTTACCACACTTTAACACGGTGTCTTGAGCTACCCCCACTCACACACGAAGCACTGAGTGTCTTCTTTGTCCTAATGGCATGTCTTTCCACATCGATGGATTTTCTGCTTAGTTTTGGATGAAAATATGGTTCAACTATGCTGTCACCACATATAAAAATCAAGAAATGTTTATGTTTCAAACCCCAATATTGGAGAAATTATTATGGCATTCATCTAAACACATTACTGCACCCCTGTTTGGTAAGTTTTATTTCAGTTTATATTCACTTTTACAGACCACGCACTTTTTATGTTTCGTTATGAAAGTTTTTATATAATTTACAATATTTTCCCCTGGTTATTGAATGTTGCTTTCTTAACTTTTATCTAAAGTTCAATTACATTGATTTTGTGCTAGATTTTCCATAAATTTCCCCTTTTAAAAGTTTATACTATAACAATTGTCTCTTTTTATAGGTGAAATCTTTCCCCTGAAATTATGCAATTTTTGATACTACTGAAGTTGATCGAAATGAAATTTTTATGTGGAACTACATTGGTGACACCTTTTCGATGGCAGGAAATACACAATAGGTCTCTCGTCAGCTCTGCCAGTGAAGATCCAGGACTTCGACTTGACACCTTTTTCTTGCTTTTTTTATTTGTTTTTCATTAATTTTTATGGCCAATTTGGCTTTGCAAATACCTTATAACTAACTACTTTTTTTTTAAATGAACAATAAATACTTAATTCTACTACACATATGTTAAAAACTAAATTAAAATTATTTTCTGGAAATGTTCATTTATAAATGTATGCATGATACTGTATTCATTAAACCTTTTATTTCTACTGCACGTTTGCACTCTATTTTTGTACCACTATTTATCTGCATTTTATTTGCATTTTATTTTATTCTAATGAAAACAATTAAAAACCTTTTAAAATAATTTATAATATTGCTAAATGTGATAATATAAATATATATATATACACATATTAACCAAATTTTTATTTAGGACCAATTGCCAGTTATACTAATTCTCCTTGTCATAATTTAGCAAATTTTTCACTGAAAATTATTTCGTTCTCTGGAGATACTAAATAATACATCAAAATAATTAACGTTTTCTTGACAAACTTTCTGATCAATATTCATGATAGACATCTAATGGTACATTTTGATGTAGTTAGTCTTTTTACTAGTATTTCAATGGATAAAACTTTAGCAATAATAAATAAAAAACAAATTGTTAATTAATAATAATTTTACGAAAAGAACTAAACTCAATATAAATAGCTAATGAAATTATTGACTGGTTAAGTCCGTTTTGTCCATTATATTATATTGTGATTATGATTATGTAAAACATATCGATGGCTTAAACTGCAAACCTGCTAACTCCAAAAATGTAAATTTTACAGGAGACAATAAAAACTATTTACAGCTTTTGTAAACTTTAAATGTATGGTGCAATCACCATATTATTATAAAATTAAAATTAGGACGTGGTAATGGAATGAAAAATATTAAAATTTTATTATATTTTACTTTTTTTAAGATACTTAAGGAGTTAGAAGTTTTTTATAAAATAATGAGATAGTTATTTTGGAGTTAGACGTTTATTCTCTAATTTCTAAACAATATTACTGTAACTTGCAGATATCATTAAACAAATATTTTTATCAAAAATAACAAACGAAATATTGGTTCTTATTAAGAATAAAGAAAAACACAAAATCTCACTTTGCGTACTGATCTATAGATCAGTTTATAGAATCTAACTTAATTTTCATACGGAATGTTGTCGTAATAGTCATGGTAATCAGAAGGAATCACCTCTTATAATTCTTGAAGATGCTCATACTTCTTTTTTTTTTTTTTAATTTAACACCGGTTTGTGTATAATTTCGGCAATTCATCCCAAGTTCTTGTTCTAACTTCTCTATCTCGCCTTTGAGGTAGTAAGGTCCAGTTATCCGCAAATCGTAATTAAAAAAAAAATTTCACCATCAAAATTATATTGAAGAGCACGCACATAGGTAACTTTGGAGTTACCCTTTTTTTTCCCAGGTCGTACCGATTTGAAAAATTCGACAACATCAAACTTTTTAAAAATATCATGAGTCAAGTAGTAGACATTATATGGCTCGGGACTTCTTCTAGTCTTGATACATACATCAATGTACTCAGCAGGGATATTGATCCCTTTATGCTTTTTTAGCTGTTTTTCTATCATGGCATGCATACTGTCGACCTCCATTTGAGTATGACCAACTTCTAAAAATTTTTGTTCTATGGTTTGTCATGGCTAAATTAAGTAAAGCGTTGCTCATTGTGACATTTCGATTTTGATATGTACAGCCATCAGTGTACAATATTATTTTATTGCTGTCGCCCTCTTTTTTCAACTGAGGTATCACTTTTTCCAATAAAAATTTAACCACAATTGTAACAAATTCTTCTGCATTTAGCCCCCGTCCTCTGATTCATTCCATAAATAGCAAGTTCCTTCCTTGGATTTTAAGTTGAATAAACAAAAGTTGTGAACACAAAGCTTAGTTTTGTAATATAAACTGGATACAGTGGATTGTGGCGATAAAAGAACAGCTTGCAGGTCCATCGTAAACACATAATCTTCTCTTTCCTTGTCTTTCTGTTTTTCTTTTGTATCATCTTTTTTCTTTTCAATATGTAAGGCATGTTGATCATTTGAATAGTGTCCCAACTTGTGTGAATAACAAATTTAAAATTGGTCCTTTTTGGGCTGATATAAGGAGATGTTTCTTATATCCATATCGTTATTAAATGTACATACAGATAGGGATTTTATATTACGTCCTTCACACCATTTTTTCACGTAGAAGTTGTAGAGGGCTTTTTTCGATGGCCATTCAGATAAGAGATAATTTTTTTTCTGTTGATTTCCGACCATAATGTGACTCCATCGTCAGCAATTCATTATGAAAATCATTGATTGCTTTGTTTTCTTTCGTGAAAGGATTGATTTTATTTGATTTTTTAAGAGCTGGTAATAACGAATCTTTTTCTTCGCTTGGTTCAATAACATCATTTTGTTTCAATGATTTCTTCCAATTTAGTACGCACCATTTCCCTATACACAATGTATTCAAAAACATTGTCTTAAAGACTCTTACTAATCCATCCCCTTTTCTCAAGTTATAGATTACAGAACAAGTTTTTCTCGATACTGATGGATCTTTTCTGTCCCTGTGACGATTAGTAGGTAAAATTTGTACTAAAACCATCCACATACATTTTTTTACATTTATGCACTTATAATAATGTTTTTATATATTCTTTTTAACTTCTAAACTGGAAATTGGCAGCTAATAACAGAATTGTGAACTATTTAGGTTGATTCGCACATTGAAAATGACTGCTGATACAGGAGTTAGAAGCTTTACAGTGTTGAAATTTTATATCATGGAGATAGCAGGTATACGTGCCGTGAAATTTAAAGAAAACCTTAATGTTTTGGAGTTATTTGCTTTACCACACTATGGACTTTTATTTTTACTAGCAGATGGCACCAAAATCTCAAATTCCGTAAAAAGTGGAGTTAGCCGGTTTGCAGTCTAAGCCATCGATATGACGATGATTTAATATTTTGTTAAGATATAAAAAGATATTTGGCAGTTATATTGGGTAATTATGGTTCAAGAATTATCACAGTTATGTAGGATCGCATCACCGAGTATATGCATAATTCTTTTATTTATTCTACTTCACTAAGACTAATAACCATCATTTTACTATTTATCATTAGTGTTATGTAAGGGTTTTTATAGGAAAAATATATGATTCAGATAATAGTGGGCCGAAATTTTTTTTTTAGAATTTTCTAAATTTTTTTAATCCGTTTTACCTCCAGAGGTGCGGCTAGATATCAACCAAAATCGACAATCATTTTTCTAGGGTGTACACAATGCCTAAGATAAATTTTGTGCACTAGACTTAATGGAATATCTAAAAAAAAAAAATTTGCCAACTTTCGGCCCACCCTATTAGACATAGTTGATAAACATCTACTAGTTTTGTTAAAAAATTCTTTGTTACTTATTATACAGGGTGTCCCAACCAAAAGTAGGCACCCTGAATAACTTTGGAGATAAAATTTTTTTTAAAAAATTGGTGAAACACATCGACCTTGTTTTCAAGGGGCGCATATTTTAATGTAATACTTGTATACCTATCATCATCCCTCTACCCGACACGGCAATCCCCTCAAAAAAATTCAAATGGCAAAGGGGGTCGAGTGATACATCTTTTAAAAGGTCTTTCAATTCTCTACATAACTGTGTATTTTTTTAAACTTTTATCGATTCGTTCCTGAGAAATAATTGTTTCATTATGTTAGGTTCGGGAGATAAAAATAAAAGAAGCAGTTTAAATTATCGTATGTATTGTTCAAAATGACCCCCACCGACTTCCATACAGTAGCAAAATCTGTCTTGAAATTCTGTACGAACATTTCTGAACACATCTGGAGTCAATAAACGGCATTCTCGAACAATTCTTTCACGTAACTCTTCCAGAGATGCGGGTTTTGTTGCAAATACCTTCGATTTCAAATGTCCCCACAGAAAGAAATCCAAGGGAGTTAAATCGGGTGACCTAGCGGGCCACTCCACAGGACCTTTTCTTCCAATCTATCGCTCAGGAGACCGATTATCCAAAAATGGACGGACTGCTATAGCAAAATGTGGGGATGCCCCATCCTGTTGAAAAAACAGTTCGCCCTCTAAAAGATTATCGTCTTCTTCGAGGATTTGGGTAATCATTGGGTCGATGTTATTTTCTAACAGATCGAGGTACCTTTCGCCATATAAATTGTTAGGAATAAAAAACGGCCCGACAATGTGATCCCTTAAGATGCCAGCCCAAACATTTAACTTCTGAGGCCTTTGGGTATGAGTTTCCATGAACAAATGTGAATTGGTTTCACTCCAATACCTACAATTGTGCCTGTTTACCTCGCCATTTAACTGAAATGTCTATTCATCAGAAAAACACATTTATACAGTAGATTGGCATTACCGTTTAATTGTTCACTAAAAATCTCACAGAATGCAAGCCGACGATCGGGATCATCTTCGTTTAATTCGTGTACCAATTTAAATTTATATGGATGAAATTTGTGGACCTTTACAATTCGATGAACACTGCTTCGCGATACACCGGAAGCCTCAGATACTTTCCTGATCGATTGAGTATTATCCATCTGCAAATTACACAGAACTTCCACTTCGACTGCTTCATTCCTAGTCGGTCGCTGAGGTTCATGCTTTTTGTTTCCTACAGAACCTGTTTCCATAAATTTTGTCAATAATTGTAAAACATACTGAGAACCAACCCTTCTATCTGGGTGATTTCTATTGAATATGCGCTTCGTAGCTTTAGCACAATTATCGTTTTTAAAATAAATGCTGACAATTTCTATTCAAGGACTATCAAATACTTATGAGTTTTTTATTATTCTAAAACTAACCGGACAAGGAAAGTGTTTTTTGTCGAAAAGAGCACTAAAAAATGTAGTTTTTTTTATAAATTCCAATGCCCAGTGTCGTGTATTTTAGATTTTTTAAACGATTTCGATTGTCTGTAATCATCAAAACTAAAATTATTTTCCTTAAAAACGAATCGATAAAAGTTAAAAAAAAAACACACAGTTATGTAGGGAATTGAAAGACCTTTCAAAAAAATGTATCACTCGACGCCCCTTGCCATTTGAATTTTTTAAGGGCATGGTCGTGTAAGGTAGAGAGATGAGTATTACAGTAAAATATGTCCCCCTTGGAAACAAGGTCGACGTATTTCACCAATTTTTCAAAATATTTTTATCTCCAAAATTATTCAGGGTGCCTACTTTTGGTTGGGACACCCTGTATAGTGTTAGTGTAGCTAAGTTAACTAAATATTAAAGTTAAAAGTGATGTATTTGATTTCCTAAATGGATTAAGAGTTTATCAAGGCAATCTTTGGATTCACGTGGCAGTTACTTAATTTGGCCTGGTTTGCCGGCACGTATTTGTATTTAATGTGGCCCGGTTTGCCGGCACTAGTTTACGTTTAATATTACCTGGTTTGCCGGCATATGTTTGTATTTAATTTAGTCTAGTTTGCCGGTACCTGTTTACGTTTTATTGTGCCTGGTCTATCGGCAATTGTTTGTATTTAATTTTGCCTGATTGGTCGGCACACATTTGTGTTTGATTTAGTCCGGTTTACCGGTTATTGGCTCTGTCATTTTGTTGTCCTAACTAGAAGAAATCCCCTTTATCTATTTATTTATGCTAAATATAATATTTATTACAAATGTCATTGTTGAGAATAAACTATCAGTCGTGATTAAATATTACAATATAAGAGAAAGAAAATTAAACCTTACAATTGTCTATATTAAGGGAATTAATCTTCAATTAGATAATGATTTCTATCAGCAGTATTTTGGTGTAGCTGTGGAATCTCCATTATCACCAATATTAAGTAATCTATTTATAGAGAATACTGGGTAGACAGTAAAAAAAAGAGAGAGGAATCAGCAATAATATTATTAAATGAATCGAAATGTTTATCCAGTTGCTCTGTAGATTTTGGCAAAATGTGGTTACTAATGCTAGAAGAAGAATTGAACGAAATTAATGTACCAACAGTTGTGAGTATCCATAGACATCATATAAACAGATAATGTATGTGTCAAGATTCATTTCACATTTTACAAAAACTAAAAAAAGAAACAGATTGCTTTTCCAAAACATTAGAAAATTATATTTTATTCCAGTATCATACTGGATAACTGTGTTTTTTAGATATTTAAGCTTAGGAGAATTATTCATATTGTAGTAAGTGGTCATAAGAATGATGGTAATATATGGAATCACAGATTGATTGTCGAAATGGCTACAACGAACGACCAAAGCCAAAGTCTCTGATCTAAAGCGACAAGCGTGCCTGGTGCAATAAGTACCACACCATCAGCTGCTATGAAAGTTTTCCTGGATCTAACCCTCTCCACATATACCTGGAGAGAGGTCAGGTAGACAACAAACCTCAACAAGCAGTCCTCAATATGCCCTAGGCCTGCATCATGGACCGCAATAGGCTGCTGGGCAACATAGAAAGGTCTCTGATGTCATGTCTACCACGACCAACCATGAACTGCCTAATAACGGAAGCCGGGGTGTACAGTTGCAACCCAAAGGTGAAAATATCTTGAAGCCTAGAAACTAATGCAATTATCTTCCAGGTGGAAGTTCACACCATGGAACTTTGTGTACATAAGCTAGAATAAACGCATCCCAAGTATTAATTAAAAAAATCTTTCATACAACCAAATAGCTCTCAAATGTATTGGCTGTTATCGTTGGGTATGCAACTGTCAGAAAGCTCTAACCCAACTGGGTAAAAACAACAGAGTGACTCTGGTATGGATACCCGGCCAATCTGGAATGGGGGGGTAACGAAATAGCTGACTCCTTAGGCAGGAATGATGCGATTTGCAATTGGGTCGAGAGTATAACACTACAGCACTGGCAACACTTACCAGAATTAGTCCATTCAAAGTCGTTTATAATATATCCCTTAAAATCAAGATGCAAGAAACAACTATTAGAGCTACACAGGTTAAACCTAAGGACTATTCTAAACACTGCAAACTAAATCACCATCTACACAGAAATTGTCAAGCGGAAACGCTGAATGCCGTTATGTATCTAGAGGATGATTAAAGAGCAGGGCATATTTTATGTATCCACCCTACCGCAGAAAGATTCCGGTTCGTATTATTTGGTAGAGGACAACTGCTGCCAAGGGACCTGGAAAGACTCTCAATGAATAAAGTCATCAGTTTTATTAAAATAATGAGTGACTTACTGGGTGAAATTTAATTTGGTGTGAGCCACATTAGAGCTAATGGTCGCAGTGAAGGATCTGATACTAGCCCACTCACAAAAATATCATCCCATATCAATAAGTCCCAAAGAAAAAGAAAATATCGATAACAGGATGTTAGAATATAACCTGCTAAATTTTGATTGGTGATTCCTTAGGCAATATTCAGAAAATATATTCGAACAAAGGTGGCAAATTAAGTAAATGAACATCTCGAAAATGCCGTAACTTAGGGACTTGGAATTTCATCTGTGGTCTTTGAAATGTTTTCCAAGAATCAAGCATGTTATAAGTCGTATACTGCTAATAACTCTATTTTTTGGAATAAAGTGACTTGGTACAGTTTACCTCTGAGGTATAGAATATGCATAGAGTAAAGTTCTAAATTCCTTTAAAAAATTTATTATGATAAATTTCACTGTATAGTACTGTAATATTTACAACGTGGTACTCTACCACGTTATAAATATTAGAGTATTGTATAGTGAAATTTATCATAATAAATTTTTTAAAACAATTTGGAACTTTAATGTGGTATTAATACTAATCTAATTTTCACAAATATCAAATCACTGTATACTATACTAAACGAACATTTTTTCAACTAAGTTGGAATCATCAGGAGATAATAATTAAAACTTATTTATACTGTTTGATTTTCAACTGTAGATTATTTAATATTAATAGGAGTATAATCACAATAATGCTTATATAAATGAACAGTTTTATTTATACTAGTGGTCAATTATTTGTTATTATTATAACGTAATATTTTTAGCGGTGGAGAACAAATAAATTAGTAAATAGTGCTTGTAGTAAAATTATATTAAAATATGGCTAGTCAACTAGATAGAATTACCGGATGTAAAAAGTCAAACATAAATAGTTAAAGGCTAATGTTTATGTAACCCACAGGGATGATTTGTAGGCGGATGGACTTCTACGTCTTAACTTCACTCAAGCGGACAAATTCATGACCGTGGCTCGATATAAAATGTCAAAACAAATGAGCGTTATTCTTTTGTTATTATAATCATTACCTTTCTAGAATACAATATTATGGATACGTAATATGTTGAGTATGATATTTAAAATGTCTTGCGAATCGCCTACTGGATAAATAGATAGATTAAGAAACCTGTATTTTTATAGTGGAACGCCCTTATATGTATGTATGTTTAATTAAAATAGTATCAAGGTGTCCTTGTAAGATGTGATTTGTTCTAACAAAATTAAAGATCGATTTCCTTTGTAAAAAATGAAAATAATCATTAAAATATTTTTTTATTAACTATTGACATCACTTGATATTAATAACTGGAAAGTTAAAAATGAATTAAAATTAACGAATTCGCCAAAGATAACATTGTGAAAGTTGGTTTTTGTGATCCAGATTTTTAATTGCTATATATTACAATAAGGTTTTAGTTTTAATCCTAGTAATTTTTCTTATTTCATTTTTCATTTAATTTTATTCCGTATTTATATACCGTGTGTCCCAAATACGATGCTCATCATTAGGCTCTTATAAACCATACAATTTACAAGGTGGGTTAAATGGGGTAAGTTTTTCTTAAATAACTTTTAAAAACAAATATATAGTAATTTTAATATAAAAACTAAACACGTGCTATGAAAAATTAATACACAAATTCATAACATTTTTAAACTTCTTCAAACCAAAATATTGCTTTCCTCTTTGTATAATTAGAATATTATGTTACTGACGGATATCGCTTCCTGTGGTACGTCTACAGATCGATCCAGACCACTAAATGATTAGCGGTATGGGCAGTATACCGTTGCCCATCTGAATACAAAGTCCGAATGAAAGTTAACGATTGGGTCAGGCTACTTACTGGGAGGAGCATACTGGCAAGAATTACCGATAAGTCACGAAACCTTATACTAGAAATTTAGTATATCTTCCAATTAGTAGGTGTGGATGCAAACGATCACAAACATTTTTTATGAACTAATTAATTTATTTCATTTACGCTTTATGGAGAAAGGAATGCAAAAAGCACATTCTTTTCGCGGGCCTTTCGCAGGTCAGACAAAGCATTCAAAGCAGATTTCAGTATCGCTAAAGCTACAGTGGAGAGTGTTGCTCGTTTATCTAAAGAAATCTTTGCGTATTATTATATTTACTAAAATTATTTGAATGTTTCACAACTTCAGTGCTTTTTCCGTGACGCCTCAGATAGTAAAACACTAAAATTATAAAAAATATCAGAACAGCAGACAATCAAATATTGACTTGTTTTTTAAACAAAAAGTAATTCTAAAAACATAAATTAATATTCTCCTAGATAATAAAAAAAATAAGACCAAATCTAAAATAATACGTAAATAAATAAATAATTCAAATAAGATACACAAAAAGACCTCGTTCATGAGCAAGGCAATATCCTAATCTACTGTAAAAGCCCCTTATGACATTCGCGCTGTGATCGCCCCATCGTGCTAGCAACGAACGGGCGACTGTAAACAGCGCATACTCTTAGTCGTGTATCTAGTGGTTCAGCTCGATCTGTATAACATCTTCTACGCTATGGTAAACAAAGTACATAGATATGAGGAGCAAAAATCAAAAGAAATAATATCCATTTCTGAATTATTGAAGAAAATGAGGTTTTTAATTATAAAAAAAATTAAACGTCACAAAGTTCCTTTTTTTTTACTTAAAAATTAGTTTTAGTTATAAAATTAAATATTACTTTCAACACAATCTGAAATTTATATTTAAGCGAATTATTGCTAAAAATATTTGGAGAAAAACCTTTTTGTACTTAAGATATGGATAAAAAATCCCTTTGTATCAAACTGGATTCGTATCAATGGATTATATTCCCCTTGAGCGCAACATTTGACGATCAAGATTAATTTTTGGTAAAAATAAATTTTAATTAGTTTTTTTTCCGACTTCTGATTACACTACTTCAATTTCCGTATTCTTTCATATAAAACAATTTTATACTAAATACCATGTGGCACTTAAATCAATGCTTTTTGAAACAAAACGTATATTATGATTGCAATATTATAGAGAATAAAACTTTGAACCCATATGAGTGGTTGCCCTAAACAGAAACCTTATAAAGTATACAACGCCATTTAAGTCACTAACAAAAATTTTGGTTAATATTCTTTTGAATGTTTGCTCTTCATGTCTTTCTTAGAAACTGCATTGTAGCTTCGCCATTATGTATTTTTTTTAGCATTACCAGTATATTACCTATTTCTATATTTAGTAACCATTCATGAATTTCACTTACAAGATTTTCATTTGACCCGTTTCCAGTAAATGGATTTTATTTTTTCTACATTGTTCGTTTGAGTAGAAAGCGTGTTTTGGTGTTGGTCATGGTTGGTCTCAGTGAAGTCGCATCTATTGTTCTCGATCGTTGTGTTTTTAATGATCACTTCTTCATTTTGTTCTTTCATTTTGTCTTCATTTCTTTCATTTTCGAAGTCCTCAAAATCATGAAGTTCATCTCCACTTTCTAAATGAGCGCTAATATCACTCTCATATGAACAGGAGCCTCAGTTTTTCTTTTTTTATTTTAGAAGTCGTGATATTTTTAGAATTAAGCTTTTTTTCTTGTGACATGCTCTTTAGTCTTTCGTACTCATATTTTTGAGTGACGCTTTCCTTAAATTTTCTTTTTAAATTTATTGTCCTTTCTTTGTCACTGCTTTCATTTCCCTTTGGTTTAAGTGTCGATAACAATGAGAACTCTAAAGCTATTTTTGGCAATACATTTTCGCTATCTCAAGAGATTCTGTTGCCACTGCTGAGGACCTTATCACAATATTATTAGATGAAGGAGTTGAAATTGGATAAGCATGCACGTTATCTTCTTTGGATACAATAGCTGCTACATCTGCTTTCCGCATTATTTTTTTTTTTACAGTGAAAAATGTAATGATAGAGAAATTAACTGTTATACCATCCACATTTCGAAATTAACAATTCCCGTTATTGGCAATTAAGTCTGTTCCATTCCATTTATTAATGTAAGCATGTACAATGACATTGTATACATACCTGGAGACAAATTCCATTTCCCAAAATGATTTTTGCAGTTACTTCTTGTCACAGCTGGATAGTACAGATCACGACAAATATCCGGTCTCTGTTAGTCCTTGCATTATTTTGAAAAAAAAAAATAGGTTTTATGCATATTTTTGTGACTAATCTTTTGAAAATAATATCTTAGTACCCCAAGCTTGCTTTACCGGTTTATAAACACCGACATCCAAAGTTGGCACTAAATGCAAAATGTGAACTGGAATATTTTAATATCGTTTTCCATTGCTGCTCCAACTAAATCTTCCAAAATTTGTGAGTTGTGTCCATCGTAAATTATCAACTTTTTACCTTCTTGCTAACGGTATGTGGAATAAAATAGTCCGAAAAATTGAGAAGAATCCATCAAACCCCGTGGTGAAGTTATATCGAGCTTCATCTGACCCTCCGATGCACCATATTTTATACAGATGCAATCCTTTGTAGTTAATAAACATAGGATAATAATTACCAATTGCAATGCAGCACATAAAGGCAGTAATATGATGCCTTAGTTACACTACCCATCAGTTTGGTTGGATTTTTGCTTTCTCTTTCGCATCTTACTTTCTGTTGTACCGCATCCGTCTGGAAATCAGTTTCGTCACAATTAAAAATATTTTGCAGTTTACCTTTCAAGCAAAATATAGTCATTATTGCATCAAATTTATTATAAAAGTCTTCTATAACGTCAGGAGTTTCAGCTGCTGCTCAATCTTTTGGCAGGTATTGGTCCATTCGGCTACTTATCTGCTTTTTCCAACATTCATTTTTACGTTGGTCTCTTCATTCATTTCTTTCGGCTTTCAAATCCTCCAAACCATCAAGATCACCTACACTTTCTAAATGAACGATAATATAACTCTCAAATAAACAGGAAACTCTGTTTTTTCATTTCTTATTTTTAGAAGTCTTGCTATTTTTAGAATAAAATTTTTCTTTTTGTAACATGCTCATTAATTTTTTGTATACATCTATCTGCGTAAAACTTTGCGCAAACTTTCTTTTTTCTTTGCCTCTGATTTAATTTCCCTTTGATTTAAGTCAATAACAATGAGAACTCTAAAGCTGTTTTTTTGGAAACACATTTTCTGTGTGTCAAGAGGTTCTGTTGCCACTGTTGTGGACTTTGTCAATATAATGTTAGATAAAGGCGTAAAAATAGGATTAGCATGCACATTATCTTTTTTCGGGGTCAACTGCTGCTACTTCTGCTTTCTGCGTAATTTTTTTTTGCGAGTGGATAAATTCTAGATCCATCAAATACTCCTACAGCGTTGGATCACGACAAACATCTAGTCTCTGTTAGTCTTTATTTTGGGAAAAAAATGACAGCATGTGATACATCATTAGAAAGCTTTTATCGAGCGCAATCAGAAAAACGAACAATCCAATAATGGCTGCCAAAAACAAGAACAAAAGCTAGCTAGGGTACTTAGAAAACAAAAGACTATACAGATCGAGCCAGACCACTAGATATACGACTTGCGGTATGTCAGTTTAGAGTTGGCCGTCTGTTACCAGCACGATGCCCAGTGGTCCAAAATCAGAAAGAAGTTGACAAAAATCTGATTATTGTCTTAATAAGTCAGGAATAACGTATATATCACGAGAAAAATAGTGAAAAAAAAATAATAAATCTAGGGTAAGTTTTTGGGGGTAGTTATTTGGCAGTGGCTATTTACACGTGTTTTTTCATGCAACCTATTGAAAATGACTCACGAAATATGAAAACAATAATAAAAAATATCAAACACAGGAGTAGCTTTGTAGAGAGTAGTTTTTTGACAAAGAGAAAATTTATGTATTTTTTTTGTATGCATTCTATTTAAAATGGCTCACAAAATACGAGAAAAATAATGCAAAAAATATAGTACAATGCTAATCATTAACGGAGGTATATACCTTTTTAACAAAAAAAGATGCGTATACTACTCTATTAATACAAAAGAGAGGAACGTCAGTTATTCATCGGTATCAGTCGAGTCTGTGTCACTTTTCACGTTCATTTTCGGAATTGGGATATCTGGTCACATTCTCCTCAGAAGATGGATTGTGGGTTTTAAGATCCCAAAGACTTCAGGTAACAACTTTGACTTCTTCTGGGAAAGTTTGCGAAGAGAAGTGATCAGTGGATCTGATGAAATAAATAATCTATTGAATAGGTCTGGACTCGTTGCAACGCGGGATATTTTTCTCCTGTGTTGTTTTCTATATTTTTTAAGATCTTTATTTCGGGATTCTTGTGCCTCTTCGGAGAATTGACCTATCGACAATAAGGCGAACTTAATAACTGTGGAATCGTGAACTAAAATTTTATGTACAGATGCCGGCATATAATACCATAGATACATGGACACGGATAATCTTGCAGTGTTGGGGTATACTCGTGGAACACATCAGTATCGACCTCGTATCTACATCAAATGGTATGCAGAACAACTGCAAATCTTTTAATAATATTTTCATCGATACCACTGATTGAAGCCGATGTAGCTGGGTCCTTAAAAAATCTTCTCGCCGTGTTCCCATCGTTTGTTGTGCCACTACCTCCACTTTTAGGTTGATCTTTCTAATCCTAAATTCATTTTGTATTAACTTTTTTCTCTCTGTTACACTACCTTTATCTTCAGTACGTGCTTACAACTTCTTATTATCTAAACGATAAGATACGTGAAGCAAACATTCGAAGCATCTAATCCAGGCATGTAGCGTGATATTCCAAATTTAAAAGCTTCCTTGTTCTCCTCCTTTTCAACAACTTTCTCTATATTATTCATTTCTTTTAGGGTGGCCTTGCAAATGTAACATATTTGTGAAGACGAAGTGCCGGTAATAGCGTTACATATTTTTCCTTTTATCATGGTCATAATGGGATACAGAAACTTTAATTTCTCTTCTTGTGAACTCCATGTCGTTGGTTGAAGCTTGTTAATCTGATTTTGTATTTAGGTAATCTCGTGCTGTGAAATGTCAGTTGTTTCTTTCAAGAACTAAATTCGAAGAAGCCTGCAAAATTTTGTTGACGATGGACGTGGATTTTTCCACAAAATTATTTTTTATCTTTCAGCAATTGCGCAAACAATTGCAAGAGAACCATGGACGTTAAAAATAGATTACTATCTCTTAAGATGGGCTAGGAAAACTGTTGCTTTTATTGAGAATGACCGCTACTACCATCGCAACCCCAACTAAGTTTTCTGATTTTTGTGCAGTATGCCAGGCTTTACGAATATTCGTAGCTCGAGTTGCTGTCGTAAACACAGTTTCAGTGATCATTTTGGCTTCTGAATCTTTTCCCTTAGATTTCAAAGCCACTTTCGCAACGTAACTGAGTTCCTCCGCTTCAAACTCTGTCAATTTTTTCTAATGGAACAACTTCGAGCAAGAGTGCATTTAACCGCGGCATAGATGGATACCTAGAGTATAGTTTAGAATGAAAATATGCATGGCTTTTAATGGCAAACTCTCTTTAGGTCTAATAGAAGTTACAAAATGCCAAAGAAATTACGTTTATAAAAAATACTAAAATCAGGTGTCTCAAAATAAAATTTATGGAAATATTTTATATGTAAATAAAGTACTTGCCTTAAAGTTTTTCTTGTAAAAATTACAAGTCAAAAGCACAAATATTTGAAGCACAGTCACACGTTGAAATCTGCCAACAAAGTGAAGTAAAATCATAGTTTAACAATTATTCATGTTTGAGGTGTCACGGCAGGTAGATTTCTCTAACAAAGGGGTTGATATTCCGGGAAATATTACCTGAGATATACACTAATGTACTATTGAAATATGAAAGCTGATAACATACTTATAACATTTGAATTTTGTTAACTATTTATTTATTTCGGACCACTGTGCGATGAGGCGATTGTAGCGCGTATAACAGAAGGGGGTTTTACATTAAATAAGGATATTGCTCTTTTTATGCATCTAATTTGAATTATTTATTTACGCATTATTTTATTTTTTTAATAGTTGGAATTACTTTTCTTTATTGTTTATGAGAATATTAATTTATGTTTTTAGAATTACTTTTTTGTTTCGAAAATTTTAATGTTTTACTATCTGTGGCCTCTCGGAAGAAGTACTGAAATTGTGAAACATTCAGATAATTTTAGAAAATACGTTAATACGCAAAAATGTCTTTAGATGAACAAGCAACACTCTCCACCACAGTTTTAGCGATACTGAAATTGATTTGTGTCGTATGCTCCACCCAGCAAGCGCCTTGGCACAATCGTTAACTTTCGTTCGGTCTTCATATTCAGACGGGAAACTGTAAACTGCGCATACCGCTAGTCATGTGTCTAGTTGTATGGCTTGATCTGTAGAGTATTTGTTTTTGCAGCAGAAGAATGGTCTTCAAATAGTGCCATACTAATGGAAAAGTCTAGAACTTATCTGACCAAGGATTACTTTGCTAGCGCCCAAGGAAGAAATCACAAAATTTTCGTTTTTTTCAAAAAATCTCAAGCCGGGATCTCTTAACAGATTCAAAACAGCATAATTATCTAAAATATATTTTAGAGAATTTAACCATTTAACTGACTTTGTAGTATTTATGAAGTTTGAACACACGGTATACTTTTTTTTCTATACATCCGTCTATTATTTATAATTATTTTATCTGAATTTCCTAATCGCACCCTACTTCAGTCTTTCATCTGTTGTATCACTTGTAAAACTATTGTTATTTATTCAGTGACCACAATAGTGCAATCCCATATTATAAATTTATGGTTTACTCAATTAAAATGCGTTTAAATTTACACGGATACAGTTTTTTTGCATATCACAACCTGATTACGCTTTGCATTATTAATGAGCGTTTACCACTCATCCTCAATTAGAAACGGACTATAGTTTACTCTTATAAATCGTATAACAAATGATTTAGTTAATAAATTAGCTATAATTAAGTTTTTGTCATTCCATTTTAATACTTATAGTACAATCACGCCTCCTATGAAAATATCTTGTTACGCTATATTAATAAAATTGATGTCTACCAGATATGGCATTAATGTTATTAAAATATATTTGCATCTAATATATGCTGATCATTTTATAAATGAGTATTTTTAAAGGTATTTATACCGTAGGCTACAGCAAGCATTGTGGTTTGTGGAATTTATGTAAAACACGGGGCAATTTGCGAATATATTAACTTTTAGAATTAGGTCATGAGAATGATATTAATCAGGTTTACACTGAATGTCACTGAAATTAATTAAATTAAGTCATAGTTTAAGTTAGAAAATAATGCATTTTAATGTTTTAATAACGAATCACGCGAAATTATAAACTACCGAATGTCAGCCCTGAAGCAATTATTCAAATGGTTCATGAGCTCACTTGCGAATACCTGAATATTAATCATTTAGTAAATGTCAAAAAATATGTGGCAAAATGTTCTTCATTATAATATGATTACAAGTAACTTATTCATGGTAAACTGTGAATAGGAAATATTTCCCCTTGCCTTTAAATCTTAAATTTAATACAAATTTGTATTTGGTGATCATTAATTATCGGAAAATCTCGGAGCCAGTTATTTGTTATGATCCGTTAATTGATTCAGTAGCTATGGTGGATATTCAGATGAAGTCAAGGAAGCAATGATTCACCTATAAATACAACTGCGATAATTAACAAATTATTGGACTAAAAATATACCTTACATTTGTATACGTGTAAAACAATCCATGTATACACTAATCATTTAGTCAGAACTATACACTGCTGATACAGACTGATTTCGGGAAATGATCTATTGCTCAGATCATTTCATGAAGAAAAGTTCAAATCAAATGAACATATGGCACTGAAGGGCTTTGTTTCTGTGATACAGAATGTAGCACATTTTAAAAAATTGTCGATTTTTCTTATCTCCCAAATAGAAAGATATTTATCTCTCAAATTTGAAACAGTAAATAGGCAAGATATTATCTAACATTGACGTAGTTTTCCACGAAACACCGAAACACCATATACTGCACTTCACGTGCGTTTTACCAACCAAGTTGGCATCATCTGAGGATGGTTAAACCTATTGTTTGCTAGTGTCATTTACCATTGGTTTATCAATGATATGGCGTATTAAAGGTTGTACTGTTTTTAAGAAAATTACTTTTTTTAGGGCAACATGCGTATAATTTAAATTTATGTATTTCTATAATTTTAGATAGTTTTTATTTTTGATGTATATTGGCCCTTATATAGTCATCACTTATCGGCCCTTTTATATTAGGACATTTTTCCTTCTTTATTTGAATATTGGCTCTTTAATACTGTTTCTTACTGATAGTCATGTTTGTTTATCTATGTAAAAAAATTACGAAGATTTTTACAAATTTGTTCAAAATGTAGACAAAATGATTATAACAAGAAGTAAAAATATACTTTGCTTCTAAACAAACAAGATACTTGTTTGTTTATCAGAATAGAGTAAATCAAATTCTCAAAGGTCAGGTGTAGATTTAAGATATATATATATAGGAAACAAAAAAGTCGAAGATTTAACTGTTGGTAACTCCACAAACGTTTTTTCTGCTCTTGTTGTGTTTTACGATACCTGCATACAAATTATTCAAAATAAGGTGGATATTGGTGTTTAATTTCAAGAAACAAGAAGCAGCAAGGGCCAAAGTGATAGATTGGCCTTTTTAAAATAACGTGTATATTATATTACTCAAAAAAGTTTGTACAAAAAGATAATTAGGTATGACTTTATTGTCCATTTTAGCACTGAAAGTATACTAACAGAGAAAGTTAACTATAGTTACGTTAATACCTTGAAAACGACCATTTTGGAGATAATATTCACATTCACGGGTTTTTCTATAGATTGCGATAGGAATGTGCGAGATAATTGAAAATTACCGGTATCGTGTATCGTATCGATTAAAAATTACCGGTTGGGTACAATATCGAACAGAAAAATATCGATACACGAACTACATACCGGGTCACACCCGATCCGGCATTAAATGGTTTTTAAAATTATCTTTATTGGCACCAACGTAAAACGTAAAACCTTGCCACCGGTATAAATGTATTAATAAACAAAAATATAAAAACAAAACACATCAAAACTCTAAACCCTTTTACAAAAATAAAGTATAGATATTAGATACAATATAAACAATACTTCCTCCACGTTAGGTAATATGGCTACATGATATGAGCTTCCAATCAATTTCACTAAAAACTTGTTCTTCTATCTGTCGCTTCGTTTGGGTGGCCTTACTGTCCGCATCCGGACACGAGTAATGTAACGTGTAACGTAACGTATAATGTAATGTGAAGTTTATTGGACGGCATTCGAGCGCAGTGCGCATGTCGAACCAATGTTGAGACCAATTTTCAGTCAAGCGTCATTTTTTAATAGCTTCTTATAATACGTAGAATCTTTCGGATTCCATAATATGGGTTTATTTTTATATAATTCGTTCAACTCTAATGACTTTTCTTAGTCCACATCCTCGCTGTTAGCAAGGTTTATTCAGAAAGCCGTCTAAACGTAAACTGCGAGCCTACCACGTACGCTTTGTCTTCGCACTAAAAACCGACAGCCGTCGATGCACCTCAAACCATTCGGTGGCCATTACACGTAATGCTCGAAGTGCTGTTCAAATGAAAAATTCGCGTTACATTACCCGTTACGTTACACGTTACATTACTCATGTCTGGACGCCGCTCTCGCTAGAATATATTAAAGTAAATTTCTGCTCGAAAGTCGATGTCGATACTTTATGCGATAGGTACTAGCTGAAAATATCGTATCGTTAACGTTACAAAATATTGAGGATCAGAAAGAAAACTACCTGTACTCGAAAATATCGAACCGTATCGTCCATCCCTAGATTGAGATGAAAATATCAAATGCCAACAAGTGTTCTTGAAGTTTGATATCATTATAAATCTGCAATTAGTTGTAAAAATTCTGGTGAAGTTAGCTGGAATCTCAACCAAGTTGCTATTATTTTGGAGATAATTGGAGATAGATTTTAATTCAGGTAATGCCTACTTAATTGTCGAAACGCACATAGAGCGCAGTGTTTTGATATTTTGATGTCTGTGGAAAATACTTCAGTGTTAAAAATCCACATAAATTATTATTTAATGACGGCTGGCTGATGATATTTAATCGTATATATAATTGAAGTTGAAAATTTCTCAATTTTTTTTTATTTTTTTTTACGATTTTACGTGTCATATTTTCGCTGTCAAATTGATAATATTCCTTGTATCAATTTTTGTACAAGCATAGCACAGTCACGTACATTACAATGATTAATTCGTTTAAAAGTATTATGCTAACGCCTCGAAATCATATGAAATGAACTAGAATAAAATTATTTTTAAAAACATGTCAACAGGTAAGTTGAAGGTTGAAGTCAACTGCACGCGATTTAACAAGGGAGCAACGTTACACCCTTCTAATTAGGCTGACAAATAATGTTCATTTAATGAATATTATCCAAAGCAGAATTTATATAAAAAAACTGTTATTTTATCATGATCGATTGAAAAAGTGGGATGAATCAATCAATAGGTTCTGTGCTAAGCATTTTGATGGTGAAATTAAGCTCAGACTTAACTAGATTAACAAATATTCTTGATACAATATTGAATATTTGGAAATACTCGATTCTAAAAATATGTCTAAAAGGCTTACTTAATATTGTTAAAATATTACATTCATCATAAATACTCCATCTATTTACAAAATAATGCCTTAAATCGAGAAAAATACACAGCACTAGTGGTAATACACATCGAAGTAGTAGATAATTATTAATAAAGGTAGGTATTAAAATCCCGTTTATACCATTCTACCAAATAAGCGCCAGATTCCTTAAAGGATTCATTAATAATATATGTTATATGATATCGTCATTATTAATTTGTTAGATTTAACCAGACACTGTGAAAAGTAGGTAATTAACTTACATAAATCTCGTATTAAATACAAATTTGTAATTACTACTTACATATTATCTAGGAATTGCAACTGAATCCAGAATTCACAAATTCTTACCTGAAAAGAAATTTATTTTTAAATCTTTAAAGAGCATTTCTGTACAAATTATGTGTTAATAATTAAATAATGAGAAAAGAAGAATAGTAACCTAATAGATTGGAGGGTACATAACATTAAGAAAATTTAGGTATTGTTGCATAATACTTTAAGGGTGGCTTTAAAGGAAAATCGGTGCAGTCAGGTGCTCCTCGACAGTACTTCCTTGTCATCATATTCAATTTGACATAAAAGAAATAAATTACTTTAATTGAAAATATCATTTCCATTTATTTTATTTTTTTTATATGAATACAATAATTAAAATAAACACAATAAAGCAAATAAATAAGATAAGTATGACACATAAGATAAAGGAAATAAACAAAGTAAATGAGACAAATGAGATAAATGAGACGAATGAGGCAAATGAGATAAATGAGGCAAATGAGACAAATAAGACAAATTAGATAAAAACGACAAAAGTGAAATAAAGTCAAATGAGGCAAATGAGATAAACGAGATAAACGAGACAAACGAGACAAGATAAGTGAGACTAACGAAACAATTGAGACAAATGAAACTAATAAGATAAACGAGACAAACCGAAATAAACGAAATAAAACAATTTATTGTATATGAGGTACTGCCGACACCAACTTTATTTTTTTAATTGAAAAATTAATTTTATTAATTTAATTTTAAGCGGCACGAACCGCTGGCTTAGGCCGCTGGGTTTTGCGGAAAAAATTATAAAAAATATATGGAGCAAAGTTGCCAAATGTCATGCTGGCTGCAAGCCCGCAGCTGCCACCAATTTGGCCCAGTTTGGTGAAACTCCGCCTTACAGACGTAACAAGTGACTTTAAACCATGCAATAATCTCATTTTGTGAAATTTAGCTCTTAGGTACAGATATGTGTTCTTTATCATAATCTAAGGATCAATAAATGGGATTTAACCTGCATTTTTTAAACTTATTTAGTTAAAAAAAAACAATAACGTAGCTTTCCGCAAAACACTAAAACACCAGATAAAACTGAGTTTTAATCATCTGCAGGTAATACCAACTTGATTGGCGCGTCGAGTGCACACAGAGAGAAATCCCTTTGGAACATTTTGCACAATGTTGTGGAACAACGTCTTGTTGCATTTTTTTAAACAATTGTATAATTTCAAGGCACAACGTTATATAGTTTTATACATTTTAATTGTGCATAATTCTTGTACGTTTTATTTATCTAATATAAAGATTTAGTTACAATGAATTTGTTGGAAACTTCGACTAACAAATTGGCGAAATTTTGAGTCAAATTTATTTATTTTTATTCGACAAGTTATAGCAAATTAGGCTTAATTTACTGTTAAGCGTGTCCCTAAACTATATATTTTGTTACTATTCTATTTACAGTTAGTTTTAAGTAACTGTTTAAAAGGTTTGCATAAATTGTGTAACATAAAGATGTGATTTTATAAACGGATACTGACAAATTTGTCAAAGTATGGGCCCCAATGTATTTATTTCCGTTAAACAATAATAGTAATCTATGCCTAATTTTATCAATACCGCCCTCACAAACTGGGTAATTTAATAACATACTACTATTCACAATGAATTTGGCGATATTGTTATAAAATTTTGCATAATTGTTTCATTTGTTTCACATAAAGATAATCAGTCAATACTGCTATTGGTTAAAAAATTGTAGAGGTCGCGCCCGTCACGCTAAGCATATGGGTAACGCGTGTCGCGAAATTACGCAATCTGTGGATTTCTCATTTAGAAATTGTGGAAAACTAAAAACATACTCTCTTAAAAAACTATAAACATTGTGTCACTTAAGAGTACTATTTTTTGTAAATATGTTTTACAAGTAAAGAGGTTTAGATGCGAAAGTTTGTTTAGGAAACCTTCACAATATATTTAAAAATTTTACACAAATTGTAGAAACTCACTTAACCTGTTCAGAGATCTGTACAGAGAACTGTACAAAATCATTGCTCCAAAAATGTATTATTTATTTGCACAAATTGTTCCTGTCACTATTTTAAGACCAATTTGGCGTACAATTTTCTACAATTGTGGTAAAATATAACACACATTTTTCCCTGTGCATATGGTGTTTTGGTATTTCGTGGAAAACTATGTCAGTGCAAAGGTTACAAGTGTTACAACCCACTTCAGGATTATTCAATTAAAGTTGTTTATTATCATTTTGTTTACAAAAATTAAACTGTAAATTAATGACTGTGAGTGACATATCCAGTTTTAAGAGGATTGAGAATTATGGTGTTTGAAATAGTTAATTCTACTTAACGAGCCGGTTTAAATTAGAGATTTCTAATTGTATAGTATGACAAACAAATTCCATGTTTCAAAACACATATACATATCTGATCGAATGATGTTAACAAAATATTTTAAGATTAATAAAAGGCTTTGAGCATAATCTTTATGAATACAGTTGTAAATTTTGTACGTATACAAAGCTTTTACAATAAAATATGCAGAGCTTGTCATCATCGTAGCATTTGATTTTTCTTAAGGAATAAATATATACCTGACATAAATATTTATATATTACAATACCAAATGGAGAGCGTTTTGTATTGCGGTGTAAAAGCATTGTCATGTTACTTGGAGTGAAGTTATAAGTAACAATTAATGCCATTCAGACTAAGTCGCAGCTTCTAATCATACTCATTGGCGACTGCAATAAAGGGTTAAGAAAGAAACCTCAGCAGAAAGCTATAATAATATCATTGACTGAATAACTTAATGATAATATTAAATTACTACACACTTACAAATGTTTGTTTCATCCAAGAAAATTATTTCACTTGCGTATATTTGCTTGTTCGAAATATTACTTCCCTCAACTCAAATACATTTATTCAGTTTGACTGAAAAAGTTTTGTCTGCACAAAACGAACGAACATTTTCATACAAAATTTCATTGAACTAATTAAACGTGTTTTGGTTCGACACATGTTAATTTAAGTTTAAGTAAGAATTTATCTTAAAATGAAATATTTTTATATATTTCATATAATTACATATTTTCTTCATTTGATACTTTTTAGTTGTCGTGAAATTTAAAATCTTTAAATTAAAAAACAAAAATCTTACTCTAAGAACGAAATATGTTATTCTAAATTTATTTTTCCTTTAAATTACACCTTCCGTTATTTGATAAATTTGTTTAATGCAATAAAACTATTTCGTTGATCAAAATAAATATCTTAAATCTAACAAAACATTGTTTGAAATATCCGCGCGATTTGCATCTGCAACACTTTCCTCTTTTTATTAATTATGCGAACGGCGCGGTGAAAAGCCGTGATCACGTGTCTTTCTTGTGTGACGTAACATTATATATAGTGAAGTGTATTGCTGTTTCTTATAATGGAAGCGTTCTTACAAATTTGAGGATTGTAGCAGTTTCTTCCCACATTATTGGCAAATAGATGTGTAAATACTTACGTTGCCCATCCTATTGCATCGTTTATGACATATCTAACAATTGGAGCATATTTTAAGATATAAATACCATGACTAAATGAAGAAGTTTTGCAAAAAAAAATTCCAATCTATATTTGCAAAAAAAATTGCAAAAGTGGCCTGCCGACCCACGTTATTTTGTAGACAATTTTTAAAATATTACCAAAACATTTGTCTTTCATGATCTAATTTATCGACAGTTTCAGATTTCGTAAACAAAAACGTTTTTTTTTTGTAGTCATGAAATTTTGAAATTCACAAAATTAAAGATGAGATGATGGAGATGATTAAAACTGTTCAGTTTTAATCATCTCCAGATGATGCCAACTTGGTTAGCGAAACGGGTGTAGAGTGCAGTATATGGTTTTTTTTGTGTTTCGTGGAAAACTACGTCAGTGTTATCGTCACATCAAAGTTCCCATTTGAGGATTAATTCTTTGTGAAATATAAAATAAATATAAACATTGAGAGAAAGTTTATTTAATGGTATAATTACAGTTTAGTTCTTAATTCGTCATTTTCCATCTTAAATTACCTATTTACCTATTTATACTTGCTATTTTTGCATAAGGTAGGCAGTAGCTTTATGGCTAGCTTAGTCGGCAGATTTAGTATTAACTTTAAATTTAAGTTTTAGTATAGTTTGATAATATAGGTACGTATATAACATTCATGTTATTTCAACGAAGAATAATTGTATATTAATATCAAAGTTATGTTAACAGCTGTTATTTCCAAGAAAGATTTTATGTTAATTTTTAAAATGCTGCTACTGTCCTTGTTTACTGGTAATAAAATAAAGTTTTGCAATAATATTTATTTTATTTTATTTAAAACTCCAACCCTTAAACAAATCCCTTTTATATTGAATGAAATAAATTATTTGTTCCCAGTGTTGAAGTTACTATAAATTCTATCGATTTAAAAAAGTGCTGTCGCTGGGTGAAGAAACATTTTATTAATTTCAAACCAAGTGGCGCTTGTATTAAAAAATGTAGATTTTATATTAAATAAAATCATTGCATTTTTAATACAAAGAAAGTTTTGATCCATGTTAGAAAATATCTCGTTCTTTCAAATATTTAAGACATTTCAGACAAACTACAATTTAATAAATTTAAAACTTGTATTTTGTTAATATAATTAAAATTCGTTTAAATCAAATAGAATATATCAAGAATTAAATTCTCTTTATTCAAATAAAAGTTTTGTTGCGTATATACAAAGAAATTTTTTCTTTGGTGTTAATAACTTTTGTTGCTCCAAATAAATTTCTTTAAGCGTGTAGGTATTAGCTTTTATGGGAATTCCTTTTTGTAGATTTGACAGAAAAATAACTATTTTAACAGAAATATTTTAGGTATACAAGCTGTGGTATTTTAATGTTAATAAGTTCTTACAACTTCAATTTACATCTTGCTAAACAGAAAAGTTGTATTACGAATTTACAAAAGTCTCATTATTAATTTTCAAAATTGGCTTATATACACACAAACACATAACAAACTCTTCTGAATATGCAATAATAGGCTCAATGTAGGTGCTTCGACTCTCCCCACTTTACGCCTCTCAGAATGGCTAGAACGCAGTCAGCTATCGAGTCGAGGATCCTCACGCAAGTGACTAAGGTGAACTGAGATATCGATGCTGTTTGTTTTAAAACTAATTTATTAGAAATTCGCAAAACAATATCGGAGACTATAATAGTTCCTCTATATCATAGTCACTGTGGACCGAGACGTCGAGAAATCAGGAATTTTACAAAAGTGTGGTGTGTTGGTGGAGGCCAGCGGCCGACCCGAATTCTAAAAAATCTAGAAGGCACAATTTTCTCAACAATTTTATTAATACACTATGTATCTGATCAATAGGAACATTTTGGTCCTTTTGTACCTAGAGAGTCTCTAGAGATCGCGCTATGGTCTACTTTTAAATAATAATTAGAACCCGTATTTCGGATGACATTTCCAAAGAAGGATTCTGAATTATATGATAACAGTAATTTTTCCACGTCATCGTCATTATTAGTAAACTATTTTATTATCCGTTGTAAATCATAGAAACAGTTCTTTCTCTATTGCTTTTATAAAGCTACAGCAGTTGAAAATATCGGCCACTGACTATTATTGCTACGCAAGCTCAAGCATCGTTATTTTATAAACCATAATGAAAATCCATAGACCCTTTCTCCCATGAGCTTAAATATTTAGTATTTTGTATTGAAAATGAGTGATGAGTAGAGCTCGGAATTTAGGTATTGATGACGTCCAATCCAGGATTGGCAGTAGGTCATGTGTCAGCTCGTAAATGCGTTAATGCATGTACAATAAAATATACCTTACCTTGTAATTTTTTAGCGAATTCCGTAATATTCAAATTTGATAAAGACAATTTATTATAAATACTCACTTGAAGAGGACTTGAGGTATTCTATCTATAAACAAAAATTTTGGAACCATAGACATTAGGTATGGGGTTGAAACCTTTATCACTGAGTAAACTTTAACAAGGAACCAATCAAATGTCGCGCCTGTGGCTAGCCAACAAAAATCTATTCGATATTTTAAAGAATTATTTTCAAAACTTTTTTTGTTTTTCATCCAAAGGAACTGAGACTTTTGTACAGGATAGTAGGCTGCCAAAGTCGACTGGGATTTGCGGAGGTGTTTTTCCATTTATTTTTTTCGATGTCTACGTCCCTTCGTGAGTTATAAGGACTTTTTAATTTTTTCAGTTTATACTTCACATATTTAACGTCTATTTGATTTTTTTAAAGAATTTTTTTCAAAATTTTTTTGTTTTCTCGTTCACTTTTTCGATATCTATATCCCTTCATGAGTTATAAGGACTTTTTGGTTTTGTTAGTTTATGCTTTACATAGTTAACATCTCTTTGACCTTTTAAAGATTTTTTTCAAAAATTTTTTTTGTTTTTGAATTTTTCGGGCACGGTTTGCTGGTTGAAAAATGGCCTTTTAAATGACAAAGAGGTAGACTTCTCCCCACAAGACACATATGGAGTCTCTGAAAAAAATTCACATATTTTAAGTATACGCCAATTACATCTGGCTTTTTAATGAAAGGTGCCGGAGATTATTTAGGTAACATATACAATAAATATTAGTAATATACTTTTACTTTTGTGATCTCTAGTGAAAAATACATGTGTGTGTGTCAGTGTATTACATTCACCAACACAATCAAATGTCATTAGAGAATTTAGATATATCCAGTCGTCCACAAATTATAAGGAAAAACATACAAAAAACATCGTCCGATTTTGAAGTAATTTTTTTCAATGCTCTCGTCGATTTAACAATATTCTGATTTCACTTACTTTTTGCGGTGCCTTATGTTTTTAAACAATTGTATGGATAACTTTTGTAAGCAATCGACTTGCGTTATCTCAGAGGACCTAAGAGATATTGAGGACTCCGTGAAAACGTATTTTACTCCTTTTCACCTTCTTAATCGTAGCAATATAGACAGTGATGCACCCAACACTACGTATAATCTCCTCCAGTTGAATCAGCAATAAACAACAAAAATAGATAAGACTTTTTATAATTTTGTACTATCCTCCCATGCCTGACCTGATTTTTACATCAATGTCATCCAAGATACGGGCTCTAATAATAATATAAACTGAATTTTATAATAAAATGAGTTAGGAATCTTGCCCAAGAGCCATTATACACCAATACTGTTCGAGTTAGTGTGAATATTCGTTATCGAGTAGATCAAAAATCCTTAGCATTAGTTATTGACTCGTTCCCGGATTTGAGGCAGAATTTTGCTATGATACATGTTAAATTTTTGTGGAGACGCTTGTTCATCATCTTCCATTCAGTTTTTGTTATCTATAATAATAAGTCATAAATGGCGAACTAGGGTCCTTTAACTACAAGAAAGTCATCGGCATGTACAATTAAGTAATGTTACCAAACATTTTACGAAGGGAACATTACTACGTCGCGTATTGCGATGTGACCTCCTTTTCCCATTGCAGTAGACATGTTTCGTTCTCCTCTATCGGTACTATTTAGTTTATTTTACTTATCGTAAAATAAACTATTTACCAATATTCGTTGATATTCATGTGGATTAAAACCGTAGGTGATTCAAAGCGCCGTCTCTTGACGAAAAATCTAGGTACATAATGTGATATGTTTTACAGGTTGCAGCACATGACGTTCCCAATTTACTAGCAGTTATAGCTATTTGTATGACAAGGGAGAAAAGTGCATAATTTCCTCCCGCGGATAGTTTGATCAATATCCAAGGAAGGAAATGGCACTTTGCTCCTGTGTAATACATATGATTTTTTCTACGACGATTTAAAGTGTTTTACATTAGTTTTACATATATTTTATTATATTTTCTTATGCATGACAATCAAAAATCCAAATATGTCAAAATGTCATAATAGGTATTTAGATAAGTATATATTGCTAAAAATCAAAGTACATGGAACGTTGCTAAGGTTGCTTCTTGTTTTCAAAATAAACAAACTAACAAAAAGTTTATAATTGTGTATTCCGAATGTGAAGATGAAGTTCCTCAAGATATTCTGGAAGAAGCAAACGTGGTTTCGTTAAATCTATTACCGTTAAAGTCTCTTGAAAAATATGAAAAAGAGTACCAGCTATTTAATTGTTGGATGGAGACTAGGCAAATAAGAAAAATATGTGAAGAAGTGATCCTATTTTACTTTTCCAAAAAATGCGCCGATTTGAAGCCTTCAACATTATGGAGCAAATACAGCATGTTGCGATCTACACTCCAAATTAAAGACAATATCGACATTAAGTTTCCTAAATTAGTAGTTTTTTTAAAAAGGAAATCTGCTGGATATAAAGCCAAGAAAGCCAATACTTTTTCAAGGAAGGATATCAACAAGTTTATTGCAGAAGCTCCAGATGAAACTTACTTACATATGAAGGTAAGATTGATCGTTGTTGAATAATAAATAAAAACGTAACGCCACATTTTTTATTAGAAAGTATATATATGACAATTAAGTGACATTTTAGGCAGTTATCATAAGTGCATTTTCCTTTTTCAGGTTGTGCTTATATTTGGAATTGCTGAGGCATGCCGTAGCGATGAATTAGTTAAAATGGTACTTGAGGATATCAGTGATAAAGGCGATATTTTAGTGATGCAATTACCTGACTCAAAAACTAATATCAAAAGGACATTTACAATAACAAATGAGATTTTAAATGGAGTATCTGTCTTGAATATGTATAGAAAATATCTGGACTGTAGGTCCCCTAAAACATGTCATTCTAGATTTTTTTGTAACTTATGCTAAAGGGAAATGTACAAACCAGGCAATTGGCAAAAACACAATTGCCAAAATTCCATACAGAATAGCAATGTTTTTAAATTTGGATGATTCGAAAGGCTATACTGGACACAGTTTCCGCCGTACTTCAGCTACGTTATTAGTCAATGCTGGAAGTGACATTCTCACTCTAAAAAGACATGGGGGGATGGCGAACAAACGCAGTAGCAGAAGGGTACTTAGATGATTGTATTTCTAAAAAATGTGAGGTAGCCAGCCAATAATTACGACAGGAAGTACTACTTCAAGTACCAAAAAACGTTGTCTTGTTTTTGAAAATTTTGTTTCTACAAGTACTTCATCAGCGACCAAGACTTTGGAAAACAACAAACAGGAACTGATCTCCACCAGCAGAGCCAATATTTCTTCAGGGGCAATCTCCATTAGTAATTTAACTAATTGTACCATAAATTTTAACAGTATTTAGTTACTGATGTTAATTTAAACCTCGATTTAAACTGTTTTCAATTATTATAAATAAAAATAAGTAAAAAAAATCTGTTTCAAAGAAAAGCATTCATTTTCAGGAAGTTTGTGTATCAATAAAAGAAGTCTATACACCACTATTACAGCTATTTGAAGTTTTTACTTGTTTGCTTCCAGAGGGAGCCAAAGTATTTTCCTCCCCAGGGAAGCAAAGTATTTTCCTCCCGAGGGAGGAAAAGTACTACTTTGCTCCCTGAAATGAGGGAGCAAAATAGTATTTTCTATGTAGGGAGTAGAAAAAATATATTTGTCCACATCTCAACGTTGTTCACCCAGAATAAGGTAGTATTTAGTGTATTTAGCATGTCATAAATGGCAAGCTAGGGTTCTTTGACCACGAAGAAATCATCGGACATGTACAATTAAGTAATGCCACCAAATATGTTACGAGAGAATATTGGTATGTTGTGTGATGCCATGTGTTCATAGGAAAACGAAACATGTCTACTGGTAATGAAAAAGAGGATTACATCGCAATACGCGACATACCAATATTTTTTTCGTAAAATATTTGGTGTCATTACTTAATTGTACATGTCCGATGACTTCCTCGTAGCCAAAGAATCCTAGCTCGCCGTTTATGATATGCTAAATATACTACTATCGTATTCTGAGTAAACAAGGTTGAGATGTGGTCAGTTGGGAACACTAAATGTGTTGCAACCCGTACAACATATCACATTCCCATCCTAGGCTTTCCATCAAGAGATATCGTGTTGTATCAGCTGTGGTTTTAATCTAGAGGAACATCAACGAATGTTAGTAAAACGGTCCAATTTGCGATATCGTATATCTCTCCAGCCTGTAGTACCAATGAGTTCATAGGAGAACGAAACATATCAACTGCTGTTGAAAAAGAGGATCACATCCGCAATACGCGATATATCAATATTCTTTTCGTAAGATATCTATAATGAAATATTTTGTTTACCTAGTTAAATTAATACATCTCTCTTACAACAATAAATATGGAAAAGTACAAAAAAGAGGTTCCTCCTTTTTTTGTCGTATTCATTAATTCGATACATTATTGAGAAAAATATTTGCTCAGTACCTCAGAATATGTTATAAACAAATTAAATATGAACTAGTTAATATGCCTGAATGAAAATTGGAACCTACCCACTAAAAGTCTCAATGCTATGATTAACACAATTGTAGACCAAGTTAATATTGTAGTATTAAAGATATATTGTATTGTAGATACTAGTAATAAGGAAACAGGATTGCAGAATTTGTTCAAAAAAGGACAATTTTAAAATCAGAATCTTGCAAATTTTGACCACGAGATGATCGAGTCATACAATAGTCCTTGCATCAATCTGGCAGAATGAATTATCTTGATAACTGAGTTAAGTAATTTATTCAAGTGAAGTGATTTTTTTAATAACAGTTATTCTCAGCAAATGATATGTTTCTCTAAATATCTTTAGCAATAAATAATTTGTATAATAGCAACACGAGCAAAATGCCATTTCTACACCTATGACTTAATGACAACCTATGAATTAATCGTCAAATGCTAAACAGATACAATAATTATCATTCCTACGTAGCTGAAGGAATCATTTAAACGTATATAAATTGACGCCCCTTTTAGATTATCTAATAAAATAATTATATTTATTATTGTCTTGGCGTTAAACAATCGGTTTCCTTATGGAATTACCTTGAATTTATTCAATTCTAAACAAAACTTATACATGATCTAACTTCTCATATTATAATCAGATAAAGAATCTTATTTTGTTAAAATTTAATGAGAACATATTTTTATTACAAAATATTTAATACTATAGCAGGCACTAAGTTTCTTATACAATAAAAATAAATCGAAAGAGGAAAAACCCTATTATTTGTGGATTTGCGACAAAAGTTATTCTTCGTAAAAATGCCTACGTCCATAAAAAATACGATTGAAATTAATGAATATGAAATTATGTGTGTAGGGAGCCCCTGAAGCTGTATAATATGAAACAGATTTAAAAATAAAGTACCGTTAGTTTTAATGTTGCAGTCAAATTACAAATAAAAAAGTTGCTTAGAATCACCCAATTAATACAAGCTTAAAATTTTGCATCAAAATTTTATGGAGTGAAATTATAAAATTGCATTTTAAACAACTTTTTTTGGAATTTCTCCATTTATTGAAAAATAAAGGTAGTAGTATCACCATTTAGTTGTTTTGTGTTGTGTTGTAGTGAAAATGTTAATGCGTTATAAATTTATAATTCCTTAGGGCGTTATTTATCATTTAATATATCTCAAAATGGGGTTATTATTACAAAATAACAAACTAGTAGGACATTAATATTAAAATTTCAACCTTTAAACTGCACCTTTTCTTCAATAAGATTTGTTGCAATTTCAAAAATTTGCCAGTACACAACAACCGTTGCCGGCCAGCCATGTCATTGATTGGCACATCCATGGTCATCGGGAGGGAGGGGGCGGTTGCTCCTGGCTTTTGACAGATAATGAATATTTTTAATTGATATATGGATATGTAGGTCCTATAATGGAAACCATTAATAATTTTTAAAAAATGGCAAAGTTAATATTCGCAAACATATTTTATTGTAATTTTTCAGTCATTGATATACAAAGTACCAACTATAAAATTCTTTATAAAATTCTTTATTTAAGTAACAATTTGGTACATCAAGGATCGCAGCCAACAATAAAAATAGTGCCAGAACAACACCTCGTATGGTTTGGACAAGACTGTATTATCCAGGGCTAGAGTGCTTGCCGTTGGTATACAAATTTACCTTTGCGGTCCCTCGAAATATATCTCTCATATTCCCGCCTTGCGACAGTATTTTATGTTATCAATTAAATACTGATAAAGGCATAAATAGTGAAACTGACAAAAATAAAATAAATACATTCTTGAAAACTTAATTATCTAGGTAGATACTTTACATGATATGGATGGAAGATGTGATAGTAGGGTCATAGAAGCGTTAGATTACAAGTATTTAAATTTTTTTTCAAAAATATAATAGTTTTCTGAAACTGTAGTCTTTGCGCATTAGTTTCGAAGTTATTTAACTCTACAGTTTATTAAAAGATCACTTTTATCGCTTTGGCTTTAGAATTTTTTTTTAATAACATTGATTGCCTCGCACATTTCATGTTCAATGGAGAGAGTAGCTACAGCTGATAGTCTTTCTTGGCTCATGGAAGACCGTAGACAGTCCTAAGCTGCTCGCGCGCCAATATCCATTTGGCATGATGACGGTCTCGGATGCTAGGGCCAGGCAGGACTATTGCCTTTTTACCCTAGTCATCGCTGTAGACCTGGACCGGCCTCGTGCAGGGCGGGTTAACTTACTTTACGAACGGCCCCAGTGAGCGGTGCTGAAGATTTCGGTCAACCTCCCTGGGTCCTGGCTGATGAACCCTGCTGGCTAGGGCCTCTTCTGGCGCTCTTCTGTCTTCGTCTTCTTTCTTCGCCAGCTTGTCACCCCCGGGGGTAGTCATCTGTCTGTCAGGGACTGTGTGGATATTCTGTGACTTGGGATTGACTGCCAGTACACAAAGTGTCAATTGACACATTGTCATCTGGATCATCGGACAAGGTGAGGATGAACTGTGTAGCTCTAGGAGGTGAAGGCCTAAGTGCTTTCTTAGCACTTTCGTCCTTCACGGAGTCAGGGGGACAACGGGCACTGGTCGGTTTACTGACCGGCGCCCGCAAGGTTTGTGGGAGGGTGGTTGGTCGTGTCATGTCTTTTCAGTGGGTTTGGTCCATCTGTAAGGAAAAGATTAGTTATACTTACCCGTTATCCAGTAACTGTACCTTCGGCCTCTTGTGCCTCGGTGCGTCGGCCGGATCATAGGAGGTGGCCTCCCTGATCAGCGGGTTCCTGTGCTCCTCAGCTAAGGTGTACAGTTTCTTCGCTCTATCCCGGATGATTTCGGTGACTGGTGTGTACTCCAGGTCCCTGAAGATGTCAGCGTTTCTAACGTACCATGGTGCGCCCACCGCTGTCCTGATGGCCACGTTTTCCACGGCTTGGATCTTCTTCAGATAGGTCTTCGCTTGGTATCCCCATGCTACGGAGGCGTAGGTCAGCTGTGGTCTAATGAGTGCTTTGACTAGCAGAAGCTTGTTCCTCAGACTGAGCCTGCTCTGGTTCCCTACCATCGGGTAGATGAGAGCTCTCGTCCGCTTGGCCTTTACCACGATGGCTTCGGTGTTCTGTCTCCATGTCAGGCCTTTATCCATGATTACGCCAAGGTACTTGACGGAATCGTGCCATTGGATGTCCTCGCCGAACATGGAGACGTGTCCTGTGGGGGTTTCCTTGCGTCCTTTCCTGAAGAGAATCGTCTGGCTTTTCTCCGCGTTGACTGCGACTTTCCACTTGATACACCATTCTTCCAGAAGAGAGGCTGCCTCTTGGAGTCTTCTGGTGGCTGTTCCCGCTCTCCAGGATCTGGCCGTGACGGCCGTGTCGTCCGCGTAGAGTGCCATTGCGGTGCCTTCGGCCCTTGGGAGATCAGAGGTGAAGACAGCGAACAGATGGGGTGACAGCACAGAGCCTTGGGGGACTCCGGCTTCCATCGGTCGATACGTGGACACACAGTCCCTGATCTTCACTCGCATCTGTCTCTCGTGCAGGTATGATCTAACTAGTTTGACGAGTGCAATGGGATAACCCATACTCATCATTTTAGCTAGTAGACCATCGTGCCAGACCCTGTCGAAAGCCTTCGCAACGTCCAGCAGTAGTGCCGCAGTGACCTGTCTTTGGTTGAAACCTTTGGTGACTTCTTCGGTGATCCTGAGCACTTGGAGTTCCGTACTATGTCCTGTCCTGTACGCGAACTGTTCATCCGGGATGATTTGGAGCTCTTCGGTTTCCTCTTCTATTCTTCTCAAGATGACGCGCTCGGCTACCTTGCTCACAGCTGAGAGTAGGCTGATGGGCCTGTAAGAGGAGGGAAAGAGTAGTTCCTTACCTGGCTTCGGGATGACTATGACGTCGGCTAAGCTGCTCGTTCGTAAATACAATATAGCCGCAATACATAAAAGAGAATTCTTATTATTAAGTAATAAAACTACAGATCCTACGGGGCAGTATACATCGACACTTACAAAAAATTGTTTCGTATCTATTGGATACATTGTAGAAAGTGTTGCATTTCTACAGAAACAAAAACAGTATACGATTTTTTGACATTTAAATAAAATGACAATGCCGATACATTGCTGCAATGCCAACAAAGCAAATATTTTCGTAATACATATTTTTCAGATAATTTGTTTTTTTTTTTTCATTCTAAAAAGAAAAAAATTTCCTAGTATTCAGTATGAAGAAACATTCAGGCATTTTCAAAAAATGTTGTCTCGCCGCCCTGGAAATTTTGAAGGCTCCGCCCATGGGCACATCTGGTAATATAGAAATAGTATTTTGCAAAAGTTCCATCTTTTATCAAATACCTAAACCAAAATTGTGAACAGGCCACAAGAACCGCAAACCATTCATTGCCCGTAAAATCAACAAAAACATACGAACAATTTTACTCTCAGTTTATGGAATGGAGATACAAAAATAAGGTTAGCAGCTTTTCAGAAAATGTCTTTATTGTTTATTTTAATGAGTTATCAGAAAAATTTAAATCCACAAATTTATGGACACATTATTAAATTTTGAAATCTACATTATATATTAAACATATAAGGGACATATCCAAATATCCTAAATTGCACGCCTTATTGAAAAGAAAATCTGAAGGGTATAAACCAAAAAAAATCAAAAACCTTTTACCCAAATGAAATAAAATTTCTGACATTTCTATGTTTCGTTTGTGATTAAGTTTCCATAATAATTCCTTAATTCATAATTTCATTATAAATTGAATAAATCTTAAAAATAAATTGCTTATTTTTCATTATTATGACTAGTCGTAGAAAAAATAGTGTATGCATCTCACATCTAATGGCTATTAAGCCACTCGTATTCATTCTCATATTCGTGTCTTAATAGCTACGTTCAAAGTATAATATAGTAATATCTACGTAAATATCATCGCTACCTCCCGTTATCTACATTAAAGCACAAAATACTATCAATTTAAAAATAAGCAGCTGTAGAAAATAAAAAGAGGTCATTTTTACCAGGGTCAGGTTAAGACTGCGTTTTCACCAAGTATCCATCTTATATCTATATACCGCTGTTAAAAGTTTTCTGTTAGTAATATTAAAAAACGAAAACATGTTCATCCTAAATACCATACAGATCTAATATAAAATTGCAGAAAATACTGGTGCGTATTTTTTTTACTAATATGAAATTCGAATTTTTTAGTTTCATAAAATAAAACATACGTGTTTCTTATTAATAAAAAAAAATGTGAATCAATATTGCCTGCAATTTTATATATTAAATCCATATGGTATTTAAGATGAATTATCTGCTTATTTATTTGTTTTCATCAAGAGAAAAATTTTAACATCAATTTAAAGTTTTATGTTGGCAATCTTGGCGATGAGGGCGTGCTAACGAAGCCTTTAATGCTATTCCATCCCACTAATTTAACGTCCGGTCTAAAGTACGATATAAGTCTAATCCTATATTCCAGTAGGTAGTCAACCTGTGAACGCAGCTGATATGTATACCTTTTAAATCGGAGAATATTGTCGTGGAACATTTTGAAAATGGCGTTCACTTCCCCAACGAAAAGTTGCTGCAGTGTACAATGATGGAGAGAGGATTTCCTAGAGTTAAACTTTGATGGCACAGAACCCCGGTGCAATATTTGTGAGAAAATACTGTCATGGGCAGTAAAAATACAGGTTTTACAGCACGTTGCAACTGAAAATCATAAAACACGTGTGAGAGTATTAATGCTACTGAAAGACAAAACAATTTAATTTAGATTTGGTTAAAATGATGGCGGCGTGTTACATGTCGTGAATCAAACTCATTTTAAAACAGTTTCTGCAAAAGTGTGTTAGTATAAAGTACAATAATGTACGTTACTGTGTCTGCAAAATCCACATTAAGGAAAAAATACATATCGCCGGCGTGCAGCTAAATTAAAACAGACAGTGTTTCCAAGTAACACTTATGGGTTAGTGTAGATGAAACCGTCGACGCTAGTGTTCAGAACATCGCAAATTTAATGTATTGGTTGGGAGACAGATGAACCCCCTTAGTATCAATAAAAGTTTAGAGCGTGCACAGCAGAAACAATATGTGAATGTGTGGAAGCAGTCTTAAAATATTATGGGGCAAGAACTATGAAAATAATAGCGAGAACTATGAAAATAGTAAAAGACAAGTTCAGCTGTTTCTAACGAATGCAGCTTCGTATATGAAGGCGATTGGACAACACTTAAAATACATCTATTTTAATCTTGTTATATGTGGCATGTTTATCATTTCTGTACATGTGTTTACACTGGTATCCTAGATATGCACCTGATCCGGATCCGAATATTAGATGACGTCAATCGTCATCTAATATTCGGATCCGGGATAAATTTTTAGTAACTTATTTTTGTTGTAATTAAAATTTGTGACCTGCCATTCTGATAATAAAATGTCTACTTACTTTCATTGTTAGATCACATATTTTAATTATTACAAAAATTGACAACCAAAATTTGATATTAATATAAGTCGTTAGAATAGTTGTAAAGTTCTGAAACCATTTCAATTATTATTATACCATATTTAGTATTTTAAATACTTATAACAAACCAAAAATAAATACTTTTTCTTACCACTCTACGAAATTCCAACCTTAAAGAGTAAACGTCTAAAAAGAGAAGTGCTGCATAACTCTTAAGTTGTGAATAAAATGATTTTCAGATAATTATTCGCAAGTTGGTAACGTAACGTACGAATGCGTTTATTACTTATTTAACTTCGCATAAATGACTAAAAAACGTACAGATTTAAAAGGAGGAAACGATAGATCTTAATAATACCACAACAGCTTGATATCTTCCAACCGCAGATAGTAGAAAATAACAAATTATTAACATTTACGTTAAATGTTGGTATTTCTATGATAATATTGTATGGCATTTGCAATGGTGTGGTGCAAGAGTTCAAGTATGCGAGTTCATTCATTACACAATATCGCAACCAACTATAAGTATAGAACAATTTTGCAGGGTTAAGATATGTGAAAAGACCACAGGAGTGCTTGTAATAATACGATCCTATAAATAACAGAAATTAGATGTCGACTTTTGCTTATTGCATATGCATATTATACACACCCTCGTACTGTTCACACTCTTTTTTTTTTAACTGCACATCATGTCATTTTATAGCACTGATAGAAATAGAGATGTTTCATAAAATATATTTTCTGTATCTCTATATGAGATACAAGTTTTATATAGTGTCCGTAAAGTATGGAATAAATTCAATATTTCTCAAACCAAAAATATTTAGAAAAATCCTCGGATACGTCGATTTTTAATTTCACTTGCGCACCTTATCTTTTAATTTTTTTTTGGTTATGACGTCATCACTGTTTCCGTTATGACGTCATCGATATATTTTAATGGAACACCCATATTTCTCCATTTTTGGATTATGAATCAACAGCTGATTCCAAAAATATATCACACTTAGGGTCTAAAGTTGAAAGTTGAAATATTTTGATTATAAGAATTTACTAATTTGTCATGTTTTGTTTCGACAAATAATAATCATTAGAACTAACGGCTAGTTAATAATAAAAAACACTTTTTTGTAAATGTTCGAACTGTACCCCTTGTTGTAGATGACCCTAAACGATGAAAAAATTGTTGCTGAACCTTGTTTATAGTTTCCTGAGAAATGTTGCTTATTTCTCTTCTAATTCTCTCTTTTAATTCAACAATCTTTTCCGGTTTGGTTTTATGAACTACGATTTTTATATGATCCCACAGAAAATAATCTAATGAATTGTGGTCCGGTGACCTCTATGGCCGTTCGATGAGTCCGCGTCTACCAATCCACCTGTTCAGAAATATCTGGTCCAAGATACCTTCGAACATCTGCTGCATAATGAGGAGGCGCACCATCCAGTTAATACCACAGGCTTTCATCAACACTTCCAGGATTAATTCTACTGAGGAATAAATTTAATAATGTTGGGAAGAGATAGCCCAGTAAAAATTAGAAACTGCCGGTCTGTTTACAGTTCCATCGAAAAAATAGGGTCCACTTACATAATGAGAATTGTCAAATGGACAATACAAAGATTATGAAATATATCATCGATATAATCAAATTCTATTGTTAAAGACAAAAACATAGAAATATACGAATCATTCATATCATACACAGAATAATAATAATTTTATTTCATATTCAATTTTTAGGAATATTCCATTTTATTCAGTTATTTTCAAATCTTTGAGCTGTGCTGCATTAAAGAAGAGCATTTACTACGTTGTCGATTTTTGCTATATTGGCACATATCCTATTTTCATTCAGTTTCGCTATTTACCAGATGATTTACCATCTACAATAATTTAGTTAATAAACAATTATAAGTATTGTTAAATAATAAATGGTACCGACATTCTATAGACGAAAGCTTATTTATATCATAACTTCAGCAAATATTTAACCTGAAAAGATTAGAGACAGCGCAAGTTGTAAAGTAATAAAACCATAAATCTTCATCTCCGTCTACGGACAGTTGCTTGAACTATAAAATGTTTACAGTCAAGAATTTTTGGTAAATGAAAACATTACAACTGGCGAACTCGTAAAAAATATTTTAAATGTAAAAGGACATAACCACATTAATTAATTTAAGTGGAGGAACAATCATAAAATATATCAAACAGTATACATTGTAAAAATGACAGAAAGTTAATTGGGCAATAAAGTTTATGACTAAAATATTTAGGAATACGGGATGACCCTAATTTCCTACAACTATCTAGATGACTAAAAGTTAAATGGGCAAGAATATGCAAAATTTTATGCATATCGCGAATCTGTGGCATTCTATGGATTTGAAAAGCGTTTAACACTTTCGAAATATTCTGAACAATTGAAAATGGTAGCTTTTCCTAACGACCAAAAAAACGATTGATTTTAGAAAACATAATAATGGAAACAGAATATCTTATATATTATGTATAGTTCGGATCTTTGTGCATATATTAAAATTAGGTACGACCTGCAGGTATACTGCTATATTGCGGCAATGCATTTATAGCATCAACAAATACAATAATGATATGTATAAATGAAACGTAGTCCAGTACTCCCTATTGCTCAAAGGTAGAGTTCAACTCTAAGAGCTGACCTACCTTTCTATTTATTTTTGATTATTTCATTCATACGGCTACTAATTGAGACGCGCAAAGATCCAAGCCACAAAGTTATATTAAGGAGCTCCGATTCCTTTAGTACATTAGGTAAATGTCTGTAACATACAAGTAAGCAAAAAAGTGCCATCTAGAGGTAGTTAAATTATAATTAATACATAATACAATAGAAAAGAATATTTATAAGAAAAACTAAGAAAATTTTATAAATATTTTACTTTTTCTTATTAATTTATAAAACACACCATCATGTGAATCATGCAGTGTAATTTAGTTAAATATATATGTGGTTTAGACAAAACAGAAAATTTCTCTAGAAACAGGAGAAACGACCACGACCTCTCTTCTAGTTTTGTCTCAATATCCAATCATCATTTATTACGATTGTTATACGATGAGCTTCAGTTAAATAACGCATTTTCAGATATTTAGCCCTACCGCTTCAAATTATCACAATTAACTATTGTTATTAATCAAACTTCTATTTAAGCTATAGTTCTTTTTAATTTTTTTTTACCCATGTTAGTTTTTTATACCCATGTAAAAAACAGAAACTTAGTCTAAACCAGTCGATTTGAGACATCATTTATTACGATTGTTATACGATGAGCTTCAGTTAAATAACGCATTTTCAGATATTTAGCCCTACCGCTTCAAATTATCACAATTAACTATTCTTATTAATCAAACTTCTATTTAAGCTATAGTTCTTTTTCATCTCTTTTTTACCCATGTTATTTTTTTATACCCATGTAAAAAACAGAAACTTAGTCTAAACCAGTCGATTTGAGACTTTTTCAATTTCTATAAACCTATACTTTCAAGGTAAACAAAAATAAAACGGATTTTTTCCAAAGAATCGATTCTCCCCAAACTGAGTGAGTTTGCTATTATATCTAAATAAAACCTTTCACCAATATTTTCATTCCAGGATAGTCATTATTCAACGTGTCATAACCAGTCAATCTATTTTTCTAAGAGTTGGAACTATAAAAACAGTGTATAATTAGTCATATTTTGTATCGTATTTCTGCTAAATCTACTTCCTATTTTAGATTACTCCAGAAGTTGTTAGAATAAAATACTACAATATCGGACCTAATACCGTTCCTTGTGGTACTCCACAATATACAGTTCTTTTCACAGGCGCCATTAGTCAAAACTAAGGTACTGTTTACGATCTAGTAAGTAACTTTTCATTAAATCGAAGACCTGTCCTCTTATACTAATATCCTCTAAGGCTTCCCACAACTGTTCATGATAAACAGTGGTAAAAGCCTTATCTTGACCCAAATTAAGGGATGCTTTCATTTACTGATCTAAATTTTATTAGTAAATGTACATCAGGTTTTTTAACTTTAAAAAAAGTGTTTAAAACATTTTAAACACTTACAAAAAACATGTTTAAAACAAAGTTGTTTTAAATAGTTTAAAACATGTTTTTTTAAGCGTTTTAAACATTTGTTTTAATTTATATTCACATCAAATGAAAATAACACTACTACATACGTTAGTACGGAAAGTAACTTTTCCACACGGAGTACTGTAAAAATGATATTAAAATAATAATATAATTAATTTATCATAAATGTTGAATGTTCTTTTCTTGGTTAATCTGTTAATACACAATTCTTTAAAACAATTTTTTAATTTAGTTAAATAGATTAGGAATGTTATTTAATAAAAATAAAATTTAAAATTTTACTTTAAAATGCGATTTTTTCGTATGTTCTCCCAAATGTACGCTATTGCATTGTTTTTTTTAAACGGTTTTGAGTTTAACAACATTTAATTAATTATGTACTTGCTCGTTTTTTTTTTATTTTCTGTAAACAAGAAATTATTACCTAGTAATTAAAACAAAAACGTGATTTTTCAGTTAAAAGGAATAAGAATTAAGAAATATACGTTACCTATATAAATATCTATGGAAACAGAACGTTTAAAATGTTATTTAAAATTACAAATACTAGGCTGTCGAGAGCATAGTTTCGGAAGCAAAAAAGTATCGAACTGATCAAACCACAAAATTTCAAAATTACTAAAATAACGAGTTTATGATTCTGCTAAATGAAGATGGTGATTGGAGGCAACACTACACGGTCAAGAAATATGTGGAGAATGAGGTGAGGGGAATTAAGATGAGTCAGTGAGTAATATGGAAAGGTTTTATATGCATATGTTGTGCCCCTTTCATCACTCAACGGTTTTAAACAGTTCAAAATTGTTTAAATCAAAAAAACTTTTTTAAACAAAAAGATGTTTTGTTAAAAAAGAGAAAAAAACATGTTTTTCATCCACCCTGGTGCACAGATAGCCTTTTCAGTAGTTTTTTCTTCTTGTAATATTTAAATTGCTATATGGGTTATAGTTTGACAATTGCTCATTGAAATCGATCGGACAGGCCTCCTTTTCCATTGGGTCTCATAGTAAATGCTTTTACAACAGATTTTGGAAGCAAAACCTTTGATCTATATGATTAATATTTTCAGATCATTTGCTTCATACTTAAAGTAAAAGCATTTGCATTGCTAGAAGCAAAAGCTTCAACAAATATGAATAAAACTAATTATATGAATAAAAGTGTGTTTACTATCTACCTTAGTATTTGCTTCAATAAATGTGTAGGTATCTTAGTTGTAGATTTCGCTTTGGTAAAGCAATGTGTGGTATTTTTAAATCAATATTGAAAATCGAGCGATACACCATCAAACGCAACACCATTTGTAGAATGGATTAAAAAAAGAGGGGAGTCAATTTTCTTTTCAAAAAGTTACGGACCAATAAACGAAAAGATGTCAAAATCCCATGAAACCCAAATCTTCCATCACCTACACCCTTTTAGTAAAATTTTGATAAAAAATTAAAATTTCATTGGAAAACTTTTTTTTCAAAATTAAAATCTTGTTGACAAAAAAATATCTTCTTCAAAAAAATCACATTTCATTGGAAAATTTTTTTTTCAAATTGAAAAAAAGTTTTGTTGGTTACATGAATATTCGTTAAAAAATATTTTTTTTCGAAATTCTATAAAAAACCATGTACCAAGAATCAAAATAAACATTTAGGCATTAATGAACATTAAAAAAGTCATCTTGTTAAAACATAGCATTGACTACAATACATCATTAGACGCAGCAACATTTTTAGAACGTATTAAAAAAAAGAGGTCGGTCAATATTCTGCTAAAAAAGTTACAGAGCAGTAAATGAAGAGATGTCGAAATCCCATGAAATCCAAATCTTCCATCACCTACACCCCTTTAGTAAAATTTCGATAAAAAATTAAAATTTAAATTCTCAACAAAAAATATCTTCTTCAAAAAATAATATTTTATTGAAAATTTTTTTTTTTAAATTAAAATTTTTTGTAAAATATTTATTGTTGGTTAGATGAAGATCCGTTAAGAAAACTTTTTTTTTCGAAATTCTATAAAAAATTCCATGTATCAATAATCAAAATAAACATTTAGATATTAATAACATTAAAAAAGTAATATAAGACTTGTTAAAACATAGCATAAGCGACAAAGTCTGAAGTATTTATACAATGGCTCTGTAGGGCCACAGCAAATAAAAAAAACTAGAAATTTCTACTTTAAAACTAGAAAATTATTTATTTATTGATTTATTTATTTATTTATAGAATCCAAACAGACTTAAGCCTAATTACAAGGATTTCTACATCTAATTACCAAATACACAATACTATTTATTTTCTCTATTCTCTTAACATAATAAAACTAGAGGGTAACACTACTATACATGTATCCTAATATAGGAGTTCAGTAAAATAGTTTATGATATTTTGTTTAAATTGTTTTAAGGGTGTGGAGCAAAAATCTAAACTGATGATACCATTGACCTCATTGGCCAATCTAAGCATGGCCAAGAGAGGAGCACGTAAGGTGAGGATTGTTGCGGAAGTATTAAATAATTATATAACATAACATAGCATAATCTTATAATTTTTGTGTAATTAATTGTAGTTTTCTGACTATGGTTGCAATAAACCGAAATGTAAGAAAATAAATATTGTTCTTATTTATTTAAATGACCGAAAGACCAGGATATTTCTACATCATTCCTATTATTGAAACTAACGGTCAACAAAAGCATATAACTTTGTACAGTAGAAATTTCTACTTTTAAAATAGAAATTTCTACTTTAGAAATTCCAAAAACGCTCATTTTTAAACTAAATTTGGATTTTTAGAAAATTATGTCCTTAAAAAGTTTTATACCAGCGGTCATGTTTCAAATACCTGTATAAAAAGTTTTAAAAAGAAAAGGTGAATTACCCCCCGTCACACCAATAGTGGATGGAATGAGACACACACACATACATTTCGTTTTTATTGTAATACCTATATACCATTATAATTCATAACAAATTATCTATTGTCGTTTCTACGATATTAAGAAACGACCGTTTTATACAATAAATGTCAACACTCTGTATCTCAAAAACAAAGCCTTAGGGGACCTATGTTTATAAGAAATTTTCCTGTATACATATACAACGTGTGCGATTTAAGACCGCAACACCTCATTTTTGAACGCGTCGACCGATTTATTATTTTTTTATTGGGGCATATTAAAACAAAGATATTAACTCAAACTTTATATACAGGTATTTGAGACATGGCCGTTGGTATAAAACTTTTTTAAGGACATGATTTCCTAAAAATACAAATTTAGCTTAAAACTGAGCGTTCTTGGAACTTTCATTCATCAGTCCCACTTTGAAACTCCATAGGTGTCTATTCGACTTGCAAAAAACATTTTTCAGACAAAACTTCCGTGTTTTTATAAAGTTTTATACCGGACATTTTTTACCTAGAAGCCACTGGTAAACCTCAGACTAAGGTAAAGCAGTATTGGCAATAAACCCGTTTTGGGCTCCGCGCCTCTTAAGGTAAAAATTTTTAAACTAGAAATTCCTACTTTAAAACTAGAAACTTTTAGTTTCAAAAGTAGAAATTTCTAGTTTAAAAGTAGAAATTTCTAGTTTTAAAAGTAGAAATTTCTGGTTTCAAAAGCAGAAATTTCTAGTTTTAAAGTAGAAATTTCCAGTTTTTTATTTCTTGTGGCCCTTCAGAGCCATCGTATATTTGCTATGAAGCAAAAGCAAAATATTATTCATTGAAAATGAAGCAAATGCTTTTACTATTACCTTCTGCTTTGAAGCATTTGCTTTTGCTTTTATTTCTTACTACAAGCAAATGCTTTTATTTTATTCATGAGATCCATTATCTTAATTATTAAGTCTTATTTAATATAGCTATTTATAAATTGGGAATTATTCTAATGTTTTCATTCATTTTTTTTTTGTTTACTCTTCAAATATAAATGAAAACGGATTGATAACAGTATAGTACAGATTTAAGATCTATCAAACAATAAATAAAATTAATTAGTTATCAAGAAAGATGGGTCAAAAAACGGTAAATTCACGACATTAACCGTTTTGTCAACTCATTTTACTGACGGACGGTGCGTTTCTTTGAAGATAATCGGCAAGGCCTGCGTGAAGTTATTTCAACTAGATCCACATTTCCTTGAAATAATAAATATTTATGTCCACTTAATAATACAGAATTAATTAACTAATGCTACTCGATAATTCATTAATCATTACGAAAAAATGCTCTAAATTTCTTAGTACAAAACGATCTATATTATAAAAAACTTCTTTACAACTTCGCTATTACACGAAATCAAAAAACGATTAAATAAACCAAGGAGCAAAAACGTCCAGGTAAATAAATGCATTTCAATAAATAAAAGTCATGTCATAAATATTTATATCATTACAGTATCGAAATATGTGATAAGACTGACAAAGCGAGATCTAGGTTTATTCAAGTTGGCTGGTATGACAAGGAAATAGGGTGTTAAAGAGAGAATAGGAGCACTCAAACAAGATGTAATGGTAATCGGATTAGGCATCGAAAAAACACAGGTTTTTTTCATGTACTGATTTTTTTTAAATATTTTTTTCATTTAAAATTTTTTTTGTTATTATTAAATATGTGACCAAGTTCATTTTTCACGGTATTGTAGAAACTTTTGAAAAAGTGATTGTATACAAAAATTTCGGAAATGTCACATATTAATTAACTTTTCAAGCGCATAGGGCATGGATAAAACAAATATGTCTTTCTCTATTTATTTGTGTATCGTAATAAAAACTAATCCATAAATTGTTGCTTCCTTTCTTCTCATTACTATTTCATTCCACGTCGAAACGTAAATTTCAATCTATGGTGGCACACATCAAGGAGAAATTATTAGCAACGTTAGAGAAACTAAAAGGTAGATTAAAGTTTCTGTATCTATAGCGAAAATTAATTAAATATAACAGGTTTAAAGCCATCAATTGGGTCACCTTGAAATTCTACTTACATATTCAAAAATATTTCATTTTCCTTGAAATTCATAGTAGCTGATTGATATTAAAAAATTCTGTGCACGAAATTAATTGTGATTTAAATTGAGTGTTAAATGCATTTCATTTAAATTAAGTAATAATTAATCAAAGATTAGGCTTTCACTTATTAGTTAGGTATAATTGACAGGTTATTCACTTTAAAAAAGTAACGTGACCATTGAACAGCAGACCAAAATTGTTAACTAAAATTTAAATTAACCACAAGGATTTCTTAATAAATTTACATATATTAAAGGCAAAATTAGTTTTTAAAAAGTTTGCGTCTATTTTATAAACAATTTTAATTAATATGTGATATAATACAACGTATACTGATTTCTTCCTTGTTTTATAATAGGAATGTAATTCAAATTTTAATAACGTATACATCGAGATATACACGATTGGACTCGATTTCATGCAAAACCTGCGTTTAATGTCGCAGACAGTGATAGAATAATAGAAAACTGGTAGACGACAAAGACAGTTGCAATGCGCAGCTGATTTATGCATTTTTGGAAGAAAAATTAATTTTTGGAAAAAAATTGGAAGTGAATAATAAAATACTATACGGAATTTGTTCCAGTAATACCCTATAATAAAAAATATATGTACCGCCATTTTGATTTTTTGAAAAACTCAGTTTTTTGGCAATAACGTTTTTGTTTGATATTCAATTGTTTCTTTTTTGGCGACATCAGATTCCTCACATTACACTAGTTTGTGAACTACGAATTTTTCTTCAAAATTACTGAGAAAATCGCGAATGACATCCTAGCTGGTACACCCTATACACTGCAATATTCTAAAATACAATTTAATTTAAAGTCAATTAAATTAAAAAATACACAACATATAAAACTTTAAATACATTGTAAATCCTTTGTATAATTTATTATAATTGGTAGTAAAACCAAAATAGCATGGTTCTAATGGTCTTTCCTGTCATCCTTTAAGCTCTTGTATTTCCGATTGTAATTTACGTAATCACATGCTTGGATACACCAAGTAATCACATTACCATTAAAATGCTAGTTCGGAAGGTACTTAATTCAGATGTCTAATCTAAACTACAATTCATATTGCTTTCATTATTTATTGGTGAATGAGTTTACTATCAACAAGGTTTTGAAGGATCAGTAAGAAATTTGTAGATATTAAATTTAGGTAAGATTATAATATACATGTACATAAAGTAAGGAACAAATTCATTATCTTGAAATATTAAAATATTTCGGAAAAATCCTGAGAACCATAGATTTTTCTATAAGGAATCTTTGGTGTACTTATCTTATCGATGACGTCATCATCGTTCTGAATATGGCGTCTCCTACATTTTTTTTAATGGAAGTCCCTAGGGTGGTCGAGAAATATACGCTAGCAATTGATATGGGGTTGCACAATTGTGCAGTCGTCTACTTCAAGAAAGGGCGATGAGAATTCGCAACTTGCAGAAGGAAGCATTTTAAAACATCTGGATACCGGAAAGATATACACATATCAGAACGCAACAAAGGCACATCAAAATGTAGAACAAATAAAGGATTCTCTCCGCGGCAAGTACACACACCTATTCCGAAAAATTTGTACTTCCGAGATTTCGAAAAGAACATGCTTACTAATAAGTTTGCCGTTTCGGTCATGTTCTACTCCTTTCGAGTAGTATACTGGACAGTACACGTCGGTGTCTACCTCCTACATCCAATGGAGGCCGGGTGCTCTTAAGCCTGCAGTGTATGCCAGAATAGTACTGAATATGGCATGTAACAATCTTAGCAGCTCCGATCCTCTCTTGCGGTCTGTAAAACATCATAAAAGCGAAGGATTGTTTAAAGCAGCAAAAGAAGCCACAGATGAACTCTGTCTCAAGTTCAATACCAGACAAGGTGCTGATGTTGTCAGTTACTAAGCTTCAGCCAACTCGCCCGAATTAGAGCTGCCGAACAGAGAAATCTATTTTGGCAGCACATCAATAAAATAAATAAATAAAATGACATCTTCAGTACAAACATAGAAACGACTAGGTTGACATTCGCCATTTTAAAGCCAGTTGGGCTTAAGTCAAAGACCGAGGGATTAATTCTGGCTTGTCAAGATATTGTTATCAATACTTGGTCTACCGTAGACGCGTGTGGTTCCTGACATAAAATATAGAACTCGCCGTTACTCGCCAGAATCCCTCATGCATGTCCCATATACGCGATTTCGGCCTACGCCATGCAGCGTTACAAGTGCTTATACTATACTACCACCTAATGCGCTTGTATGGAGTAGATCAGACACCAGTGCTGCCTTTCCTCCCAGGAGATATGAAATCTGTTGCCGAAACCGAGAAATGTCGTGTTTAGTGTAACTACTCGTTTTCCACTGTCAGGCTAATACAAACCAATAAACTTGACATAATCCTGCTCGACCATGAGACCAAAGTGACATATGTCATTGAATTTATGCCTCTTACAAGAAAAACATTACTTTGAGGCAAAGTGAACCAAATATCGCAATCTCCGGTACCAGCTCCAAATGCTGTCTGTACACTCGGTGGAGATGGTCGTCATAATAATCTATGTATTTAGAGGGATAAAACCTACAAAAAAATCCTTTCTGAGAAAAATATTATGAAGATATAATTATTGACAATCTGTTATAAATAAAATTGCATAATGCAACAATTTAAAATTGGCGTACAAATTTAAATTGTAGATCTTAGTATTTGGCGGCTTTTCATAGTCAAAGATGTGTGCTGCATCCACTTAGGAAACGAAATGACTGAACCTGCATTGGACTCCTATATGATTAACGCACTATGTAGCGCTAGCACAATAGGGAACGGAAAAATGCTCCCCGGTCCGAGTAAACGATGGAATAATGAAGTAGATATGGCTATTAAAGTATTTATATATATATATATATATATATATATATATATATATATATATATATATATATATATATATATATATATATATATAACACGCCACATAAATTAGACAACCCCCAAACCAAAGCCGGAGCTGCACGGTCGGAGGGGGGGGGAGTACACAGTTGAAAAAACGCGGACAAACACAACCAATCCCTTCGGCTTGTCAGAATCGACACCGGGATTTGAACCCAGGAGTCGACAGGCAGTAAACCAGTTACGTTTGTCATTTAACGCTCTAGTCCACCGCTCTACCGATCTCGATTAAATGTATGAACCTAAAATCATTTTAGATGAAAACAAATGTTCCTTCAAAAACAAGAAAAATGTCAATAATACTGCTTGCTGTTTTTATTTCGATTTTAGAAATAGTCAAGGTAAGTATGCACATAGTGCACAGAAAAATTACAAATTAATTACACTAGAAAATGTTATGTAATTTTTTTTGTAAATTGCCAAGCAAGATTTGTCCTTGATTTGTTCTGGCTTTGTCCTCGATTTGTTCTAGATTGGACCTAAAATATGTTCTGGTATAAAGCGGCTATTACATATTTATACTTAACACTGACGTAGTTTTCCACGAAAACCTGTACTCAACGCGCGTTTCGCCAACCAAGTTGGCATCATCTGGAGATGATTAAAATTAACCTTATGCTAACAATATACCCCATTTATACCTAAACTATTGTCACGGTCGGACCGAACCGTGACCGACTAACCAATAAAGCGGGCTACCTGGAATTGGCCTTTTGTCACTATTCATACTATTTTTATACTTTGTGATTTCCAAGCATTCAAATGCATCCAGCTGTCTAATATTTGTTACATTCCTAATTAATCTTAAATTGCTAATATGTATTTTATGGTTTTTTTCAAACGCATGTTGGGCAACACTAGACTTATCTGTTCTACCATATTTGAGATGGGCCATATGCTCTTTAAATCTAGTATGAATTGATCTTCTAGTTTGTCCAACATACTTTTAATTACAGTCCTTACAGCTAATTTCGTAAATCCCCGACTTTTCGTTTGTTTGTTTGTTTGAGAAAAATCGCTGATATTGACAACTTTGTTAGGGTATGTATGCACATAGCGCACAGAAAAATTACAAATTAATTACACTAGAAAATGTTATGTAATTTTTTTGTAAATTGCCAAGCAAGATTTGTCCTTGATTTGTTCTAGCTTTGTCCTCGATTTGTTCTAGATTGACACTGACGTAGTTTTCCACGAAACACCAAAACACTATATACTGCACTCGACGCGCGTTTCGCCTACCAAGTTGGTATTATCTGGGGATGATTAAAACTAACCTTATGCTAACAATGTACCCCATTTATACCTAAACTATTGTCACGGTTCGGACCGAACCGTGACTCACTAACCAATAAAGCGGGCTACCTGGAATTGGCCCGTAGTTTCGTGGAAAACTACGTTATCTTCGCATCAAAGGTTCCAACCCATTCCAGGAATATTTATACTTGTTTGACTTATATTACTTAGGCCTGGTTTTTCAATACATAGTTAGCAAAATTATCCGTCGGTTAGTGTGAAATGGATGAATTCTATTGGCCGAGAAGTCATTAACTGACGGATAATCTAGCTAACCAAGCACTGATAACCGATAAACCGACCTTTAAGCATTTGAAAATGTGTATATTTGCAGTGGCAGATTCGTTCGTTCCGTCATCGATATAACAGAATGTGTATTATTATTAACATAGTCTATATTTTTAAGCCATTACGTGATTGTTAAAACACTTTTTTTTATAAACACTGCTTGCCTTGTGGGAGTACTTCAAATATTTTGTAGAAGAGCTTAACTTCTGGCAACATGATTGATGTTTACAAAGGTGCGAAATACATAATACAAATTTTACTTATAATTGGTAATTACTGAGACAATAAATTTAATTTCGTGTCATTTATTTATTTAAATTAATTAATTTGGATACCTACTAAATATTTAACAATTAGAAGATTTAATCAAGATAAGAATCTATTACCAGCTGTCATCAATTATTTCATAATAGGACATGTATAATTGATTAATAGCATATAATTAATATTGTATTTATACCATTCATAAATTATATCTTTTAATTGTAAATTTTTAAAATTAATATCTAGCTGAAACCATTGGAGAAAAATTATTATTAAATATTAAAATAATAATTAAAGAAGAAATAATAGCCTGCACATGTTTTTGATTAATAACTACCTACTAAAATTATATAAATTTTTAGTACTCTGTTATCTAACTTTTCCACTTTTGGTAAACTATAACATACAGGATGTATTTTTAAGTTAGCAACACTAACATCTTGGAAATGATAGAAGGTTCAAGATCTGTTAAATTCGAAAAAAAGTTGCGTATTCAATACCCAAATAATATGTAAAAATAGATTGAAATGATCTTACTTGGTTCCTGAAGTATTCTGAAAATACTGAAAAATACAGTTTTTTTTTTAAATAAACAATATCTCCTTGGTTAATTGAGACTAGCTCTATATTTTGTTAGTCTCTATTCTGTCAAGTATAAACGGGCAGTACACATAGGGCTCAATGAATCAACTGCTCTCATTGAGCATTTTGTGCCTATTCTTCCCATATTCAGTTTCCTTGCTACGCTGTACTGATGAGGAGCAATAACTCTGAAACACGTACCCGTGGTTACATAGTTGTTTCCTTTTTTGGGGTATATGGCACTAGTTCCTGAATTGTTTAATTTTAGGGCCCCACTGTCTTTCTTTTCTATTTAATGGTAGTATCGTTACCCAGTAACCATTTTTCATTTCCAAAAAATTATACGAATTTCTATTTTTTTAAATGTATTGACCTTTACATACAAATTACAAAAAATGTAAGTGTGTTCCATTTAAAAAAAGACAATAAAAAAATTAATTTGAAATTTTCGAAATTGTGAACTAAATTATGACCACCCTGTATATCACGAGTTCATGTAATTTTAATTGAAATATTTACTAACCTTCTGTAACAAAAAACTCGATTGTTCTTCCTTAAATTTCACATTTGCGGCTGTGGCGATTTATTAATAGTAGTCGATAAAATTAAAATTTTCTACAAAAGAATTAATTACGGTAAATCAAATTCAAAAACATTTTATGTGTGTATAGGCACCATTAACAAATTTCAAAAAATGCAAAAATATACGGGATGTTCCATTTAAGAAAATATCACCTGATTTTTTTTTGCACATATTGAATATTCGTAAATAATTTCCAGAAATGCCCCTTCTAGTTTAATTCTGCGCTTGAATGAAATTTTTTTATTATAGTAGGTAGCCAGTAATCGAAGACCGGAGCAAAAATGTGTTTTATTACTATGTTAGAATTATTTATAAAACCATTAAAAGTTTAAAATAAGATACAATAAAACTTTTTTGTGTTACAATATTTATATTTATATTTTCTTGTTAGATTAGCAATAATTTTTTTCATATAATATAGATCTGACGTATTTTAGTTATTTGAAGGTTATTTAGCGGTTATATTTTTTAAACTAATCAATTACTTGAAACTATCTATAAACGCAAAATAAACATAACAAAAAGTAGACTACTACGAGTACTGGACAAACTGGTAATACACGAATAATAATTATATAATACAGGTAGGGGAGATTGCAACAAACAATCGAACGACAAATCTTATTTGTAATAACTAAATTTTATTTAATTTTTTAAAAAATTAACAAACAGCGATGTGAACAAATACCCAATGCATATGTTGTTGAAAACATATTAATTTAAGCAATGGCATGCAAGTTCGACGATGAAGGGTTACCGTCTGCCAGTCGGTAATCAAAGAGACCATATCAGTACCATACTTTTCTCCCTTTTGAAATTTTTGGTATGGTGGCCGAATACGGAGGAGGGAAATTTTTTTTTTTAATCGAGTGGTTACCGATATTTGTCCTCATAGATAGTTAGTGTATGTACTCCACATACCCCAATTACGCTGGCAGACAAAAGTTCTCGTCGGCGCGTGGCAACCGGAAATTGAAAAAAAAATGTTTAGTTACCGGACCAAACCTATCGCAAAATGTTTGTTTTGCTATGTACAGTACTATACTATAGTGGCAGACATTTCTATCGGTCGGTTGCTGAGCAATTTGCCATCAAAGTGGTGAAAAATGGATCAAAATTTGATATGTTGATAAAAAATAGCTAAAACTAAAAAAGAAAGTCTGCCAGCCATCTTATGGTTCACAAGACACTAAAAAAACTCTAGCCCTGGCTGGCAGACATTTTTGCCAAATTCGCCCAGAAATGCAATAAAAAAATTTTAATTTTTTTCCCGAAATTGTACCTTTTTTCTTCTTTCATTCATTATGTCTCTTCTGGTGGTACCACATTCATCAAGTTTAATGTGTCACCTAAAATGTTGTTGACAATCTTAACTACCAAATTTGGAAAGTCTCTCATTAGGATTTTTTGAGTTATAGTTAGAATGAAGTCGGAATGGTTCAAAGCATATATGTCAATCAAAATTTCGAGGTCGAAAAAGATTACGATTACTGTACTTCCTTATATTAGGTATAGAAAGTAAAAACACAACTTTATGAAAAGAAATATGTCCGCATGTCAGTCGTATCGCGATAGCAGCAACAGTTTTTGAGGTAAAGCTGTCAAATTTGGTACACATGTTCTGAAGGCCAAAGATAATGAAAAATTCGGCGATGAGCAAAATTGGCCAACTGACAGAAGGTCTATGGGACCCAAACTTTTTTGTATTATCTTTATAAAAAAGTATATTGTTGATGAAAGATTATAAACCGTGTCTACCATATCCAGCCAATAAAATACATTTTCCAAGTAGTGGTAAGAGGTATGTGAAACTTCTCATATGGTCCAAATGCTACTATCCGACCGACATCATAGATGTCTCTGTGGCGGATAGCGACTTGCGAAGCAAGTACCGAGAGCAGCGACCCCTAGCCCAGGTGGACTAAACTACTGTTATTAAATACGATTTGAACGAAACAACTACTCAGTGGGCAAATACCACGACCTGCATTGGATTATACCTTCAAATCATGATAGATCGGTAGCCAATATCATTTGTCAATTCCTAACCAGACATAGACCAGTTTCGAACTTATTAGTTCTCCTCAGTATGCCATAGGTTATGGAACAGACAAATGATAGTGGCCAACGTGCTAGTCATATACTGACTAAGGTAAATTGAGTAGTGGTGAGAGGTACCTCTCACCACTATTGGGCCATACTTAATAAGCCCTCACTTATTGAAAATACTTTAAATGACCCTTATAATCACCAGATCTTACACTTTTAGATTATTATCTATGGGGTGATTATAAAAGTATTGTTTATAACAGACCGAACGAAACCTCAAACAGGGGAAGAACTAATAACTCAAATTATGTACGCAGCTGCTGAGGTCAGAATAATCCATTGATAAGGTCAAGTAGAGAAACTTATCACTGGTCGATATTGTGAATAAACCAAAATGGTGGACATTTCAACATTATAATTTAATAAGTTTTGTACAAAAAAAAGTTATTTCCTTCCCTATTATTTTTCGTCAATTTTTGACATAGTAGTTCTGTCTCCATCAAAATAGGAAAACATAAATGTAAACAGACATATTAATAGGCCGCCAGACCGCAGACAAAACATTGGGTTTCCACGCTGCCTGGGTCGATTTAGACCGGTTTAATGCCACATCGAAGAAAATAAACTAAATGAGACAGAATTTTACCTGTAAGTATAAAAAAACTTTCGTAATAAGATAGGTACAAAGATCAAAATATTAGTGACTTTATATTACAATAAAAAATATTCAGAGTGCAGCAGAGTTGTTTGTTTTTTACTTGCAGTGCTAACGCTTTGGTATGTTTTTTAAACTATGAAATAAGGGCATCATGTCATCTCAGAAAATAATAATACGAACTAATATGTATATGTCAGAAGTCCATAGATACTGGGAAATGTGAAGAAATTTAACATATACAGCGGCGGTTGGTGAAATTTACCTATGTAATATCTTAGTATTGGAGCATAAGACCCAAGCGATACTTTAAGGCGTAACTATGAAGACTAAATGAAGAAGTTTTGCAAAAAAAAAATTGCAATTGAAATTTGGGAAAAAAAGTTGGAGAAATTGTAAGCCCGCCAAGTTGTTTTAAACGATTTGCAAAATATTGGCGAAACATTTTTTTCCAGAATCAGGTGAAAATTATAACGACAGATTTCAAATTTTATAATAAAATATTGAATTTTTACAAAGTTGCACCTTCAATCCTACATCACATCGTCCAAAAATTTGAAAAATTGAGAAAATTCAGTTCAAAAAGTTGTAAATTTAAAAATTCTTTTTGGCCACCTTGTAGGAAGTGAAAATGGCTGAGTGTCATCACACAGATGTCTTATAACTGGTACTAACATATTTTTTTCTTAAAATCGATAGTTGTTGTGATTGTAGTGATATTTATAATATACATGTGTAAATGGTATAATTTCAACAATAAAACTCTATCTTGCATCCAAGTGGTTGGGACAAAATCTATAATAATACAGGAGTGAAAGAAGGCCACAAAGAGGTTTCAAAAAATGTTCTTATATACATAGCATATCATTTAGGAAAAATGTTACTTGACCCTGTAGAATCGTCTTGGCTCACCCTGTATATTCGAAAACAATTTCCGGTTATAGACTTTTTTGTCTGGTTTACTTATGTTTTTAAATCAAGTTTCTAGCTGTCATAAAACTCGAGATATCAAAATTGGACATACTATTGCCCTACCCTGTATAAAGAAAAAATAACTCAGTATTTGCATACATCAAGACAAATTGGCTAAATCAAAACTCCTTGGAAATAAACTAGGATTTCCTTAACATTGTAGCGCAAAAATTTCACAAGGCATGGAAAATGGTAATAGTTGACACATCGTTAACCTCCATAAGGTCAAGAATTATTTACTAATTTATACAAATGTTGATTTTACCGTTACTTTATAATACCTTAGTATATAACTCACACATGCTTTTACAAACGTAATTATTAATCCAAGAGAATGAGGTTAGAAGTTTAAAGTAAGTGACTGAAAATATTTGGAAGTTAAAATCTTAATCTAAAGTTTCGGATTCGAACAAAATTAAAGTCCAGAGGGGGTATATATTCATCTTCTATAGTTTAGCTGTGATGTGCGCTCAAATTTGTGCAATCAAAATCAGTGGCGCGCGGGAGTGCATTTTGTAACTATTGAAACGAGTCCAAAAAATTCATAGATGTTCTACGCATTGTGGAGAAATTTTCCACAATGATAAAAAATTTTCGATCAAAAATTCAATTTTTTCAGAATTAAAGTTAAGATTAATTGGAGATTATTTATCGTAAACCAAAAAAAATTTTTGTACAAATGAGTGTCTTTTAATATCTGATAAATCTGATCCCTTGATATTTTATCGTAAAAGCTATTCGCTCGGTGCGTGACGGTAGCGCCACCAGAAGTATGAACTAAAGGACGCTATTTACTCAGTACACTTATGGGACTTAACAATAACAAATTTTTTATTGTTAAAATAAAAAATATATAAAATGTGAAAAAATCCTCAGTGACAAATAAAATCAGTTGCTGATTTATATTTACTGGAGTACAACAAAAAAATGTAAGTAAAATATATAAACAAATTATTTAAAACTGTGAAGAGGTTAAGTAAAGTCAATTTAAAGCATAACAGAGACCAAAAATTAATAAAAAACAAGGAATAAAAATAAGGACATAACTAGATAACTATATCTTGAAGATATTGTAAAATGTTTATTTATTAACAATATACTGAAATATTTATTTGAATATTAATTTTTAATTTATTTTTATAAGAAAAAAATGGACGTCATCATCAAAACTGGGTTTCAAGCAATAAGTCATCAAATTAAATTTCAACCCGAGACTGAAATGAAAGGTATAAATATAGTTTAAAAAAACTAAAAAACACGCTTTTAAAGCACATCAAACTAAAAAGTGAAAAATAATTATTAATATAAACTGAAAACAATAATGAACGAAAAATACTAGTATTATTGTGAAAAAGGCGTGGGTTGCTCGATATAAGAAAAATATGGCACAAAGCGCCCCACGCTTTTTTCACAATAATACTAGTATTTTTCGTTCATTATTGTTTTCAGTTTATATTAATAATTATTTTTCACTTTTTAGTTTGATGTGCTTTAAAAGCGTGTTTTTTATTTTTTTAAACTATATTTATTTTTAACTTTTTAGTTTGATGTGCTATGAAAGCGTGTTTTTTAGTTGTTTTAAACTATATTTATATTGCTTATTGATGCTGATATTATAACATATTACGATCCAACAGATATTTCTGAAAAAAAAAAATTTTTTATTTCAGCCGTGGGGTTCGAACTCACGCCGGAGGAGTCTGTCGTTTCGCGTCGACTGCCTTAACCCACTCGACCACCGAGCTAATTAACAATTACGGAATCTACTTACATATTAAGCCTTTGCTTTCACGTAGGGATACGTGAGGAAAGGATTGGCGATCCTGATCAGGATAATGATATAAACTTATCAAATTATTGTATTGTTACCGGTTCTTCGTAAGTGTACAAAGTTTCAATTAAATCTGTCCGTTTAAAGTGGGTCAAAATCGAGTCCAAAGAGTCGGTTACAAACAAACAAACAAGCAAGCAAGCAAACATACAGGTGAAGCTAAAAAAGCGTGTTAAAAAAATTAGCTGATGCAGAGCATGTACGTGATGTTGAAGAACATCGAAAAAAATAACCAGAGTTATTTGATTAAATGCATCATGTGGCTTAGGAACCCACGGTGCTCCATCAACACTACAAAATAAATTAAATACTGTAAATAAATATTTTAGAATCTAACGCACGCGAAAAATTACAAATATAAAAAGTCTTAAATTTTTTTTTGTTTATCAACTTCTATAAATATTAAAAATTAAATAATTCAATTTTTCTATTATTAATTTAAATAAAATATTAGCGTGAACACTAAATTACCAAATTTAACGATTTGTCTTAAAATATTATTCTCTGTTATTATTATTACTGAAAGTAAGGTTATGGCACTACTCACTTGCACCTTCTTACTGCAACTATCCACTTTTGTCTTTGAATTATTTTAAATTTCGAGGTTGGAAATTTATAAAACTTGCATTCACTTTTTTTACTGGTATTTTTGCAATCAACAACACAGCAACTACGGTTACTCATTTTATTCAAATATTATTAAATACAATAAATTTAAACTATTCACGTGTATTTATCCGATAGAATTTTAAAAACAGCGTCCTTTATTGTCTGCATCAACCGCTGCGGACGCTGGTGTCGATTTGGCTCTCCCTACCATGACTTCGCTCCCAGCGAATAGTTTCGCAGTAAAATATTCATAACTAAACAAAAATACCATTTTTGTCAATCCCTTGCATGAAAAATATTTAACAATATTAATATACCGAAAACTCTGTCACTTGGTTTATAATGGAAAAATCCGAAAAAAGTATATATACAGTGCGTTCACAATAAAAGGAATAAATTCAGTATAATCTGAACAACGTGGTTTTGCAAAAAAACACTCGGACACGTCGATTTTCAAATTTGAATTGGCACATTTTGAAACAGACGACAAGTCAGTATCACTTCCGGTTGCTCCCGAGGTGATATTAACTTTGTTATTTTAAATGTAACACTCTGTATTTTTGTACGGATTTGTATAGACGATAGACAGACGTTTCCAAATATATAGTAAACTGGTTTTTATTATGAATATTTTTTTTATTATTTACAAAAAACTTGAGATACTCACTTGCTACACTAACATGATTTTTAAGTGGTCAAAAGTAATTGAAGTTTCCAGTATCATACGTGTCTGTAATTTCAAGTGTCAGTTATTTACCACAAAAATGAATTTAACGGAAACAGCGAATTCAGGTGCTTGTGATGATTGGTTTTGGTGATAGAGTTCGTAATCAGGAGCAGGTATGTACCTTATTTAATGAAAATCATCCTGTCCGTTCACCGATCAGCCAATCATGCGTAAATAAAAAGGAAAAAAAATTTGCGTTTCACTCCACTAGAGATTTACCTAGAGGCCGACCAAAGCAGGTATTTAAAGATGTTAAGGCAAATGTCGAGTTATATGTTTAAGAGAATCCCTATGCGACGGTTAGAGAACTCTCACGAAACTATGATTTGGCAACGGGATCAGTGGCAAAAATTCTTCGAGAAGCTAAATATCATCCCTATAAAATACAATTGATGCATGAATTATCAGAATGACCGAAGAATATAATTCTGCAAACAATTAAATGGAATGCACGACGAAAATTTAAAATTTAATACAACATTGGATGCAAAGGTTCCACACACAATATGCTCAGAAAATTAATGTATGGGCGGGAATTGTCGAAAATCGAATTATTGGGCTTTATTTCCTTGAAGGAACACTAAACGGAAAATGCTATTTACATTTCTTCAATGGACCTTACTTTTACTTTAGCTGTTCTGTTTCCCAACCCACAGGACCCTGACGTACCAAATGATATAATTTGGTTTCAAGAAGACGGGGTACCCCCACATTATGCAATCGCTGTTCGTCAATTTCTAGGTGCAACCTTCTCTAATAGATGGATTGATAGAAGGGGACCTATTGTGTGGCCGCCGCGGTCACCTGATATAACCCCTTTTACATTTTTTTCTTATGGGATTATTTAAAATCCAAAGTCTATGTGAATCAATCTAACAATCTTAATGACTTAAAAGTAAGAATACGCCAGCAAATTTAATTAATCTCACCAGAAATGAATCACAATGTACAACGAGAAATAATTATTCGAATTCAAAAATGCATTAAAGTAAATGGGTAATACAGTGAACATGTAATAACTTGAAAAAATTTTTAGAAACTTAATGCAGCAAGTTAGTATCTTAAGTGTTTCGTAAATAATAAAAAAGTATTCATAATAAAAACCTGCTTACTACATATTTGGAAACGTCTTTTTATCGTCTATAAAAATCCGTACAAAAGTACAGGGTGTTACTTTTAAAATAATAAAGTTGATATGCGGAACAACCGGAAGTGATATTAACTTGCCGTATGTCTAAAAATGTGCCAGTCAAATTTGAAAATCGACGTGTCTGAGCGTTTTTTGCAAAATCACGTTGTTCATATTATATTGAATTTATTTTTTTTCATTGTGAACGCACTGTATATACTCATTCTTACCAAGTTTTCAAAATAAGTTGACAGAGTTTTTGATAAATCAATGTTGTTGACCATTTTCATGCAAGTGATAGATAAAAATGGTACTTTGGTTTAGATACAAATTTTTTACGACGAAACTATAGCTTTTACAATAAAATATCAGGTGATCAGATTTATCAGTTAAAAGACCCTCATTTTGCACATTTTGCATTTTTTTTTTTGGTTTACGATAAACAATCTCCAAGATATCTTAACTCTAATTCTCCTGAAATTCCCATGAAATTGAGAGATCTTTTCATTTGCTATTAAAAAATGCTATGGTTTTAATATTTATTGCAACAGTTAACGGTCTGCTTGACGAGATTCGCTACAACAAACGAAAAACAAAACTAACAGCGTTTTGTTCTTGCAGGCTAGCAAAAACAATTTGTTTTCTTTTTCAACATTATCAACTAAAAAAGAAGACATAAAAACTTATCAAAATTCTGTATTGCTGGCATTGCCAGTTTTATTGAAAACGCCGTAGGTATTTGCTGTTTGATTGACGGCAATAAATAGTTGTCAATGTTTTGTGTTTTGTTTGAGTTTGGCTAACTGCAATTCCTAAACATGGTTTATTTAACAGAAATGCATAAAATATCAATTATACAGATGGTTGGTTACGGATATAGAATTTGCCGCCTATATCCCTAGATACAATTAGCAAAATTGAAAAGCGGTTTCGCGAAAATGGACATGTGCGGCAGATAAAAAAAACTTAAAATGCAATGAGTAACGATACCAAATTAGATATGCTGCTTGAGTTTGAAGAAAACTCACATTGTTCAAATAGGCAAGCAGCTTCAGCATTGAATGTTTCCCATTCTTCGATTATTCGCCTATTAAAGGAAAATAAAGTGCATTCCTATAAACTGACCCCAACTCATGAGCTTAGTGAAGACGATTTTGATGAAACAACTTATTTTTCTGAACAAATGATGCAAAGGTTAGATAATAATGTTATCTAATTAGAAAATGTTTTGTTTTCTGATGAGTTCACTTTTACTCTTCACGGCCATGTTAATCGTCAAAACTGTCGCTACTGGGCTAATGAAAATCTTCACTGGATGAGAGAATTACATAGCAAAATTCTGAAAAGGTTAATGTTTGGGCGGGGATAATTGAGGACCATGTCATTGGTCCCTTTTTCATTGATGGAAATTTGAGTGGAGATAATTATTTAGCTCTCCTCCAAAATGTCGTACCAACTTTGGCAAACTTATATCCTGCTTATGCAAACCCACAAGTTCCAGCCGATGTGTTATGGTTCCAGCAGGATGGAGCACCACCAAATTACCGAATCAATGTCCAGCAATACTTTGACGTAACATTTCCAAATCGGTTCCACGTTCTCCTGATCTTACACCCTTAGACTTTTCTTTGTATGGGGATATGTAAAAAGTATGGTATACAAAATTAAGCCAAGCGATATAGCTGACTTGAGAAGAAAAATAACGGTTGCGGTAAGGTCGGTCACGACTCAGATGTTGGAAAACGTTAGAAGGCATTTTTACTTAAGATTAGGATGCTGCCAAGACGTTCAAGGAACTCTTTTTAAACATCTCTTCCGTTGAAATTTTTTTTTTATTTTGCTGTAGCGAATTTCGTCAAGCAGATGATTTTTTTTTTACTATTAATTTTTGCAATAAATATTAAAACCAAAGAATTTTTGAATATAGAATGAAAAGACCTTTCGAATGAGGTATCAGAAGCCCCTACTTCCTACTTAAAAATTTAGGGGTTGCAACTGCCCCTCGAAGGGAGTTAAATTTAGAGATGAAATTTTTACGTTTGAGGGTGTCATTTTCGAATCCAAAATCGATGTGTCCGGGAATTTTTATAAATATGCGCAATAATTGATAACACAGGCCTGCATGGTTTTAGGGGTCTACAATTTTTTTATATTTTTAGAGTAAATAAGTCGTTCTGAACTCTGCAGTATTATTAGCTTTCGTGTATCACGCACTTTTTACTCTAAACATACATAACGACATTATCAGTAATTAATACATATATTTTTAAAATAAAGTTGTTAAGGACCACTGCCTTTTAATCTAGACGTTTCTAGAACCAGAATATACACATAGTATTCGAAAAGCACATACAGCAGTCAGTAGTAAGTTAACTGTGGTTGAACGTGTGCTTACAGTATATAATAAAGTGTGATAAAGTTATTAAATATTCGTCATATCCTCAAGACATTGTAAAAACAGCGCCGATGTGTTTTGTTACATTTGTGGTTCATATACAGTTAAAAAAAGACAAGGAAATATTACGGAATTCGTGGAAAGAAGTTATCATGCACACTTTGGTGTAAAGCTTGGAGACCAAGACAAAACATGGGCGCCACACAGAGCTTGTCATACATGTGTTGAATCGTTACGGAAGTGGACTCAAAATAAAAAGAAATCCTTACCTTTCGGCATACCAATGGTGTGGCGGGAACCCAGCAATCATGCAGAAGATTGTTACTTTTGCTTGTGTGACATAAGTGGCTTTAATACTAAAAATAAGAAAAAAATATTTTATCCGAACCTTCCATCAGCAATAAGGCCAGTAGCGCATGGGCCAGATGTACCTGTACCTGCTGTACCAGAGAGTTATACTCTTTTGTCGTCTGATTCTGATTCGCAATTAGAAATTGAAGATTCGGATGAGGACTTTTCATTACAAAGTACTCAGCCTCAGCTTTTTACTCAGAATGAACTAAACGATTTAATTCGTGACTTAGGACTTTCAAAAGAGTCTGCTGAACTTTTGAGATCTAGACTGAGTGAAAAGAATTCACTTCTTCCAGGAACGACATTCTCATGATATAGAAAACGTGAAACTGAATTTTTAGAATACTTTGATCACGAGGGATCCCTTGTTTACTGACATGATGTTCCAGGATTGGTTAGCAATTTAGGAGCACCTATTTATCAACCAAATGACTGGAGGTTGTTCATAGACTCATCTAAAAGGAGTTTAAAGGGTGTATTGTTGCATAATGGTAATATATACGCATCAGTCCCGGTTGCACACTCTGTTCATTTAAAAGAAAGATATGAAGATTTGAAACTCCTACTTGAAATGGTGAAATATGCAGACCACAACTGGATGTTATGTGGACATTTTAAGATCTTAGGTATGCTCTTAGGCCAACAGTCTGGCTATACTAAAATACCCTGTTTCTTATGCGAATGGGACAGTAGAGCACGAGGTGAACATTGGCAAAAGAAAGAATGGCCACGTAGAATTAATGTAGTACCTGGTTCAAAAAATATTGTACAAGAAAGTTTGGTCGATCCGAAAAAGTTCTTCTGCCTCCGTTACACATTAAGTTGCGGCTAATGAAGCAATTTGTTAAAGCTCTCGACAAAAACTGTAACTGCTTCAAGTATTTATGTTCAAAGTTTCCTAGTTTATCAGAAGCCAAGCTTAAGGAAGGTATTTTTGTTGGGCCACAAATTAGAGAGTTAATGAAAGACAGATTGTTTGACTCAACAATGAATGATAAAGAAAAGGCTGCATGGGTTGGCTTCAAAAATGTAGTTCAAAAGTTCTTAGGTAATAACAGAGATCCTGATTTCAAGAATATAGTCAACGATATGTTAGGAAATTATAAAACATTGGGGTGCAATATGAGTTTGAAACTTCATGTTCTTCATTCCCATCTTGACTATTTTCCAGAAAATCTCGAGGCGGTGAGTGAAGAACAAGGTGAAAGGTTTCACCAGGACATTAAACAGATGGAGATGAGATATCAAGGAAGATGGAATGTCGCCATGATGGCTGACTATTGTTAGTGTTTCAAGAGAGAATCTTCTGAAGGTGACACTTCACATAAACGGGCTTCAACTAAGCGTTCACTTGAAAGTAAAAGAAAGCGTTATCATTCGCAAAGAGATATGTAAAAATGTTAACAACTTTTTTTGTAATATTATTTTCTTCTAGGTATTTGTAAATTTTGATTTAAATTTTGTAATTAAAAATAAGAAGTATTTTACTGTAATGCATTATTTTAATACATTTTATTAGAAAACCGTTCATGTATTTTTACTTTGTGAAAAAACCTTGCGTGATAGAGCAAAATGCAAGTCATTTTTGGATTCGGCATGAAACAGTCATACAGAATTACATTAAAAAATAGAAACCCCCCACCATAAGTTTTATTTTGCAGGCCTGTGTAATTGATACTGAATTTATTCCATTTGGCTGTTCCACATTGTATACCGTCGTGGATTTTTTTTTTTTGAGAATTTTATCCTCTACAACTTTGGCCCTCCAAAATTTTGACGAATCTGTTACGGTTCTCTCAGCGTTTTGGGTAAAGGGTCGCGGCGCACCTTTTTTAATGTTTATAATTTTTTTTGCATACTTGTCCTGCATCAATCGAACCTGAAGCTTTGGATTATTATATTCAGTTTTTTATTCTAAACTTCCAAATATTTTCAGTCAGTACCTAATTATTGTCAAATAAATATAGGGAAATTGTCATTCTTTCTTTCTTTCTTGGACTACATATTAACACAAAATTAAGAAAAAGTAGAATAGCCTTCAAAAACTAGTATTAATTCACCAAGAATAAATTTTGTTAAATAGATTTATGTAACAGTATAAAACAGTAGGTGGGAACGATTACTTCACCCGCGGCCATCCAGGCAGCAGCGCAGGGAATACGATTTCATATACCGACACCTAAGACTTTCACGGATTATATCTCATTTACTATAAGAGATATTCAAATAAAATTTGAGGTGGGCACATAAAGGACAATTTTTTATCTAATGGTATTATTAGTATATCTTAGCGAATTTCCATTTCCAAGAAAATTATATCAACTTTCGATTTTTCAGTATGTATGCACTATTTAAAACTAATAGTAAAAATTATGACATTTGCAAAAAAAATTATATCTTCTCGGTATATAAATAAAATGGTAAATCATAGTAATAGCCAAGAGAATTTTATCTTTTTGATATCAATAGAGACTTACCATTTTTATGTATAAAACAAATGTTAAGTCAATATGAAAATATGTTTATAAACAATATGAATTAATGGGTATACGCCCGCATAAAAATGCAAGGTGGACAATGCAAAAATTGCAAATGGCAAAAGAATGAAAACCGTGGACACGTGTTTTTGATTAATTGGTCTTCATCAGCACGGTGTAGCTGAGTTAAAATAATGGACAAAACTCAAAAAAGACACTAAAGGAAAACCACTGAAAGGAGCCAGTCGGACCTTTGTGGCTTCCACTTGGATGACTCTGATGAGAGCGTCGACCAAGCATCGCACACGCGGACAACTATAGCAACCAGCATGGGATTCCAGACCCAGGAGAATACATAAGAACAGAGAAGAAAGTTAACGCTGGTTTAAATAAATTACAGTACTAAACAATATGAATTAATGAGTACACGCCCTTACCTTAACTTCTGGGTATATAAATAAAATAGTAAATAATATTATACTAGAGGCTATTATCTTCCTGGTATATACATATATGATGTTATGATCTCATCTGTGTGACAGATTTACAGAGCTGGAAAAAGTTCTTGAGCTTTCGGACTTCATACTCTTTTATTACATTAAACTGTTACGATAAACAACGTTTCGATAAACAAAAATATCAACCTCAGGACTACAATCAAGAATCTTACCTAAAAATAATTAAGCAAATAGGAATGAATTCTTACTTTAGTTTTATTTGTTTTGTTTAAACTAAGGTAAGAATTTCTATTAATTATTTTTAAGTAAGGTTCTTGATTGTAGTTCTGAAGATGCTAAGCTTTTTTTCGAAAAATTGGTAAGAGTTTAATTTAATAAAAGGGTATAAAGTCCGAAAGCTCAGAATTTTTTTCTCTTCCTGGTTGTAAATAAAACACTGAATCATGTTCACTAAAGATGACCTTACATTCATTGTATATAAAACAAATTGTAAATCATAAAATTTATCAAGTGAACTATATCGCCTTGGTACATTAAACATAATAGTAAACCAGAGCCTTAACAAATGCTAAGTGTACCATTTCGACTTGATATATGTAAAATAGTAAATCAAATGAGAATCGTATATTCTTGGTATAAAACAAATTGTAAATTATAAAAATTGCCAGGTGGACCATATCGACTCAATATATAAATCAAATAGTAAATGATAGAATTAGACAAAGATACTCTCGGTATATGAAATAAATAATTTAGTGGAAGCGATAGCCAAAATGCCCATTTCGTTATGGTGTAAATTATTTAATAGAATTTTTAATGAAGCAATAACGCATTGAAATCAATCTCTTAAGTGCTAGAAGTAAACTAATTAATTATATTCTTTACCTTTTTCCAGTTTTCAGGAAATCATTATAGATATAATAAATTTATTTAAGACACTCTGTTCAGGAACCACTGTTATATTCCATAACAGAGTTATTTAAACACATGAGTCACTCACAATAACTCTGCCACTAACCTCACTAACTATGATACATTAATCACTGTACGTTCAGGACAGCTCCCCGCATTGCACCAGAACCCAACTCATACTGCCGACACTCTCTTTCGACGTCGTACTCTCTAAACATTACCGATCATTCGATAGTTACGACATAAATTTTATTATAGTTACTACGGCAATTGTTTTTTAGTCAACCTGCACCAATAAATAATTTCTATTCTTAGGAAAGGAATTTTTAATCATGTGTAATAATTAATTTATTCTTTTCAAGAATAAAATCCTCATAGAACAAATAGTAGTATTATAAATAAATAAATATAAATAATACAAATAAAATAAATAATTACTACAGAAACAAATAACAATAAAAATTATCAAAACTTATATTAAATACATAAATAGCCTTAGTTCATCCTAAATAACTTCACATACATATGTTTGTTTTAGAATTGCTTAATATTATTTATTGACCTAATATACAGGGTTGACAATTACGAAATTCAGTTACTTATTTAATGATTGAATTATTTTATTACAATTAACATTAACAAAAATATAATGATAACAATCGATATTATTTTTAACAGATGGATGAACCATTTTCATAGATACCATTAACAGTACAATAGGCAGCTTGAAGGAAGTAGACACAGAAGACATATTTAATATATATTTTTTCCAATTCTTCATTCCAATTGTTTAAAATGACCACCATTATTCGCTATGCATAAATTGTTCGTCTTGCGGAGATCTTCGATTCCCTTCATTTTAATGGCAGGCGATACTGATGTGATTACATCAATATTTTTTGCTGCAAATATTCAACATTATCGCTTTTCATATAATAGACTTTATTTCTAATTAACCCTCAAAAGAAAAAGTCCAATGGAATTAGGTCGGTTGACCTAGGTGGCCGTTGTATTTGTCCATCGAGGCGTATCAAAGAATTTTCAAATCGTCTACTTAAATAATTTGTTATAATTCTAACATTATCAGCAGGCGCTCCGTTCTGTTGGAACCATTTTTAGTCTCTGAACTCTTGCAAAATTGTCGAACATATTCTCAAGATTATTTTGCAGGAAATTTAAACAAATATAAAGATATTTTATTCTTTCATAACCCACACAATAAATTTGTCGAAAATCTTGAGGCTGTATTTCATCATTAAATGAGGATTTTCTGGAGCCCAGTAATGTTTATTTTTTTTATTAAACAACCGACGGAAAATGTCGATTCATCAGTCCATATCACATAATTCAAGAATTGATTATCATTGTTTATTTTCTCTCGCATTAAGAGTATAAAATTCTAATCTCCTCTGTGAATCATCTGGGTACAAATTTTTTACAGGTTTGAATTTGTAATCATGTTTAATTGTTCATAAAATTACTGCACTTTCTTCTAATTTAACCATTGATCTATCTTTTATGGTTTCCGAGATACCAATGGTGGGAAATTGAAAAATCTGCACTCTGTATATTATTACTGTACCATATTACTATTAAAAACTCACTAGATTATGACCAAATGCTGGGACGATATTCAGTGTCTTATAAACTATAATGTAAAAGTACATTAATAATCACTAATCTTATTCAAATATTTTTTTTGTTGATTTTATCCCCAAAATTTTTATCAATTTCCAAAAGGCAGAATTCTAATTGGCTTACATTGCGTACTGTTCTCATTGTCCCTGATCGAAATTATGCAAGACGAACTTTCATAAGACAAACCATGGGATTCTGTCTAGAATCCATAAGCTTATATACCTATAGTTATTAAAAATATTATAATTCAAAATTATTTGTATTCTGTCCATTGTAACGTTTTAAATAAAAAAATTAATCGTTAAAGGCAAATCGGTAATCTAATAATAATTGGAAGAATTTATGTTTTGTTTTCGCTAAAATCTCTATTTCTTTTGAATGGTGCATAGAAAAAAACTGGTTCCCATTTAGAAATAAAAATTAGCTACTCTATCAGTGACAAGATAAGAATATTTAATTCTAGACCTTCTCAGAGTGGTCATGAATTACTGTGCTTAGTGCTCGTCTAAGAACTCGAAGCACTTTTGTGCTTAGAACTACTGTACTTACAAGTACTTTTTAAAATAAGTGCTTGGTATTTAGTGCTTCAAATACTTCATGAAAAGATTTAGTAATCCCGAAAAATGCTCACGAGCCCTCAAAATACTTCCTTTAATAACAAGTGAGCACAATTTTTCGAGCCCGAGTGGAGGGTCGAAGAGACCTATCCAGGAGGTTTGCCACTCTGCTAGCGGTGCAGGCGGGCAGGCCCAGGCGGTGGGTTAGTTGACAGTCGAAGACCGTGGTTCGGAGTCCACGCAAAACTGTAGGTCCCTAGGTAAAAAGGGCCCATTGTGGCCTACTTGCCTAGTAAGATAAGTAGCTACTACTACTACTACTACTACTGTCAACTTAAAATCGATATGACTGGGCTTATAATGCATCTATTAATTTTAAAATAAACAGTTAAATTACAAACATGTTTTGCAAATATTTTACAAATTGTCTAAAAAATAACCTGGGGGTCGCAGAATTTTTGCAATTTTTTTTCGTAAATTTCAATCACAATTTTTTCTTTGCAAATCTTTATTCAGTCTTAATAGTTATGCCTTAAGTATCGCTTGTGTCCCATGCTCCAAGACTAAGACAGCCACTACTGATCAATCCCGTCATAGGTACTGGCAATGTCGGTGGGAATGATTTCCATAAACAACCTGTGTAAGTGCCTTGTCTACTAAATACCACTATATAATTAAGAATGGACGAAAATAACATTTTGATTCACACTACTGTGAAAAATCGAAATGCTGTTCAGTAACAATTAATGATGTAACATCATTTCAACAATTTTACTTTAATATTGATTAATAGGAATTTAAGACCTCACGTTGCCCCCTGATAGGTAAACATCGGTCTTTGACGAAACGAGTAAAATGCTCTTTGTTTACATTCGTTTGATCACATTTGTATAGTTTGTCGAGGTTTTACTACCTTTTTTTTATTTCATCAACGGTTGTTCCACAATAAGCCGTAGAAAACTGTGCATAACACGAATTGTTGTGTGTATAATTGTCACTCAAGGAAAAATGTGGATAGGACAATCCACTTTCGCTACAATATAATACTATACTTTTAGAATCCTCATTTTTTAACCCTCCAAAACTCCCTCGAAGGATCTTCACCTTGCTCGCGGTGAGGGGGGCTTGCGTGCTCTAATGAACTGAGGGCTATGCCGGCGGTAGCTTAGCTACTGGCAGGGACTCCCATGCCGGACAGGCCGAGGGGAAGAGCCAGACTAAGAGAGATCCACTCACACACACATATACACCTTACACCTACACACAAATGCTGGGTTCGCCCTCTTCCAGGGGGAGATTCGAGGCGGGGCTTCTGGATTGGGATCGTGTTGGAGAGGTAGCAGTGAAAGAAGCTGGGGATGGTACACCCAGTGCCGCCGGATAGTGTAGGGGCCCACCCTTGCATAGCCATCGTAGGGGGCTGCCCTTTCACCCGGTGTATAATCCCGGAGTTTGTAGTAGTGCCAGGTGGCGCCTGGAATAGGGCCCTGCTGCTTTCTTCGGGGGGCTTCACCAGTGGCTGACAACCTTTCTCGCCGGGATAAAGCCTAGCCTTGTGCTTCACCGGGAGGAGGGAGAATCCGAGGAGTCAAACAGCCTAAGCATACACATACATCAACACTATACATACACACACACACCTACACTTACACACAGAGACATCTAGACACACAACCCCCCCCCCCCAAAAAAATGGAAGAAAAGAAAAAGAAATAGTCAACGTACCCGTTGAATCAGAGCTCCCTAGCTCAGAAGTGGAGGTGGTGGCCACCGAGCCGCTACCTCACCAGGAGGAAGATCTTCTGAGGTCTCCTAGTGACGAATCTGAGGAGGGACCGAAAGGTTCTACCACAGACGAAGTCACCGAGGATGCCCTCAGAAAAAAGAGGGAAAGGAGAAAGGAGCATAAGAAGAAAGTTAGAAGCAGGAGGAAGGAGCAGAAAGCTCAGTGCCGGGCGATTCACTTCGACCGGTAGAGCTGGAGACCTCTGTTCTAGCCTCTTCTGCTTCGGCGAGCGCCAGCCAACCGGCCCCGAGTTCTAGGCTTACCGTCAAGGAAAGCCAGGAGCACCGGACTGGTAGGCAGGCGTACAGAGACCGACCCCCTAACACGAGGGGCCCTAAGGCAAGGTGGGCAAGAAGGGAGGAAAGAAGGGAAGCCAAAAGGCAACCCGTCTCACTCCCTTCTGCTCCTGCTTCGGTGAGGGGGGTAGAGGAACCTGGGAGTCGGCAAAGACCTCCAACTACTCAGCCTCCGACCAAGGGCTCCAAGCGGCAGAGGGTTGCAGAGAAGACCACCCCTCCAGAGCGGCGGAACAAGCGGGCCAGGGCGGTCCGGACACCCTTGAGACCAGCAGGTGATGCGGTCCATGTGTCTCCCTTACTTAGGGGAAGCACAGGGGCTGCAAACCTGCGGGCTTCTGCGGCCGGGCCACAACTGGCCAGCTATAGTTCTGCTGCCAGGAGAGAAAATCAGGTCGTTATAATGTCTAGACGCGAGGCTGGTATTATCACACCTGAAGAGGCAGAGCGTCTGAGAGGACATCTCGTGGAGGAGATGTTGCGGACCATGGCGGGCCCCGAAGGGGGTCCTCAGGGTCCGGAACTTCATTTCAGGAACTCGGGCCGGGTAGAACCGGGCTGGTTCCTGATATCTGCCGAGGATGAAACCTCCAGACGTTGGCTCCTAGAGGACTGGGCAACTCTGGTCGAGGGAGACGTCAGCTTCCGCGCTTTGCGAGCGGCTGATGCCCCATGGCCGGAGAGGGTTGACTTCTGGCTGAGAAGCCAAGAGGTCGACCTTAGCCGAGTCCTTAGAGTGTTAGCTCTCCAGAACCGCTCCCTCAACATTGGGGCATGGCGGCATCTGAAGACAACATGAGGTCCTAGTGGGTGGCACCTGATCTTCATGGTTGGCCAAGACACGATCAGACACCTGGAGGACGCCGGGTGGGTGCTCTACTATGAGCTGGTAACTCTGACAGTGCGCAGGTTATCGGCTTGGGGTGGAGCCACTCGCCAGGGGCCTTCCGGGGTCGACATGTCGAGGCCGACCGAGGAGAAAGGGAAATAGGTCACCCAAACCCGCACCATACAGATCCCCCCATGGACCTATTGCGGGTGAGTCAAATAAATCTCCAGCAAAGTCAGGATGCCACTGGGGAACTGGTGAACATCTTGACAGGTAAAACTGAAGAAATTGTACTAATTCAGGAACCCTACGTTTTTAGGAATCGAGTTAGGGGATTAGGAATGTCCGGCTACCATGTGATAGTCGGAAAGGAAGGAGGGGACGACCGACCAAGAACTTGTATAGTAGCTTCCAAGGATCTGCAGTTGGTGCCACTGCCCCAACTTGGAACCAAGGGTGCTACAACAGTCGTCCTAGAATATAAGGTAAGAAATATTAAATGTAAGGTAGTAGTTAGCAGTATTTATCTTCCATATGATAACGCGCGACTACCGCCTACTCAGGAATTAGAAGATATAGTCGCATTTGCAAGGAATGAAGGTCTTCCATTAATAATTGGATGCGACGCCAATGCTCATCATATAGTGTGGGGCAGCTCCGACGTCAACACCCGGGGCGAAGCTCTACTAGAGTACCTGGCGTCGACGAACCTACAGGTTATGAACAGAGGAAAAGAGCCAACGTTTATCAACCGCATCCGCCAGGAGGTGATAGATATTACGCTGGTCTCTCAAAGTTTGATGGAAAAAATTTCTGACTGGAGGGTAACTCAGGATATCTCGATGTCCGATCACAGGATGATTAGATTCGAGATTGGGTCCGATAGGACAGAGGACACCCTCCGAAGAAATCCAAGGAAAACTGACTGGGAGAGGTATCTCCTTACTCTAGCAAGTCTTCAAGACGAACCGGGGGGGAGGATTATCTCCCCTGAGGAATTGGACATAAAGGTAGAAAGCCTAGAAAGTCATATAGTCTCAGCGTATGAGGAAGCCTGCCCACTCAAGGCCGTGGGAGTACGTAGGGCCCGATGGTGGAGTAGGTCGCTTGATGACCTGCACCGGACGGCCAGACGTGCTAACAATCGAGCCGTCAAGAGAGGGACGGATTCCTCATGGGATGACTTCAAGGAGGCTAGGAGAAATTTTAAAAAGGAACTAAGGCGTAGCAAGAGAGAAAGCTGGCGGCAGTATTGTGGGGAAATGAACTCCCTACCGGAAACCGCCAGACTGATGAAAATACTCAGCTGCGAGACAAGGGAGACAATAGGATCACTACGAAGGCAAGATGGGACTTGGACTACTTCTAGGGAGGAGTCATTAAGACACCTCTTAGAGGTTCACTTCCCGGGCGAACGCCCTGCTGTTGCAGTACCCTCGGAGCGGCCGATGCCACCAGTTGACTGGCGGCTTGCCGAGGAGATTGTAAAGGACGGAGCTGTAGTCTGGGCAGTGAATGAGTTCGAGCCCTTTAAAGCAGCGGGACCAGACGGGATCTTCCCAGCTCTGCTTCAGAAGGGCCTGGATATTCTTCTACCGCATTTAAGAGGAATATTTGTGTCCAGTCTGGCACTGGGATATGTTCCCCTGACCTGGAGGTCAGCTAAAGTGGTCTTCATCCCCAAAGTGGGAAAAAAGGACTACACAGCTGCCAAATCGTTTAGGGCGATCAGTCTCACGTCCTTCCTGCTTAAAGCACTGGAAAGGATAGTGGACAGATATCTGTTGGAAGGGGACCTAGCCAGGTACCCATTCCACAAGAATCAGCACGCATACAGGCGAGGGAGGTCCACGGAGACAGCCCTTCACGCCGTCGTGCATAAGGTAGAAAGGGCCCTCCTGCATAAGGAGGTCACCCTAGCAATATTTTTTGATATAGAGGGTGCCTTTGATAAAGCAAGGACTACTACTATCTGCGATGCCCTTCGGACTAGAGGTACTGCTCCAGTACTGGTCAGATGGGTGAAATCCGCGCTGGAAGAGAGACGAGTTAGTGCTGCTTTAGGAGACTGCCAATTGGACGTCGGGGTGAGGGGCGGCTGTCCACAAGGCAGCTGCCTATCACCCCATCTATGGTGTCTAATAATGGATGGTTTCTTGGAGCGCCTAACTTCGGAAGGATTTTATGCGCAGGCATATGCGGACGACGGGCTGGTCCTAGTGACCGGCCGCTTCTTAAATGTCGTTTGCAACAGAACGCAGGTAGCTTGTAGAATAATAGAAAGATGGTGCGGCGAAACAGGTCTCTCAGTCAATCCATCTAAGACTGAGATGATCCTATTCACCAAGAGAAGGAAAATAGAGGATTTTAGGGCACCAACTATGTACGGTAAACCTCTTGCGCTTGTGCAGGAGGTTAGGTACCTGGGAGTGACCCTAGATAGCAAACTGTCATGGGTCCGCATATCGACAACGTCATCAAAAAGTCGACTGCGACCTTCTGGCAATTGCGCCGAGCGGTAGGTAGGAACTGGGGCCTCAACCCACGGATCCTACACTGGCTGTACACGGCGGTCATCAGGCCTAGGCTCCAATATGGATCCGTGGTCTGGTGGCCGAGCGTGGACAGAACGATGACATCCCGAAAGCCGGCAAAAGTCCAGAGACTAGCTTGCCTAGGGATCACTGGCACAATGAGGACGACACCGACAGTTGCTCTGGAGGTTCTGCTAGGCCTGCCAACGCTTCCCTCGTGGATAAAGAGGGAGGCTGTGGCGGCCTATCTGAGAATGCGGGATTCTGGGAGCTGGCAGTGTTCAGGCAGAGCTGACGGTTACGCAGCAATTGCTGGACTGACGGAGAGGGAAATCCCTCTCTCTGTCCTGAAGGTGAGAGAAGCGAAAGATCAGCTAAGGTTGTAAAAGGAATTACACTCTCACTCTTCCTAGTAGGGAGGAGTGGAGTGAAGGAAGAATTGACTTCCGCCCGGACTCTCTGGTGTGTTATACAGACGGATCTCGGCTGGCCACTAGATCGTCTTCCGGGGCGGGAATATATCTGGAAGGCAAAGAAGTACAGGAGAGCTTTGCTCTAGGCTCGTACACCACGGTCTTCCAGGCAGAGGTTTACGCCATCCTAGCGGTGGCAGGTAGGGCTGAGGTTAGGAATTGGGCGGAACAGATGATATACATCTGCTCCGACAGCCAGGCTGCTCTAAAGGCGGTGTGCTCCCCCAGGACGAGATCAGCTCTCGTCCAGGAGTATGGGGATGCCCTAGAAGAGCTAGCCAGGCATAAACAAGTGAGACTGGTATGGGTTCCGGGACATATGGGAGTTCCAGGCAACGAGAAGGCCGATGAATTGGCTAGACTCGGAGCCGAGGAACCCTGTCACGGGCCTGAGCCTATGTTAGCTATTTCAAGAAGGCAGGTCACAACGGCCCTCAATGAGTGGGCCCACGAGACACTGAGGACGCACTGGAGGACCAACAGGGCCTGCAGGCAAACCCGAGATTTTGTGACGGGGCCGAACAAATCGAGATCGGCCTGGTTGCTGGGACGGAGTCGTAAGACTCTGAATCTCTTAATTGGTGTTCTGACAGGCCACTGCAGACTTAAGAGGCATCTATCATTGATAGGTATTGAGGAAGACCCTACATGTCCAAGATGCAGGAGTGATGAAGAGACATCTTACCACTTCCTGGGACAATGTGAAGCGTTTGGGCGCCTGAGACACAGTATCTTCCGTTCTGAGGCGCTTCTAAGGGAGGAGATGAGTTCCCTCGCAATGAGTGACATCCTGACCTTCATCAGAAGGTCGGAAAGATTCGATGAGGGAGCAAGAGAAGCACATGGCTGAGGGGACAGCTGGGGGTTGGTAAAAAGGGCCCGTCTGTGGCCTACTTGCCAGGCGTCAGCCTCCCCCACCATTACCATTACCATTACCCCCCAAAAACCTTAGTAATATATCCGGTTTTGAAATCTGAAAGTGACTCTCTAATTTGTAATGGATTTTATGCAAGAAATACCTATTTGTTTAAACACAACCCTTAAATTTGAGGAGGTTTCAGCTTTCACAAACCCCTCCCTGAATACGCTACTCTCTATATTTTCTTTGTATTCGAAAAATGATTAGTACGTAGTGCTCGCGATTTTATATTAATTTTTCATAGTGCTTAGTAATCGCAAGCACTTTGTTATTAACAGTGCTTAGTGCTCGAAAAATAAAAGTACTTTGAGTCCTTCGGGCTTAACACTCGAAGCATTTTTCATCAGTGCTTGGAACAGCTCTAGGCTCTGTGATTATCTGCGGTGATGTAGAGAACAATTTTTTTTAAGTAATTTTATTTTATAATAGTAAGTATATGAATTTTAAAAAACTTTATAATAAAATTATTTTTATTAGACTTTACAAATATTAAGGTTTAAAAAATAGATTGTCATAGATGCCTGGTCTCTACATTAAGAAAAGAATGATGTAATTAATTGGTTACATAGTTATATAAGTACTGTTAATATTTTAAAAAGTGTGGTGTTTTTAATTAATAGAGATAAAACTCTTTAAACTCAGAGTAGATTACCAAAATATATGTGCTTTATTTGTAACAATTGCAGGTATATTATAAAAAGAGTATATTAAGAGATGTGACCGTTACAAAATATTTATACAAAAAACTTCGTACTTGTTTTTAGATTAGAATACGTCTCACAATGTTGTACTGCTATTTCAGATACACCCTGTATAGAAACAAAATATTCCGAAACTCATTAGTAAATTAGATCTAAATTAATTTACATACGAAGATAAATTTACCACTAGATTTATTATAGTTTGAAATAAAAATAATTAGAATATGGAAAATGATTGATAGTAACAGTTTTTGAATTTTAAATAGCTACGATAGGTCTAATTTAAGGCAAAAAATGATAGGTCGAATAAATTAATACATTATTAAGTAAGCAAATTGATTACACATAATATATAGTTAAAGTAAAATATATAATACGAAGATAATAGAAAGAGAAATAATTTTAATTTTGCGAATCACAGTACTTAAAACGTACAGGATGTCCCATAATTAAGTACCATCCTTCAAGAGGGTGATAGAACTAGAAAAAAATAAGTTGATTTTGTATGTAAACATTTGCTTTAAATCAGTTCATAAGGGGGTAAGTACAACATAGTTAATTGTCGATAAATTCGAGGCGTCATAAGTTTAAAAAATTAAATTTGGACCATTTATTAATTTCATAATGTTTTTTTTTTTTTTGGCTTTGGAATTTAGGTCCATTCAGCCACGACTAAAGTTATTATTAGGAATTAGACAGGGATACTCATTTCACGTCTAGAGGTCCGTCTAGACGGCTTTACGCTATATCACACAGGACATAGACCACGGATTACAGGAGGACTTACAGAGGATAGACACAAAGGATTGATTTTAGACATGTATAGTTAAGTTTTTAAATATTAAGTTTTATGTTTTTCAAATATTGCATTACACAGTACATGATTTCCTTGTTTGTTGATTGCCTCGTACATAAGGTTATTTCTACAAGTAGGGAGATGGAAGTTGTAGCTTAGCAGTTTATTTAAGAATACATTTCTTTCGTTGTCATATTTTTTTACATGCAAATAGAATGTGTTCTAAGTCACATTGTGACATGTTATCACAATCACAATACGGATTATCAGCTAAATTAATTATGTACATGTATGCTTTAAAATTACCATGGTCAAATAATAAACGGATGAGTTGAATGAACATTGGTCTAGGCGATCGGATTTCCTTTATTAATAGTGTATTACCCACGTGTGGAAGGATATTGCCCAACGAAGGTGTTTTAGAAGTTATAATATTTGACCAGTGCGTTTACCAATTTTCTTTCATCGTCTTTTTTATAAACAGGGATGAGATCTGCATAATTAAGAGTTTCATAACTACTTGGTGTTCCTTTTGCCGCCATTTTTGCTAGTTGATCCACTGTCTCATTACCTGTAATTCCTTTGTGCACATGTACCCAAACAAAGTCAATTCTTTGTTGTGTGAAGTTGCTTGTGTATATTGGTGCAAAATCTCACAGATGGTTTTATTATTTAAGCTTTTGGGATTTTTATTCTTAAGTGCTTCTTGAATAGATTTGGAATCGGAGAGAATTACATAAGTCTGATAGGTATTATCTGCCAAAGTATGTATTAGCGCCATTCGAATAGCTTCCGCTTCAGCGGTGAATATACTTGTTTCTTTTGGGAGAGATTTTGTCAGAGCTGTGTTTTTAGATGTATATACGGTACAACCGACGCCCGTAAGACTTTTGGAACCATCAGTGTAGAGATGTAGGGACTCACCTATTTTAGATAAGAAACTCCTTAAAATTTTTTCATTTTCTATAGGGTGGTCCGAGTACTTAAGAAAAGTTATATCCATATTTGTGTATACTATTTCACATGGAAATATAAAAATTGGAAGTTTTGTTGTTTTTCTTAGTGAGTTATCGTATCCGGCTGTATTGATTATTGCCTCGGTCAAAGGAGATAACATTTTATGGGTCCAATACTTATTCGTCAGATTGTCTACGTTTAGCTTTGTGCATTTTGTAATTATGTCATCTTTCAATGCACGCATTCTTATAATGAACTTATTAGCTAAAAAATTCCTTCTGATGTAGAGTGGAGGTTCCCCCGCTGCTGCTAATAGAGCTTCCACAGGTGTTGTCCTAAACGCGCCTAATGAAATTCTTATCGATTTGTATTGTATACGATCAAGTATACTTAAGCTAGTTTTACAGGCAGAGCCGTACAGTGTGCACCCGTAATCTAGGATGGATCTCGTGTAGGCTTTATAAAATAATAAGCATGTTTCTGGATCGGCGCCCCAATTTCATAATGTTACATACTTTGTAAATTTTTTATCTAAATATCAAGATTTGTTGGGGTAGTTACAGAGGGGTGAGAGTGAATTTTCGCTGTAGTTTTTTGTCTTATTACTTCCTCATCCCTCAATGTGAGGAAGTTATGTATTCGTGAAAAAAATTTTGAAATTTTTTATTGCATTTCTGAACGAATCTCGACGAATTATGACGATGCACAAAATTTCAGACAGAAAAAAATTTTCTGTCTGTGTCTGTCTGTGTGGTCCGCGATACCAGCTACAGTTTTTGAGATAAAGCTTTCAAATTTGATACACACATTCTAGATGTCAAAAAAGAGATTGAGTTTGTTGATGAGCAAAATCGGTCGCAATATCTAAAAAATTTTTTTGTGACATTCCACCAATGTGACTTTTTTTGAAACGTCAAAATGTGACTTTTTTTGAAAATTCAAAAAAGTAACTTTTTTGAAATGTCAAAAATTACTTTTATTATAAACTCCACCACACGTCGAGTTTTACTACGGTGAGGAACTTTTAATCCCCAAGTAATAATTGACAGCGGTTTTTTTTTAAAGAAGCCATCGTTTTGGGGTTATTTGTATTTTAATATTGCAGTACAGGATAGGTATGCAATAATGGAAGGTAATTATATACCTCTACAAAAATAATTCCATAACATTTTCAACTATTGTTTTGTAGAGCAATATAAAATATACAATGAACATTATTTGTTAAATTACATGCAATTTAACAAATAATGTTTATAAACAACAAATTTATTTTTTTATTCTTGCTCATCTTCTGAACTACAGACACAATCTTAAAATAAAATTAATTAGAAAATTATTGAAAATAATTTTATTTGCGTAAAGTGATATATTAAATTGCTTTACAAAAAAATTGTTGAAAATATTGTGGAATTATTTTGTAGAGATATGTATGTAGTTACCTCTAATTATGGACACCTATCCTGTATTGCAATATTAAATCACAAATGGCTCTTATCGAAATTTAGTAAAAGCACCTTTTTTATGCAGTTTTTAACACTGATGACTTTCTCGGGTTTAAATGTTAAAAAAAATAAGCCAAAAAAATAACAGCGAAAATTCACCCTCACCAATAAATCATAATATTTAGATACAAATTTGACAAAATATGTAATATTATGAAATTAATAAACGGTCCTAATTTAATTTTTGTAACTTAAGTCGTTTCGAATTTATTGGCAAATAACTATGTTGTACTAACCCTTAAGGGGTTGTAACTCCTTTATATACAAAACTCAACTTATTTTTTCTAGTTCTATTATCCTCTTGAAGTAAGGAACGTAATTATGGGACATTCTATATAACCAATTACTTACTTACAGGTGAGCTATACCTGATCTTTTTTTGTGATTTTCGATAAACAGTTCTGAGGGCATTACGAACATATTAAAATTTTGTTTGCAACTATTCTGTTACAGAAGCTAATCCTTTATACACAATTTCTTGAGAAATCGTAATTAGTCATTTACTTTTTGTTAGTCTAAAGTGACGTCGGGTTAAATTAATTAAAAAACAAGTAAGGTAAATCGAGATGCATATAAAATCATAAAAAAAACGTATGTCTAATTTTATACGTCATCTCTTAATAATGTTTACATAAAAAAAAGACATTAGTCGCATTAGGTTCCTGACTTTAGAAGGACAGATGCGGTGCGGTCGTTTTATCGAACAGGATCCGGCGAACCCATCGACTACATATGGAGGATCGTTAAACATTTTATTAATCAATAACTTATGATACGATTTAAAAAAATAATAACCACTGACATCGTAGATCCTTCATTTTTCGAAGAAAATATTACTGGAGACGAGTTTTCCAGGACGATTCTCTGAGTCCTTTCCTCTTCTGTATCTCACTGCTGCCGTTGTCTATTGGGCTCCGCCAAACTCGCAGGTATCAATGTGAACCAACCAGCGACCGGAAGCAAAAGGTCACCCATCTATTTTATAGGATGATCTTAAACTTTATGCCTTCGGAGAGCGTGAACTTCAAAACACTCTTAGGGTGGTCGAAGACTACATGTGGCGAATTCTTTGAAACTGCGAAGCTCGCAGACAGAGGCATCTGCATGCCCGAGAGACCTATACATATCTGGATGTGCAATAAAGGCACATCCAGGATGTATCACAAATAAAGAATTTTCTCCACGGTAAGTACCGACACCAACTCCAAAAGATTTGTTCTTCCAAACTTTTGGGGAAGAACAAACTGTGAAAGAGATTGCTTCCTTCAATATTGGGTGTGTGTCTTTTGTCTCCAAATGTATACCCAGTCCTGCACAACATTAGTTTGGAAATATAGGGGGTTGTACTATACTATTATATGTGTGTTATATACCTATTTGATAAATATGCAAATATTGCAAAATCCAATCCATCTGTCTTTCATAGGTTTGTACAGTGTGGAATAATATTTCTTAGTTATTGCAGCGCCGATGGAAACTCTTGTGAAACAAAATCAATGCCTTTTTTTGTCCAAAGAATTTCAAATAATCACCATTAAAATTGTAAAAAAAGTAAACTGTTATAGGTTTTTTGGTAGATATTGTTGAATTGAAAAGATTTCCGTCAAGAGAACGATAGTCATCATTGTCATCAATTTAGTTCGGGAGCAAACAACAAAAAATACGAAATTTTAATTTCTTCGAATTGATTAACCAAATTTTATATTTGAGCATAACTTGGAAATAGAAGCAGTTTTTTAAAATAAAATTTTTCATCATCTTAAGTAATAAGGGTAGTTTACTCTTGAATCAATTTCAAACTATTTGATTTTTTTGGCATTAGCACCCGGACTAATAAAAATTTGTGTAACTAGTATTTAATTTGAAACCATGCACCAACTTTTCTCAAGAATAAAATAATCTGACAAATCATTAATGCAAAAATTTTACCATTTGTTTTAAACTTCTTGGAACACGTTGTATATGAAGATCTCAGCATAATCAAATAACGGTACATAGTTCTTTTATTCTTTAATAATAATTGCAACGGTTTATCTATAAATAGATAAGTAATTCATAAAACAAACAAAATAATGTTCATTTATTTTAACTACATCATACTAAATTAGAAGTGGATATATAGATGATAATTTAAGGTAAAAATATAATAATTTCAAAAAACACAGGGAAAACAAACAAAAATTTGTTACAGTGGAACTTTATAGAGTTGGACATTATAGGTAGGTACGTTTGGTTGCAGTAGAGTAAATGCCAGTAATAAAATTGACATACAAATCAAAGAGTAGTAATAAACTAATCAGTATTTAATGCATTATGTATGTACAGTATAACAATTGTGAATAGTAATATATTACAAAAAGCTCAGTATATTTATAAAATTTGTTCGGTTAATATGGGATTTTCGATCAGTAAAACAACTATTTGGACAGTATTTCCATGTTCACTATTTTTATCATAATGGGCAGTAAAAATTAATAAATAATCAGTATGCAATAGAACGTAAGAAATCTGTAAAAAAAGTTCAGTAAAAAGTGTTATACTAAAAATTACGTAAAACTACTTTTTAGGGTAAAGAAAATTAAGGGGAATGATGTAATAATTTTACTGACCGTTCATTAATTTTACCGACCGTTCATTAATTTTACCGACCGTTCATTAATTTTACCGACCGTTCATTAATTTTACCGGCCGTTCATTTCTTTTACTGACCGTTCATTAATTTTATTGATCGCTCATTAATTTTACCGATCGCTCATTTATTTTACTGATCGTTCGTTAATTTTACTAATTGATTATTAATTATATTGACCGTTATATATTTTACCGACCATTTATTATTTTCACCGACCGTATATTAGAATACTGACCTTTTAAGATACAATACTGGAAAAGTGTACTGTCTATAAAATTAAAATACCGGTCATTTAATTTGTAACCCAAATCAAATACCACCTAAGACTATTTACTTTATGAAAAAATGCCAAATATGTTTTTTTGCAGTTTTTGTCATTCAATCTTGCATCGTAGGTGGCTTTTCATTTGAAGAGGATAAATGATTTTGTGATCATAAATAGACTTAATGACTTCTATCGTTTGAGACCAATTTGGTTTAAATACGATAAAAACTAAAAAAGTTATAGAGGTGTTATAATCTTAAGTATATTAAAATAATTTAATTTCATTCAAGTTGTTTATGCAGACATATGTATTAGGGTTATTGTCGTTATTGATATTGCAAAAAACCATTCGCTTGTAGATTAAATTTTCTTAGAAAAATATTAAAAACATGACAATATTTTAAATAAACAGTTTTAAGATTAGATTAGATTTTACAATTCTCACGCAAATTTTAAATTTATAAATAACATTTTCATTTTTAAATATAATATTGAACAAAAATAGCAATTACATATTAATTTTCCAAAAATGATGTACTTAATAGTTATTTATGTACCAAGGATGTTAAATGAGTGTTTTAGTTCCGGCATGAGACCCAATCACACTTTACTCTCATGGACCATACAACATTTTTGCACAAACAGGCACAATTTTAAATGCAAAGAAAATGAAATGCAAAAACTAACGAATCTTTTGTATTTCATTCCAAATTTATCTAGGTATCCTTGTATTTAATTGTCTGTTTGACATTATCTTTTACTTATTTTTGTTTGGTTTAATTAAATATTACTAACTACCAAATATTACGAACTGTGAAAATTATCTTGTTAATAAAAAAATCTGACATGTTATTGCTTTGTATTTATGTATTTCTAAAAAAAAAATAATAAAATAATTATTAGGTATTACAAAAGCATTCTTTCAAACCTAACATGATAATAATAATAAATGTCAATAGTCCCTTATACTTACTTTATACTGTCATTCTTATCTGAATGTGCTAGTATAAAAGTTTTAGGTATATAATAAATCAAAACAACACCTCCAATACATTTTATCATATAAACTATTAAAATAACTACTCAGTCTAGGAGCAAGAACTGTATTGAATTAAATAACAGTGTTCTTAGTATTAGAAGCAAGAAAAAAATATTGTGATTAAAAAAATTAACTCACCAAAAAGGAAAACTGTTACACTTAAGAAATGATTTCCTCCAGTTACAATACAAAAACGAAAACCTCTAGTCCGATATACATCTACTTTCATTCTTCCTAAACTCATCAGGGGGACGGTCCGCGAACATATTATTTTTAAAAATATTTAAATTAAATAATTCAATATATGAAAATTTGTTATATTTATTTTGACATTTTAAAATATGTAATACAGGTTTATTCTCTGTGATGTCGCTGAATTCCTCGGAATTTGGCCCAGTCTAGTCATCAGTGTTTAAATGGTTAGAAATGGGAGGAGTGAGGAGTGGCGAGTGGGAACAGTAAGTAGGACATAAACAAGGTGGTTGTGCGCCTGGTAACGTCAGTCTATAGCAGGGATGAGTAGGTAGAAAACTTAAGGTATTTTACTTGATAGAAAACTAACGGGAATTAAAAACGGAACGGAAGTGTTTATTGATTTCATTGATCAAACTTTCACATAATAAAAATGTTGTTGTTACGATATGTTTGTAATGTTCATTGGTTTCCATGGTGACATTAATCCCAAAGTAATAAACGCTTATTTTACTCCCTGTTTTGAGGCTGTAATGCACTGTTTTATTCCCGTTCGTGCAAAAAGTATTTTAAGGTAAAAATTCCGTGAATAACTTTATGAGTAATCAATTTACAATTTAATTTATGGTACATAGCAATAGACCTGTGCGATTCGGGAAACACTAAATATCGATTAATCGAATCATTTATCATAACTCGAATCGAATCGCGGCCCGAATCACAAGGAGCCGAATCAAATCGATTAACATGGACCTGAATTTACGATTTGAATTATAACTTGGATAGGTTCGGTATTTACCTTGATAATTTAAATTTTTATTATTAATAAGACATATTTTATGGCATTTTTCTCATATGTGAAAATTATAGGCAAATAACTCAGGCGGTATAATACAACGCAATTATAAAACACATTTTTCGATTGTAGTAATTTATATAAATTAACAAAAAAAATAGAAATACATTGAACAATAAAATAAAATAATAACGTTAACGAAGCGTAAAACAAAGAAAACAAAGCATTATTCTAAGCACTAAATTTGACAAACCGAATGCAAAAATTAGACAGCATATCTTTTATTCATTGAAATCATCACGAGGTGTTGAATATGTTCCAACATTAAAGGTGTGTTCTATAATTAAACCTCCCCTACTAATAACATGAAAAAAATTTACGACACAGTAATGTTTTGTTTTAATGAAAGATCTTATTTTCACATATTATTTAAATTCTACATTAAATTCTATGCGCCAATTCCATTCGATTCGATATACTGATTCGATTCTATACGCCTATTCGATTAGATTCGACAGGCTGAATTGATTCGATTCGATATTTCGATTCAATTTTTTCTAGAAGCGGCGAATCGATTCAGGAATAAAATCGAATCGAATCGGTATATGAATCTTTTTCCCATTTTTTTGCAATAAGTACAACAACCATAGTGCATTGTATGAATTCAGCCTTCTAACTGTTGAGGTAGCGCTGAGCTTGAATGGTTCTCGATTTGAAAATAACCTATAATATTGCTACCCAATTTGTACACAACAGGTGAACCGGCAGTGTGTAAGCATTGCTTTTATTTCCTGATAATATGAGGAAGAATATGATAAATTTATTAATAATAATAATTCGTATCAATAAATTTAAATTTTATGTATTTTTACGGGAAGCTACGGCCTGTCGGCCTGCACTTAAGTAATGAAATATGGAGCAACTGTGGATTCCTAACATCAAAATATTACGATTTTCTCAAACTTTTTAAAGAGAAACAAGGTGCTGAGGTCGAAATTTAATTTTTTGCCGTAAGTTAAGCAATTTTGAAGATATCGTTCTAAAAATTGGTAAACGAGGGTTTTTTAGGATGGAAAGTAACAATCTGTTCCCAATTTTAGGCAAGCTTTTAGAGGGCATCACGTGTGCTGCACTAGATAACTAGCCACACACGGAGAGTTTGGAGCGTGCGTAAAGTTGGGGCGTTCTGAAGCTCTGGGCTGGAACAGCATGCAACCGGAGCATCCCTCCGTGTTTGTTAGTGTACTAGAAGTGCCCCATATCAGGCAGGTTTGGAATGGTGTGTGGCATTTTAGAAATTTTTTAAAATTCCGGAAATACCAATCTTACAGGAAATAGTAAAAATGTTCTTTTTATGTACATATATGACAGGTCAATTTAAAGTATTGTTGATAATTTTATTTGTTGTATTTTATTCTTGATATTAATTTAATAATAAAGTGTCAGACCTGCCCAAGGGTAGAAAATGGTCATACGCTGACAAAGTGAATAAATTTATCAGTGAATTCCCTGATTTATTCTATAATGGTGCTATAATATTTCTGTCACGTCAGGAGTGCCCCAAGGTTCCATCCTTGGGCCACTCCTGTTTATAATATTCATCAATGATATTGTAAATAATCTAGATGTAAATTACTTGTTGTACGCTGATGATGTAAAAATTTTCTGCCCAATTAATGATGTATCAGACTGTATGAACCTGCAAAGCAACCTGAATAATTTGAATGAGTGGTGTATATCGAATAATCTTCCTCTTAATGCTTCAAAGTGCAATGTTATGACCTTTTCTAGGAAACATTTTCCCATCAGATATCAATATAAATTAGATAATGATACCTTAAATCGGCCCGAATCAATCAAGGACTTAGGAGTCATATTTGATAGTGAACTCTCTTTCAATCTTCATATTAATCAAGTTGTTAAAACATCTTACAGAAGCCTAGGTTTTGTTATCAGAAACTCTCAAGGATTCTCTGATCCAGCAGTACTAATGCTTCTTTTTAATGCACTTGTAAAATTTAGGCTGGAATATGCTGCTATAATATGGCAGCCGGGATACAATGTCTATGCTGAAAGCTTGGAAAATGTACAAAGGCGTTTCTTGAAATACCTTTCTTTTAAATTAGATGGTCAATACCCACCTGTTGGAATACCTCAAAATCACTTACTTAATAGATTTTCAGTATTAACTCTACATGATCGCAGAAGAACACAGGCCTTAATTTTTCTAAATAAATTAATAAATAAAAAAATTGATTGTCCACAACTCTTGGAACAACTTAGTTTTCGTGTGCCTAGAGTTGAAACTCGTGTTGGCAGTACTTTTTATCTCGCCGTACCACGAACTAATTTATTGAAATTTTCCCCCCTACATTTTATGTGTGAAAATTGTAATAACCTGCAAGATAGAATCGACATATTTAATTGTTCTTATAGTTGTTTAAAAAAGGTGTATGTGTCTAGCTGAGTTTAATTTCTGTTTTCATTTTGTGTCATATTTGAATTGTTAAATTTTATATTTTTCTTTTTCTTTGTTACTTTTAGTTATTAGTGTATTATGTATTGTGTATAATTAAGTACTGTTGTATTTTCCCATCCTGTAATTGGTTTAAGTACTGTTGGATGGTGTATGCTAAAATAAAAATAAAAAAAAATAAATAAAATAAATAAATAAAATAATAATAATTTGTAAGGTATGCAAGACAGACCTGATGTGTTGGGACAAACGTGATTGTAAATTATGTGCAACATAAAACTAAAAAACCTGTGATGTTCAGATGCACATACTCGATAAACAATCATTTGAGGAGTTCTGGGATAAATACAATCCCAAGGTGACGTTACCAAATTGCACAACGTTGAGTAACTATGTACCAACTGTACGAAAAGACATTGTAAATAAGATCAAATGTGTACCAAAATATACACGGCTGTGGTTATGTGTTGCCAAGACAGATTGGAAAAAAAATTCTATTTTAAATGTTATAGTACCTGTACTGGACCCTCTTAAACCGACATTTCCACTATTACTAGCTAGCAAAAGACTAACTGAGTGTACTGGCCAAACAATTAGGCGGGTGGTGCTGGAGACGTTAGATGAATTTGACCTGTCAAAAACTCAAGTGTTTGTGAACGATGGTGCTGTGACAATGCATTTGGTAGGCCGTTCTCTTCAAGAACACGGTTTTAGGTTGGCACATGTTACGTGTAAAGTGCATGCTTTACACCTTGTGGTAGAAACTATTCGACAAGGTTTTCCAGGGGTAGATGCATTAATAGCAAGTACAAAAAAAGTATTTCTTTAATCTCCTAAACGTCTTCGCGCATTTCATAGCAAGTGTTCCGGTATTTCCAAACCACCACAGCCGATTCTTACACGGTGGGAAACCTGTTCGAAGGCAGCTTTTTATTATGTTAAATATTTACAACAAGTAAAAGCTGTGATACTACAATTCAATCCAGACGAGGCTTCAACTATTAAAGAAAGCCAGACAAAATTCGAAGATGTTTCTGTTGAAATAGCTTTAAAAACTATTCACAAGAACTATAAGGGATTACATGACGCCATTCATAACTTGCAAACCAGTGCGTTGTCGTTAGCGGAGTCATTTCAAATAGTAGACGAAGTAAATTGACTGCTACATCCTATGGATGACGAAAAAAGTGAGCCCGTTCGAGAAAAGTTTGCACGTGAGTTAAAGCAAGACACCGGTTTTACCAGATTAAGACAAATTTGTGATGGTACTGATGGTGCAGGTCCGTTAAGTGAGTTCAAAGACTATTTTAAGTATGCCTGTATTACATCAATAGATGTCGAACGAACATTCTCAAAATATAAGCATATTTTTTTCGCCACATCGAACATTACTTTCGGAGACAACCATAGAAACCTATATGATGCTGCAAAGTTTTTACAGATCTTTTCCAGTTTGTGTTAACCAAGCTAATTAAGAGGGTAAGTTGTGCATACATTGTTATAAATTGTAACAGTTCATTAATAATAATAATAATAATATCGTATTTTCATAAGACTTACTAGGTAAGCATAGAATTAGTCAGAACATGAATTTTTACATAATGTGAAACTGATAAATCAGGAAACAACAACACTGTTAGTTAAATATACAAACAAGGATTTAAAAATTTGCTTTTATTACTAGTTAATTTCTTCTATTACCCTTATTATCATGCCTATGTCCTGCGACGCATTTTTGCCAACTTTACTTATTAGTATACAATAAATTGTATATTTTATTACGGAGAATGGATATAATCGTTGAACGAGAACCAAGTATTATTAGCAGGTAGTAATGTCAATCATTGTGTAAATTTAAATTATTAAATTAAACGAAATTAGACACCATGGGTAATATAATTTCCTGTATCACTAAAGGTACCACAAGATATCTTGTGCGGGAGGGGCTACAAATTTAAAGACATTGGACGCCCCCGATAACAAAATATGTTAGGATTAATTTCTGCTTTAGAAAAAAATCTTAGCTCCTCGATTGGGATTCGAACCCGGAACTACGGAGTGAGAGGCAAATGTCCTTACTGCTCGACCACAAAGTCACACTAATAACCCAGGGAATATCAAATATTGGCTTGTTCAAATAAATATTCAATTTCAATTGTCATACATAGCAGATAGCGTTAAATCAGAATGTCAACTCAGTCCAAATGTTTCCCTCTGATATACAATTTATAGAAAATAGGAACATTTTGCAGCCGATCACTTTAAATTTCCTTCACTTAATGATTTTCCTGATGTATTTGATTTTAAATCTGTTATCAATTTGATAAGGAAATGCCTGTTTTAGCAAATCTGAAATTGATTTGGTTGAAATGGTTTAAGTTTGACTGTAACAATAGGTCGCTGTTCCATTTATCTGCAACTATTTTAGATTTTTTGAATTTACTTCAGAAATTTGGAAAGTGGTACACATTTTTTGTATTACTTTTTCATCTAAATCAGGCAGTTTACAATAAGTTTGAATTAAAATACAGTTTTAGCAAATACCAGGAAGTAAATCATGATACAAATGGCAGCCGACATAAAATAATCTTAAATGTCCATTTAATGGTATAATTATTAATATACCAAGAGATCAAATTACGTACACTATAAGTGTCAATAAGTATAAAATACGATCAATGTATAGTGTGTAAAGTATAATAAATAACATAGGCTTAGGGAACATCAAATAAATAATGAGTTTTTTAAAAATATAAATCACACCTTATTAGGAACGTTGGAATAATCCGCTATAAAATCGAGATGAATGAAAAATGTTTACTAAGTACAAAAAATTTAATTGCATTGAATTATTACTATTAAATTATAACTGCACTTTATAGAGCTCTTTCAACAGATGTTAGTTATTTTTATTTTAACTGCAACAAATATTATTTATGAAAACTTAGTTGCCTAGGGCCTACATTTATATACTCAATCTGAGGAAAGAATGCCGTTACGTCACAAATTTACTTCTAATCTACACCGTATGATATTCAAGCGTTCCCTGTTTACAAAATAATAAAACGACGGAGGCAGAGCAAAGAAGTCCATTGTATGTGGCTGATTTCGTACGTCGTCTGGAGTAACACAAGCGAAAGTAATATCGATCAGTCTGATCGAATGATTTTGACTAGCGTCATTGTCACATGTTTTATAATTTCCCGTTTCTGTATGTCAACTGTCAAATATGGGTTTGTTAATTTTTACTTTCTTGTACCTAATATAAGGAAGTATAGTGTCGTGATTTTTTTCGACCTCGAGATTTTGATTGAAATAAACGTTTTGAATCCTCCTGAATCCATTCTGACTATTCTCCAAATGATATATGTCCGTGCGTGTGTGTGGATGTATATGTGGATGTGTGTGTATGTGTATATCCGCGATGGCTCAAAAAATACTAATGGGAGATTTCCCAAATTTGGCAGTTAAGATTGTCATCAACATTTTAGGTGACACATTAAATTTGGTGAATATGGTACCACCTGAAGAGACATAGTGAATGAAAGAAGAAAAAAGGTACAATTTCGGGAAAAAATTAAAACATTCTTATCGCATTTGTGGACGAATCTCGACGAATTATAATGAAAAAACATAACTTTATGAAAAAGAATGTCCGCATGTCTGTAGTAACGCGATAGCAGCCACAGTTTTTGAGATAAAGCTTTCAAATTTGGTACACTTGTTTAAAGGCCAAAGACAACGAAAAATTCGGTGAAAGATTATAAATCATATCTACTATATCAAGCGAATAAAATATGTTCTCCAAGTACTTAAATAAAGCTGATGTAAACTGAAATATTCAACACATTAGGCCTCTTAAAATGGGGTTAGGATAAATTTAACAGTTTGACATTTGAAAGGTCTAATTTAGTTACAAAAATATCAATGTCAATAATAAAAAATTATTAAAATAATTGACATGAATTATTATTGACAATATCGAATGACGCTGATAATTAATTATTTAAAAATTTTAATGAAACATTTCAAGGTACGCTATTAAAATTTATTCGAGGTAAGTGAAGAATTAAACAGAATGATTTTTTTGATCAGGATGATATATACTGGTATAAGAAAGTTATGTGCTGGCCACATCAGATACGTATTTTAGTTTGTTACCATTTTCTTTATTTTATTGATTTTTGTATTTGAAAAACAAATCTTTTCAGAACTAACGATAGTTAAATCTTCAAGACAAAAGATAATGTGTAATAATAATGATTCTTAAGAATACATACAAAATCCTTTTTCGAGAACGCCATCAGATAGTTTTTTTTTATTTTTAATGATGTCTATTAATTTAATTGTAATTGTTGATATACACAAGCAATCTGCATTTTGCCAAATTATTTACAAACATACAATTAGTTCAGATTTAAAGACTGACGAAATCGTTAAATTATTCTGACTTTTAGCGGACAAATTGTAGGTTATGTTATTACTTTTTCACCTGTCAACAAGTAAAGTTTGTTTATATCTGGACGTTATTTCAACAAGCATGAATTTGACTAATACAGTGCTGATTTGGTTCATATAAATTCATATAAAATGATGTCGTAACGGCATTTTTTCATTATATCGATAATAAATGTTATTATGTTAATCAGTTAATTATTAATTAATTATACATACGTACGTAATTTTTTTTAATGTAATATCTTAAAACAGAAATAAAATTAATTTATGAAAACTAGAGGAAAATTTGTTTCATAAAAGATTGTTTGTTTAGCATCAAACATGACAGTTTTCTGTTTATATATTTCCATAGACACGTTTTGAGATCAGAATTGTAGAGTATTCCGAAACGTCAACTTTTAATTATTTAAAATATTTAACATTTAAGTTTCATTTTCTAATTAATATTTTTTTAGGTGAGATATAGGTAAAAACATTTTTTTTTTCAAAAGCTTACCACTGGTTGATCCTTTTGGTGCAAAGGTTTTTTAACAAAAAAAATAATTTATAGGACAGCGGCTTAATACGCAAAGGAGGTGTGAAGAAATATTATAGGATGCCACAAATAAATAACTATAGACAACACCAAATGGTATTCCTGACAATCAATTGCTGTTTCCACAATCTTTTGTATTCAAATGCGTAAAATCTTTACCTATAATCTATAGACATATAATAAACTAATTAATTTTACTGTTGAAATAATATTTCAAAACTTGTTACGTAGATTATCTATATCTTAGGATATACAAATCAAGAATACAAATAAATTATCCGCTTCTGACAATTAGCGTATTTGAAAACTAACCGTTAAGTTGAGGGGAAAATGCTTAAATACGTTTTATAGGATATTTTTTGTCTACATATTTTCTAAAAACTGTTTTTAACATCAGACTTGCGGTAAGCGAGATATAAGGGCAAATTCGGTTTTCGACGCCATCTTTCAAAAATGGTGGCGAACGCCGCACGCCGCCCTCATTTTCGCCAGAACAATATTTGATGTTGATTACGACCATAAAATCCACGTGTATACTAAGATTCAGCTGCGAATATTTAATAATGTTTCATTTAATACTTCTTTGCAGTAACTAGCACATACAGAAAGCAAAAATAAAATTTTTTACATTATTAAAGAAAAAAAATTTTTTCAAAATACGAATAATTAATTTATTTCAAAAACCAGCGTGTACAGAAGTGTGATAACTTACAAAATATTTTCTCTTATTGTTAGTAGTGTGAAATATCAGCCCAACATTCCCGAGGGGCATCCGGCCCATGCTTACCCTGTTATACTCTTTGTTATAAATATTTTCTTCAACTGCACATCAAGTTGTCAATAAACAGAAAGTTGGTCAAGTTGTTGACCAGTATTATTGAATTGTTTCTGTGGTTAAAATATGTGAACATTAAAATATGTGTAAATATACCAAATGTTGTAAAAACAACGTTTATTGATAAAAATAAACATATATGGTACTACAAAATAAAGCACATATATATAAAAAAATTACCATTCAATTTGTCGTTGAAAAAGTTCACATTACAGTAAAAGTTGTTCATTACTTATATATGTACACTATCAGATGAAGTTTTTACACTTGAAATATTCATGTACTGGAAACTACACTGTAATTTAATTTAATGAGAACATTCGTGGATAAAATGTTAAATATGCGTTAATATACACCGATGTCTTATGATGATTACTCCTTTTCCCCTATCAATTTTTGCAACAGTCGAGTTCGTGAATAGACGAGTTTAAGGATACCCGCATCATTTGTAAGATAATAATAGATGTGGCATGGCATATCAGTTTCTCTCTATAATGGTCTTGATAAGGTAAATAACCATAGCGGCTTTTATATTTTGATTGAAAACTATGTTGAATCTGATACACAGTGAATGAATTATTTCAACCAAATTTTATTTTGATGTCAAAAAAACAAACAAAAATAAAAAAAATAGTGTACTCCAAAACTCCATTAAATAAATATATAAGTTTTAAACTTTTAAATCACGTTTCACTAACTGCGACATCCCACGTCACAACTCGGGCGCTTTTTCCAATGAAACTATCCTTGACGTAAGGTCATGGAGCGCCGCCCAAGTTCTCTCCGTCTGCTTAGGGCACATGATTCTGGTATCTACAGTCACTAACCCCGCGGGATGTGGGGAGTGGCTGTAGTCGATGCGCCGGCGCGACTCCCGTGAGGCGTCGGAGGCCACGGGAGGACTGACCGGCATCGGGAAACCGAAAAAAAAAAATAATAATAATAACAACAATAATAATAATGCTTGCCGTTCCGGTTCTGCTCTACTCCATCAGAGTAGTAAAGTGGACAGTAGATGAGCTGCGCCAACTAAAGAGAGATACCCGCAAGATGATGAATATTCACAGAAGTATTCATCCTAGATGGTCCGTTCCTCGTGTGTACCTCCACGTCAACGGGGGGAGGCGAGGAGTCTCGAGCCTGGAGTGTACGCATGGCAAAGTAGTACTGAATATGGCATGTAACATCCTCAGGAGCTCAGATCACCTCTTGCGGTTTGTAAAACATCACGAAACTGTAGGAGTGGGAGAATGACTGTTCAAGGCAACAAAAAGAGCAGCAGATGAACTAGGTCTCGCATTTGGCTTCAGGCGAGGAGGCTGGCGAGGTGCTAATGTAAAGTCAGTCACTGAACGTTAGCCAAATCGTCCGAAAGCCCGAATTAGAGCTACCGAACAGGAAAATCTGTTTCGGCAGCACGTCGATAAATCCCAACATCTTCTATAAGAACATAGAAACACTGGGTTTATCGACCAGGCTGACATTCGCCTATCTAAGGTCAGCCGGGCTTAAGTCGGAGACCGAGGGATTCATTATGGCCTGCCAAGATGGTGTTATCAACACCTTGGTCTACCGTAGCCGCGTGTGGCGTGTGTCCTGATTTCAATAGCAGGCGCCGGAATCGCTCATGCACGTACTATCTGCATGTCCTATATATGCGGTTTCGGCCTACATACACCGACATAACGCGGCGTTACGAGTGCTATACTACCATCCAAGGCACTCATACGGGGTAGACCAGACACTAGTGCTGCCGTACGTCCCCGGAGATATTGAGTCCGTTGTCGAGAACGAGAAATTCCGGATTTACTGGAACTACTCGATCACGACGACGGTTAGGCTAATCCAAGCCAACAAGCCTGACATAGTCCTCCTCGACCATCAACTCAAGGTGATGTATGTCATCGCGTTCTCGGCACCTGCGGAGAAAAACATCACCTTGAAAGAGGAGGAGAAATAGACCAAATATCGCGATCTCCGGTACGAGCTCCAAGTGCTGTACCCAGGCTACTCGGTAAAAATGGTCGTCCTAATAATCGGTGTACTCGGAGGGATAAAACCTATGCTGCTCTAATAATAATGTGGAGAGTGGCTGTGGTTAATGTGCTGGCGCGACTCCCGTGAGGCGTCGGAGGCCACGGGAGGACTGTTCAGCGTCGGGCAACCGAAAAATAATAATAATAATAATATCGCAAGGCATTTGATACAACATTGCACGAGCTATTGTTGCACTTGCTTGAATGTCTTGCAGTGTCAACACCACTAGTGAGATGCATAGAACAGCTGCTGCTACTCTGGAAGACTCGCTTCACCATAACATAAGGTGCACAGCGGGTCACGATAGAGCAGGTGGCATTTAGCAGAGGGTGACTCCCTGAGTCCTCTCCTCTTCTGCGTCTCACTGCTGCCATTGTCTGTTGGGCTCCGCCAAACCAGTGGATATCAATGTGGACCACCCAGCGACCGGAGGCATAAGGTCACCCATCTATTTTATATGGATGACCTTAAACATTATGCCTCCGGAGAGCGTAAACTACAAAACGCTCTTAGGATGGTCGAGGAATACACGCGGGCCCTTGGTATGGAGTTCGGGTTGGACAAATGTGCAGTCATCCACCTCAAGAGAGGATGATGCGGTGAATTCTCTGAATATGCGCAACTCACAGACGGAAGTATCTTAAAACATCTGGATGCCAGAGAGACCTATACATATCTGGGTGTGCAACAGAGGTACATCCAGGATATCAAATAAATAATGGATTCTTTTCGCGGCAAGTACAGACACCGTCTCCGAAAGATTTTGTCTTCCGAACTTTCGGGGGAAGAACAAGATGCCTGCGACTAACATGCTTGCCGTTCCGGTTCTGCTCTACTCCTTTGGAGTTGTGAAATGGACAGTAAACGAGCTGCACCAATTAGACAGAGATACCCGCAAGATGATGAATAGTCAGTCAATGAACTTCAGTCAACGTCACGCAGCAATTGCTGAACTGACGGAGAGGGAATTCCCCATCTCTGACCTAAAGGTGAGAGAAGTGAAATCAGGTAAGGTTGGAAAGGAAATGTACTGTCACTCTTCCCAGTAGGGAGAAGTGGGGTGAAGGGAAAATTGACGTTCTCTCTGGTGTACGACACAGAGGGTTCTCGTGTAGCGGTTAGACCATCCTCCGTGCTTTTCTCTAGGATCATGCACCATGCTCTTTCAGGCACAGGTTTACGCCATCCTATCGGTGGCAGGTAAGAATGAAATAAGGAACGGTGCGGAACAGAGGGTATACATCCGTTCTGACAACCGTTCTGAGTGCTCTAAAAACGGTGTGTTCTCCCAGAATGAGACCAGCTCTTGTTCTCCTGAACAACAACAGGGACGTCCTAGAAGAGCTGGTCAAGCATAAATAAATAAGACTAGTGTTAGTCCCGGGACATACCTAGGTTCCAGGCAACGAAAATACCGATGAATTGGCTAGACTTTGAGCCGAAGAGCCCTCCCTGCCTCGGTTCAAACCTATATTGGGCATCACAAGAAGGTCACGACGTCCCTCAATGAGTGGACCTACGAGACACAGAAGAAAACATTGGAGGATCAATAGGGCCTGTAGGTAATTTTTAAATTTTGTGACGAGACCAAACAAGTTGAAATCGGCCTGATTACTACACTGCAGACTTAGGAGACATATATCATTGATAGATATGGAGGAAGACCATACATATTCAGGATGCTGGAGTGCGAAACAAATGTCTTACCACTTTCTGGGACAGAGTGAAGCATTCGGACGCCTGAGGTATAGCATTTTTGGTATTAAGACGCTTAAGGGAAGAGGTGAGTTCCCTCGCACTGAGTGACATCCTGACCTTCATTAGAAGATTGGAAAGATTTAACGAGGGCGCAAAAGAAGTACATGGATAAGGGGGGCAGCTGGAGGTCTCCGTTATTGCCAGTATTATTTTGATCTATCAAGATTTGCTCCAATCATGTTAACTTTGGATCTGCAGCCTCTTCATTCTCTGATAAGCTAACCAAAATTTTTAACAAACTATCCAGTCTTTTCTTCAACGGCATGATTGAGAGGTAATGACGGGAAATATATGTGACGCAGTTTCTTCTTTTACTTTAATAAATTTCAAAACTTTTTAGTTGAATCATCATTCCTGTATAACATCTATGTTTTAGTAAAAATTTTGTCTTAAAATACACTACCTACTTCTGTTATTATTCACATAACTATCAACTGTTCAATACTAAATTAACCTATTAAAATAGCAACTGAACTTTAAAAGATAAATAATATTTTGTCCACAATAAGGCAATTCGCTTGTCTTTAAGCTTTGGAGAAAAATTAATTTGTTTGTTCAGGGTATTTTTTATGCCGAATTTTAACTTAAGAGGATAATTTACGTAAGGTTATGGGAGAAACAATTAATTCAGTTTATTATTTAAGATTAAGACTTGAGATTTTGTACATGTTTATTAAAATATATACTCTACTACAAAGAAACTAGAAACGTAATGGGGCTTGGCTATTTTTTGGCATTTTTTTTTTCTTGAGTTGTCACTGAAATTTAGTTTCGTACCTGTTCTTGAATTCGGGGAAGTGAATAAAATATTTTTTTGACCAAACAAATCATTTGCTGACTATTAACATTATTATTTTAACTTGATAAAAATTATCTTGAACATTTTTGAATTTTGAAATTTTTATTTTTCTCAGTTGCTGTTATCTAATTGAGATATTTCTTTATCTATAATTAACTATACCGAGTACTTGTGTAGTACATATTTATCAAAGTTTCATACCAGTAACTGTTTGAAATATTCTTTTCATATTGTACCGTATCTTGACTTGTGTTATATCTTATCTATTTGCATATTTGCTTAAATATTTTTACCGATTACCTCGTATAGTATTTGAGACTGACATTTGGCTTACATACCTACTTAGCTATAACATTTCTTATCTTATTATCGCTTGCTATATCTATCTTTCTCTAAATATCTTTTTCAACTTGTAAATCCAAGATGGAACCAAATCATTTGAAAACAAATGAACTTACGTATGAAATTCGTATTCGTAACTTAGATGCGGACGGTGATGTTGAAAGAAAACGTAAACTTTTGCGTGGTATCTTAAATCAAGAGAGTGCTAACCGCAGTTTTGTTCAAGGTACTCTTACAAATCCTTATACACATTCGGATGATGTGAAAGGTATTACCGAAACTATCGCTGATTTACGGAAAATAATTAGTAGTTTTTCGGGGGTAAAAAATGATGCTAATTATAAACGAATATCTTCTCGTCTAACTCACTTGTCTGGTAGATTGGTTCGCTTACAAGCTGATACTGAAGAGCAAGAGACCATGAAAAAAAGTTTACAGTACCAAATCTTGGATTTAGAAGGTGATTTTGCTTTTAAAGTTGTTCCTACTGCCTCTACGCCTACTGAGATTTCTCCTGAGGTTAATAACGGTTATTCTCGTGTACCTATGACTAAGTTTGTGGCTCCATATAAATGGAATGTCCATTTTACCGGTTCCACACAAAAGGAATCTGTGAATTCTTTTTTGGAAAAAGTTGAAATGTTGCGAGTAGCTCGTGGTGCTTCCAAGGAAGATTTGTTTGCTTCGGCTTGTGACTTATTTAAAGGTCAAGCGTGGACATGGTTCACTAATGTAAAAAATAAAGTAGCTCATTGGGATGAATTAGTAAAAAAGTTAAAGGATGATTTTCTTCCATATTATTATGATGATGACTTATGGACAGAAATTAATAATCGAACCCAGAGTCAAAATGAAAAAATTGTTATTTATATATCTTCAATGGAAAGTCTTTTTAATCGCTTAACGAATAAACCAGATGAACTGAGTATCGTGAACAAAATTCGTAGAAATTTGTTACCATATTATATCTCCCGTCTAGCCTTGGAAAACCCACGAACTATTGATGAATTAACGGAGTTATGTAAAAAGTTGGAAGAGTCACAAACATGGTCAAATCGCTATAAACCTCCGCCTTCTAAACGATCTGGTTTGTTGGAACCTGAGTTAAGTTGTGTATACCCTGAGCCAAGTAACTTTTCGTCAAGTTCTAATGTTTCACGTAGAATATGGAAAGATTCTAATGTCGCCACTATTGCGTCTCTTAAATGTTGGAATTGTGATATGGTAGGTCACTCGTATAATAATTGTCGTAAGCCCAAAATCATTTTTTGCTATGGTTGCGGTCTGAAAAATGTTGTCAAAACCAAGTGTCCCACTTGTAAGGCAAAAAACTCTCCCCAAGGTGGCGGAAATCTGGATGCTGTCACCAATGCACCAAATCCAGACCAAACTCCTTCCACATCTCAAACTCCCAACACGAGACAACAAAAAGCCAGAGGCAAAAAGTCTCGACCATAAAAACCTCTGCTTCAGAATGGAACAGCTGGTTAAATACTGTAAAAGATTTCTTCTTGTCCTATAATTCGGTGAATCCTCTCTTTGCTAAAAAACCTCATGACAATCGCCCTTATCTCAGGATTCAAATATCGGGTCATGACGTAGTAGCTTTGGTAGACACTGGGAGCAATTCCTCAATATTAGGTTCCTCTGGACTCTCATTACTTCAAACATTGAATATACCTATTATTTATGACAATGTTTTAAATGTAACCACAGCTGATGGGAAACTTCAGAATGTTTTTGGTTATGTTTCGCTACCGCTTTCTTTAAATAATGTTTCCAAAATAGTAAAGCTACTAGTCATTCCGTCACTTACTCATACCTTGATTTTAGGCATAGATTTCCTAGAACTGTTTAAATTTAAAATCGATTTTTCTAATCTCTCCTACGATTCGCAAACGTCTACTCTTTGTACGATAAATACCATTCAATCAATTTCAGATTTAACTTCTACCCAAAAACTTGAACTGAAAAGCATCGTTGATCTTTATAAAACTATCGCCCCCACAGACCGGCTTGGTTGTACTCATTTGATTACACATTCCATTGACACTGGTGAGGCAAAACCAATCAAGCAACGGCAATATCCCTTATCTCCTGCGATGCAAGTTCATTTAAATAAAGAAATTGATGAGTTGTTACGGCTTAACCTTATTCAACCTTCTCGTTCCCCTTGGTGTAGTCCTTTATGGTTGGTGGAGAAAAGTACGGGTGAATATCGGTTATGTTTCGATGGTAGAAAATTAAACCAAGTCACGGTGGATGATTCTTATCCAATGCCTTTAATTGACAATATCTTAAACAAGCTTCGAGATGCTAAATTTCTTACCTCTATCGATCTTCGAAAAGCTTTTCATCAAATACCTCTCGATCCCGCCTCTAGACCTAAGACAGCGTTTGCAGTCTATGGTAGAGGACTCTTTGAATTTTGTGTAATGCCTTTTGGGTTGTCTAATAGCCCAAAAACCATGGTCAGACTCATGGACCAAGTTATAGGTCCGTCTTTAGAACCCTTTGTTTTCGTTTATCTAGACGATATCATTATTGCTACTCCAGACTTTCCTACTCACATGGAAACTTTGAAAACAGTGTTTTATCGTCTTAAAGAAGCAAACCTTACCATTAATCTGGAAAAATGTGAATTTTGTCGTCCCTCTCTTACTTATCTCGGATTCGTTGTGGATAGTCATGGTCTACGAACTGACCCTGACAAGGTGTCTGCAATTGTTAATTATCCAGTTCCCAAAACTACTACCGAAATTAAACGACTGGTAGGACTTGTTGGTTGGTACCGCCGATTTATCCAAGATTTTTCTGCCATTTGTTCTCCTATAACTGATCTTTTACATGGTCGCAAGAAAGGTCAACCTATCGTTTGGACTCCCGAAGCAGATATTGCTTTCAACGAAATTAAAACTAGACTAACTTCAGCCCCCATTCTTGCTAGTCCCGATTTCTCGAAGCCTTTTATCATTCAGTGTGATGCATCAGATACAGGGGTTGGTTCGGTACTCTACCAAAAAAGTGATGGTATTGAACATCCAGTGGCATATGCTAGTAGAACTCTTAACAAATGTGAGCGTAAATACACCACCAGTGAGAAAGAACTGATTGCAGTGATCTTTGGGATAGAGAAATTTAGGAATTATGTCGAAGCTACCCACTTTACTGTTGAAACCGACCATGCCTCTCTAATTTGGCTACATAATCTTTCGAATCCCTCTGGACGTCTTGCTCGATGGGCTGTTAAGTTGTCTCAATATGATTTTGAGATTGTACATCGAAAAGGATCCCTAAACATTGTAGCAGATGTATTGTCTCGTGCTGTCCCTGACACCGCTGTTTTAGATGTGTCTACCTTTAAACCGGACAAATGGTATCGTAATATGCTTCAGAAAGTCCAAGACAATCCCGATTCCTATCCCTCTTTTCGAGTAGAAAATAATATCTTGTACAAACATATTTTCCATCACCATCCTATCGTTAGCAATATATCTGATTGGAAAATAATTGTTCCTACCGCTAATCGCTTAGAAATTTTTAAATTATATCATGACCATGAAACGGGAGGCCATTTTGGCATTTCAAAAAACTCTCTCTCGCATCACTGAATTATATTACTGGCCAAGAATTCGTAAAGATGTCTATAAGTATGTACGGAAATGTTTGGTATGCACAGCCAATAAAAGTTCCAATTTACCTCAACCAGGATTTATGGGTTCGTACAAAAACATCCACTTTCCTTTTCAACTTATCTCTGCAGATTTGTTAGGCCCATATCCTCGTTCTAAAAACGGAAATCAATATTTGTTAGTTGTAGTAGATTGGTTTACAAAATATGTATTAGTTCACCCTATGTCAAAAGCCACCTCTAAAGGTATAATTAAATTTCTAGAGAATCATGTCTTTCTTATCTATGGGGCACCACAGATCTTTTCCTGTGATAACGGTTCCCAATTTACTAGTAAAGAATTTAAAGCTTTCATAGAAAGTTATAAGATTCAGAAAATTTGGTATAATGCTAGATATCACCCCCAAATTAATCATGCCGAAAGATGTAACAAAGTAATCGTAACTGCAATCCGTTCTTACATCCACGGAAATCATAAAACATGGGATGCTTCTATCCATAAAGTAGCGCAAGCAATACGATTGGCTAAGCATGATGTAACTGGATACCCACCTGCCTTTTTGAACTTTGCGAGAAATATTCCTTTAACGGGGGATTACTATGGTAAAATTTCAGATAATGCTGATAACATCATAACTATTGCTAATAAAAATCAGTTAGTACAGGATGTGCAAGAATTACCTAAATTGTATGAAGATGTTCGTAAAAGGTTACATCAGGCTTATCAACGTAATGCTCATCAATATAATTTGAGAAAACGTTCTCTTAGATTTTATGTCGGGGATAAAGTGTGGAAGAGAAATTATACCTTATCACGTGCAGTTAATGATTACTCGGCAAAGCTAGCTGCTAAGTATGTTCCTTGTACGGTTAATAAAGTTCTCTCTAATCTAGTATATAACCTTAAAGATGCGGATGGCAATGACATAGGAAACTGGCATATTAAAGACCTTAAGTCCGATCATACAAATTTAGACTCTGATGACCAAAATTCTCAGCTTTCTAATTCTTCAGATTCTGAATAAAAACAACTACCGATTATCGATATCTTTTTCTTTTTTCTGGCTGCATCTCTCTCTTTTCTTTTCTTTAGATGCAGGGTTGTAGGGTGGGATCTATTTACACTCGTTGCATGTGTGTAGCATATGTTGTCGGGCTTCACAGGTCGTGTTATTCACAAATTTGTGCCGGGTTGCTTGATGATATGTGTTGCGCATGTGTGATGTAGTGTTTGAAGTCTTCTAAGATAGCAAAATCTTATCTTATCGTACCTTTTGTCATTTTCATATATAGAATATTACCGTATCTTATCGTTTATCGTTGTATGTAGAACTCACTGTATCGTACCGTATCCAATATATTTTGGATAAAATTTTGAGTGGTTTTACATAATATATTCTATAGTAGCCGTAGCGGCTTCAGTTATGATTTTGCTCTTAGAAGATTTCAACTCATTGACATTAACATCGTCATATTTTTCTCTTTTCTTTATCTTATCTTTTCTCTTATTTTTCATGCATACTTACAAGGTTTGATCTGTGTGCACTCATGGCATGTGGGTGGTTGCACCTGAGTGGTGTTTTGTTTGAAATTCCCTAAGAGCACAAAATAGTACAGTAGTGTACCTTTTTGTCTTTTCATTAATAGAATATTATCTTATCGGTCCGTTTATCGTGATCGTTTGTAAAATTCACTGTATCGTACCATGCTCGATACATTTTGAGTAAATTTGGAGTGATTTTTACTTTATATTCTAAATTGCAGCCTTGTGGCTTCAGTTTGATTTGGCTCTTGAAGGATTTCAACAAATAGACATCAACCTTGTTGTATTCTCTTATCTTTTCTTGTCTGTGCTTTTTTCTCGTTTATATGTTTCCGTTATTTTATCTTTTATCATGGATTCTCTTGGAGAACTTTTATCATTTTATATTTTAGTCCTGGTATTTTCCAGTTTTAGCGATGACAACGGCTATACTGTTGTTAAGGCGGTAAACCAACGTCTTTGGAGGCCCAAGACATGAGGTTCCCCTCCTAAATTTCTTATTAGGTTTCCTTCTTTGTCGATTTGGAATTTTCTTGGAAGATCATTAGGCTTCTGAGTTCATTCTTGCCAGTTGACATGGGCACGATTCATATACGAGGCATTTCCTGCTACTAGAATTTGCGCAATATGGATCTTGGTTAGGTTTCCTTCCATCTAATAAACCAACCACATGTCAAAGGGTTTGGAGTGTTCTCTGGGGTAGCTCTTGTTCTTTCATGCAGAATACAACGGCATAGATATTTTAGTACTTAGTAGTTACTTAAGTACCTCTTTTCTCTTTGTTTTAGGGACTGGGAGATTAGTAGGGATGGTCTGGTTTTCATCTAGCTGTCTTTAATGACAGGCTGTCTAGGAAGGGTGGCCTTGGCTAGATGTACGTTGCTAGTCTTGTTAGGTTGAGGCCTGCATTACGTCTGCTGGACAGAGTGGCGTACCATCACTGGGGTTCATCTCAGGTCCTTTACAGTTGCCGGGTGGAAAGATTGATCATCGTACTACTCTACTGGAAGACTCCCGTTTTAGTATCTTTCCTACAAGTGTCATGGTCTTGAGGCGCATCATGACCCAGTATTTTAAGTCTCATATATTTTGGCTAATGTAATAGGCTTGAGGTGTCCTATTACAATGTCTTTTAAACCTCTATGTATGTTGGAATATATATTCCTTGAAGTTTGGTATACTTCAATGTTTTATTTTGATAACTTGACTGTCTGCAATGTGTGCTTTTCGAGTTTATAAATTTCCTTTAATTTTTTCTCATTTCTCTATCGGGTTATGATTGTTTTTATGAAAAATTTGTAACTCCTCAAGTTAACAAATTTTTCTTCCCGTAGGAGAGGTGGTGTGTAACGAAATTGCAAGCTATTTCATTCCAGTTTGTTGTGTTCCGTGAGGAATTAAGTTTCTGCTAGTCTAGTCCAGATGGCGCCACTGATTTCTACTGGAAAAGTCGGTTTTGCAGATTTTTGCACTAAATATCTATCTATCTTTATTGCTCATACTCTACTCTCAAATGTCTGTCTCTTTCCAAACTATAACCGAGTTTAGGTGGGAGGACAGAACGAGGCTTCCTTCTTCTTACTAGTGCAGCGTTCAGATTGAAACCATCTATAATTCTGCGGTCTGGTAAAATTTATATGTTTTCGGGTATTATCTTGTGATTTAATGCTAATCATTATTTAAAAAGTTGCTATATTGATTTAAAGTACCTTTGAGGTAATTTTCATAATAATATTGTACCGTAATTATCTTAATTTACGCCTTGGGCGAATTTGCTTTTTGGTGATCAGTTCACCTTGCTTGTTCTCTGGAACAGCCATTATTAATATTGATTAGTATCAATTTATCGTGCCTTGCTGGCAATTTATCTAATATTACTTTGATATTGTAATAATTTCAGGTGTTAATTTAAACTAACTTTCGGTTATTGTAAATTTTAGATTTACTTGGCAACGTATGTCGCCATTTTGTATCGTAGTTAGTTATTTCCATACTTTGCCTGTTGATGTTTTAGGTCACTTAGCCACGTTGGTAGCACTCTGAAAGTGATGACTGGTAACATTTGAAGATTGGTACACCTGGTTTGACAAACCTATTTGTTTATAACCTTTGTGAAAATTATCTAATTTGGTGCATTTATTTTGTGGTGGATTATTTAATACCAGTGCATATATTTATCAACCAGATCTCAGAAACGTAAGGTTTTTCTAAATTTAAAATATCGAATGCTTACTTAAACGTTTCCTTAGTATTTCTTCAGGAACGCTACTCTAGTGGAACCTTGCCTAGTTCTCTGGCAAAAATACCTGCCTAGTTATCTGGCACTTGATTAACTTTTAATTATCTAAAGTAAACATATAGTCAAGTATATAGCTTTACTTAACTTTATCTGCAATTCCTTAGAACCTCTCTCGGAGGAACTAATAAATAATTTAATTTAACGTTACCTTCAAGTTGAAAACTATCATATTGTTTTATATTTAGCAAATATTTATTTACGTTATCTTTCTAGGTGTCTGTCTGTAAACAGACATTCTAAATTCTATTTTCTTGAAGCTTCACTTCTTTTATTACAAAAATATCTTAACATTTAGTGAATACCTATTTCACTTGTTTATTATCGTAGCTACACCTAGTTTATTTGCTGGACTAGTATTTTTTCTATTTAACTTAACTTTTATTAATACTTAAGTTAGTTGAAGTCTTCAACTTCCTAACCTATTGTAGGATACCGATCCTAGTTTGTTTAGTTTGCAATTTACTCGGTAAATTTGTGTTAACTCATATTTTGTCTACGTAGCTGGACACTTCAAAAGTCACAGCTTTTAATTTTGTTTTGCCTCTAATACTGATCTCATAAAACTCTCCCCTTTTTATGTAAATACCTGGACCAAGAGAAGAGGATAACTGGTGGATCGAACTGATCATTATATACAGGGTGGAGCAGAAAAACGTAATATTACACAACTGGCATTTTTTTTCTCAAGGGTAACTGCAGTACTGACAGTGGTTAGTCAAATTGACACCGAACCCATTAAGAGCCTAGCCGTTGGTGAATTCTTCGCTGGACTAACCCCTTTGAAGTTAAGTAAGATCTTCGTCCCCAGTTAAGTTTATTTGGTCAGAAGAAACGTTGTGAGAGATCAGGCATCTCATTTTTCATTTTTTTTTTTTTTTTCTTTCACCATCATTTTTGGATACTTTTTGGTCTTCAACCACCTTTAATTTTTTATAACTTGTAAATACTTGTACATCACATATACTAGTCTTTATTATACTTTTTATTAAAATAAGATCTTTTTATTCCACTTCCTTCCCAACCGAATTCAAGTTTTAACGCTATCTTTACCTTTTAAAGTAAAATTTTAATTAATTGGTACTTGCAAAAGTCCTGGCGCCCAGCCTAGATTTTGGTGATAACTCAAATTAATCTAAGCCCTTATTCACGACCTGCTTACTGAGCTACCGGTCAATAAGTACAACCCCCAGCTTATTGTGATATGCCAACAATTGGACGGGGGGTGTTGCAAGATATGGAGGAAGACCATACATATTCAGGATGCTGGAGTGCGAAACAAATGTCTTACCACTTTCTGGGACAGAGTGAAGCATTCGGACGCCTGAGGTATAGCATTTTTGGTATTAAGACGCTTAAGGGAAGAGGTGAGTTCCCTCGCACTGAGTGACATCCTGACCTTCATTAGAAGATTGGAAAGATTTAACGAGGGCGCAAAAGAAGTACATGGATAAGGGGGCAGCTGGAGGTCTCCGTTATTGCCAGTATTATTTTGATCTATCAAGATTTGCTCCAATCATGTTAACTTTGGATCTGCAGCCTCTTCATTCTCTGATAAGCTAACCAAAATTTTTAACAAACTATCCAGTCTTTTCTTCAACGGCATGATTGAGAGGTAATGACGGGAAATATATGTGACGCAGTTTCTTCTTTTACTTTAATAAATTTCAAAACTTTTTTAGTTGAATCATCATTCCTGTATAACATCTATGTTTTAGTAAAAATTTTGTCTTAAAATACACTACCTACTTCTGTTATTATTCACATAACTATCAACTGTTCAATACTAAATTAACCTATTAAAATAGCAACTGAACTTTAAAAGATAAATAATATTTTGTCCACAATAAGGCAATTCGCTTGTCTTTAAGCTTTGGAGAAAAATTAATTTGTTTGTTCAGGGTATTTTTTATGCCGAATTTTAACTTAAGAGGATAATTTACGTAAGGTTATGGGAGAAACAATTAATTCAGTTTATTATTTAAGATTAAGACTTGAGATTTTGTACATGTTTATTAAAATATATACTCTACTACAAAGAAACTAGAAACGTAATGACCTTTTTTAGTTTCTTTGTTCTTCTTGCAACCGTGAAAAATAAAAACATGCCGAAGTAGATGATATATTAATGATTATGTGAATAAAATATAATTTCCTAATTTTCAAAAAATAGATTAGAAATTTAGTTTCCAAAAAGGTCGAGCATTTGCTGTCAACAGGTAGCACTTGTATTAATTTTCCACGGCTCACAGCTTTTATGGGAGGCATTTGTTGTCGTTGCACGATGGAAGGCAATCGAATCACAGAATCATTGTCAATCATCAATCATATAGCAAGTTTGTTTCGCAGAATGTGCATTATGCTCTTAAAATAATGCACTTAGGTTGTCTGTGAATTTATAAATTCTTTAGCGAGCCGATAAAGTACCCAACACCATCTATTGATGAAATTGTGAAAAAATGGACAAAGCTGGATTAGAAAGTCTGCTTGCCCCTCATATTTTTGTATCATACTGCTAACTTTAAATAGGACTAAACGCTCTAATTGTTTAAGTATGTCGAACATAATTAACATGCATACAATGCTGATTGATTTATATATGCAAAGCTTGAAGGTAACGTAATGATTATGCGTACCTATCAATCAATTAAATTATATTAAATCACCCATTTCAGTACTTTTCTATTAACATATTAAATAACTACAATAAATTTTCTACGGCAGTTAAGTATTTTATTTAAAGCATATGTAGAATATTGTTTATTTACTAGTATTACTGAATGATATTTTCATCGTCGTTACATCATTTCCAAGAAATGTTGTCATAATTTTTTAAATAACTGGAAAACAAGGTCACATACTTTTCTGCATTAAATTACTGAATGAATTAAAAATGCATGTCTACTATTTCCCACGATTTATTCAATGACTTTTCAATTCACTTTTTACTTTATTTTAATTATTACTAATTATTTGACATAAAAAACTGCTACCTGATCTTTAAGTATTGTGTTATGATAATATTACATAACATACGGTATTTTAAACAAAATCGCCTTTTTGAAGTTTGTGCAGAGAACAAGAATTACAAAATTGGAACCTGCTTCAATTAATTGCTTATGACCCAATAAATAGTGATAATGATAATTATTATCACCTTCATATGTAAGTTTGTAATAAAACTGACACTTCTAGGTGCTACAATTAAGATTTTCAGAGCTTATATTGATTGCATCTGCTATAAGAAATATTTCTGTTTATCTTACTATTGAATAAAATTCCAATTTTCAATTAAAAAACATTTTTTAATCTTTTAACCGTCAATACACTTAAAAATTGATTTCTAGATACATATGCCATAAAGAAAAATTATTTAACATTTTTCCAACGAAAATTTTAAGAGTTCTAAAAATAACAGATATGCACAACAAATTTAACAAATATGAAAAAATATTCCAATCTTGAGGGTGTCACGAATTGCGCTCGCCCCGATATCTCCTAAAATATTTGGAATAGAAAATTGAAATTTCGAGGGCTTATTATACGACTAAAATGCCATCCTTTCAATAAAAAATCAAGTTTGGTGCACATCCGGTTTGACCGGAAATGCCCACAACTTTCGATTTTTAAATGAAACACCCTATATATTTTTACATTTTTGGAATCCAGAGGAAATTTTGAATACAATGCATCCATTTTGGTCACTTTTTGATAAACATTAAAAATTTTATTAAAAAATCTATTTCTGAATCCAGAGTGCTGTGGTGCCCAAAATATATTTTAGTTTATGTGCTACGTTACTATGATTTTTCCAATGTTATTAGGTTACCAGATTTTAAACAGAAATGTGTCATTTTAGTTTCCAAAGCCCACTAATCTATTAGCCGCATGTTTCTAAAAGCTTGGTTGCATTGTATTTTGGCTGAAATCTCAAATATTTCTGAGCGGATTTTCAAAATTTTGGTATCATTAGATTCGTATGAAAATGGGGTATTTAAAAATGTTGGTGGACGATTAACTTCCCATTTAAAAAACCGAGTTAGTGGGTAAAAATCACATTTAAAAATTTTAAACGCCTCTAGACAATTAAGTAATGCAATCATATTACTCTTTTTATTTTTATAGTAACGTAGCACACAAACTAAAATATATTTTGGGCACCACAGCACTCTGCATTCAGAAGTAGATTTTTTTAATAAAATTTTTAATGTTTATCAAAAAGTGACCAAAATGGATGTATTGTATTCAAAATTTCCTCTAGATTCCAAAAATTTAAAGATATATAGGGTGTTTCATTTAAAAATCGAAAGTTGTGGGCATTTCCGGTCAAACCGGATGTGTACCAAACTTGATTTTTTATTGAAAAGATGGCATTTTAGTCGTATAATAAGCCCTCGAAATTTCAATTTTCTATTCCAAATATTTTAGGAGATATCGGGGCGAGCGCAATTCGTGACTCACCCGGTATAGGACATCTACTCAACTCGGAAAATTTGCTATATCTGCGTAAATAATTGCAATATAAAAATTTTATAAATAAAAAAGCTGGCTTATTTGAATATGTCTTTTGTTTATTAAGATTCACAAAAATACGTCAGGACTACCGAAATATTCTAAAAAATCGAAATTAGATTTTTTTTCCTTCCAAATAACGAGCGTACTATCTACTGATTTTATTGAAAAATTGAAAAGGAAAGAAGTCGACGATATTAACCGAAAAATTTACTGAAGGCACTATTTTTAAATCGTGCTTCCGGTTTGTGTGCTGGACAATATTTTTTATGTACTATATTTTATTTACTTAACAATAATATAATAATATGATAATGTATATTTACACGATACGATAGGGTTTCTTCTCTATGTGATTTCAATGCAAAACAGGTCATATTTTTCATTTCTCAAAAAATAAGTTAAATAGCAATTTAATACGAAAATAAATGTTTTTCTTAAACATCCTGATTCCTGATAAACCTGTAGCAAAGCTCATAAATGGACCATGAAAATTCAGTCGCTTATTAGTGTTTATTTTCATTTTTTACTTTAACAAACTTTATATAAATTATTTTTGTTAACTAAGATATAGAATACGAGAATGTAAGCAAGTAATTACGTTATTGAAGCAAATAATAAATTCAGAATTTAACACGTAGATAGTAATAAGCTCAATAAACTAAATTTAACAATATATCACGTAGTGCGAGCGTGGCAAATCTAACGCTGGTCATAGACGTATGCCGTATGTAAAATGCCAAATGTGGTCAAATATTAACAAAGACCGATTAAGAGAGCGAGATGTATTGATGGCATCACGAAGTGTTAGTGTATCAGAGGTGGCTGGAGGGGCACAGACTACGCATATTCTTGCATTCGTTGGCCGTATCGTATTCTGTCTCATTTCATTCTAGTTCTTAGCCATCGCTCGTATTCTTTTTCTAACTGGTTGCATTTGACATTTTGCACACTGTATACGTAGGCAACATATTATATGCGCGCATGCAGCAAATATAATTGATATATCTGCGAGCCGTATTCCAGTCTGCAGTAAGCAAGTATTTCGTTGCCACTGATAACATAACAATGCCACGGCGTACCGGTTTACGTTGCGTCTTGCATTTTTGATTCTATAGATAGAGGTCAAGATCTAAGTGTAATGGTATAGCATGAGAAATTGCTTTAATACGGGACGTGCGTGGTAAGGGGCGACATGAGGGCGGTAAATGTCTAACACATGACATCTTCCGTCTTTTACACTACACTTACATTAAAGCGAGAACGATAATTGTTGTTTTTGTTGGCACGCGACCGAGGCGGAGTTCATGCTGTGATACTTCAGATCCGCACTTAGTTTTGTTAGAGATTCCTCCTAGCAGTACGTTATAAGATATATTATAAGTGTAATATTATAAGATAAATAATAGTTACTTTATATCTGTTTATTTGCTGGCGTGGCTTTGAAAATAATTTAAGAAGGTTATCAAGTTGCAGTGAGTTGTGTAATAGTGTAATATTATAAGTAATAATTATTTTTTATCTGTTTATTTGCTGGTGTGTTTTTCAAAATAATTTAAGGTGTTTGATGTAAAAATGTTTCGACCGTGGGAGGCGTCTACGTCTATATCTTATTCTGTTTGTAAAAATGTGATAGTGATTACAGTGATAAAGAAAATCAAAGTGCATTAGTGTTTTTAGTAAGAAAAAAAGAAAAATTCGGCTACATTTGTACGAGCAAGCGAAACAAATTTGCCTTAATGTTTACAATAATCTTTTGAAGCGACGAGCTAATGACCCTAATTTGTATGATTTGGATATACTAGATGAAACAGCAAGCATCTCTGACTAACGTTCCCCATCCCACAATACACAAATTGGTGAAAGAAGGTGCCCTCCCAAGAAAACAACGATCCGACGCCGGTCAGTAGAAAACTCTGGACCCATCGTAAGAAAAACTTTTAAGAACTTTACTTTACGACGTCTATGAGAAAAATTAAATCCCAACTATTGACGTGGTAGACTGAAAATTAAAAGATGATAATCCATATCATCTAAAATAAATATAACAAAAGAACTTGGCTGAAAAAAATTGGATTTAAATATCAAACTATTAATAAACGCATGGCGATTATGGAACGTAGACGATTAGTGGATTGGCGATAGTCATATCTAGAAGAGATAAAGGAACTCAGAAGGGAAAATAGACCAATTTATTATCTAAATGAAACTTGGTATGATACTCATGACACCGTAAAAAAAGAATGGACTGATGGATGTAGGAAATGTCAACCAATCTCATTGCCCCCTATTAAAGGGACGCGGTTGATTATATTACACCGTGGATCAGTTGATTTATGGGTTGAAAATGCATTGAAACTGTGTGGTAAAAAATATGAATGACTGTAACATGGATTACCACAAGAACATGGAAGGAGAAATATTTGAGGAATAGTTTGAAAATTGTTTTTGACAATGCGAAGTACTATTCGAGACAACTGTATAAAATTCCTAACAAGAGTTCTACTAAGCTGGAGTTACAAATTTCGGTAATGGAACATGATCTCTATTAAGAGGAACATTATAATAAAGCACAACGCTTGGAAGTCCTGCAAAAGAAAAATTATGAAAAGTATATTATAGACAATGTAGCCGAGAGATATGGACACAATATATTGAGATTACCGCCATATGTCTGTATTTTCAACCCGATTGAATTAATTTGGTGGAAATTGAGGAAAAATGTCAGAGAAGGAAATACTTTTCCGAAATTTGATAAAAAAAGTCGTAGGGTTAATTCAAAATGAAATGTCGAAAATTACAAGGAAGATTTGGAAAAGAGAATTAGGAAAGCAACAAATCAATTCAACAACTCATTTAAATGTGTTTTAATTTTTTCTTTTAATTTTAAGTTGAAGCTAATAAAATCAGATTATTTTAAAATAAATTTTTTTCATGGCCTACTTAGAAGACTGAATTTTTTTACATTTTACACCAGTAACTATTTTTTCCTGATATTGTGATATATCGTTGAAAAGAAAATTAAGAGCACTATTGAACTCTCAAAAAATCCAATACGGCGTTCATAAGAAAAACAAAGTTAGTGGCATTAACTCAAAAACAAATGACGATAGACATTTTTTGAAAATATTTGGAAAACGGACAGAACTAGGCCAAATTTAAAAACGGCATCGAAACGGTCATAAAATTCTTCAAGAAAGTCCCCATTTAACCGTTTCTCTATCTCTAATAATAACCGAGATAGCAATGCATGCACTCCCAATTTGGGACACAGTGTATATTCTTAAATAGGACGTCTTTGCCTACATGACCTGATACAAAAATTTGTTGAACCATAATCTTAGTATGAGTGATAATGTCATCGGCAATCTTTTTAAATAGCACGTTATATATTTTTTTGTAAAATACAATAGACATTTTTTTTCTCTTTCCAACAATATCAAACTTTATTATCTCGACTTACAGAAATAAGAAAATACTAACAATAATAATAATAGTGCAGTTACTGCCACATTTAATAAATGAACATTGTTATAGCATATTTAAAATAAATTTATGTCCAGCAGGTTTTAGTACGGTAATAATAATAATAATAATAATAAAGCCACTATTTAAACATAACCTGCTACCAGCTACTAAGTACAAACCGCAGACCACAAAACAAACTAAAAATGTCAATTAGGTATCACATAAAGTTAATTTAGTTTGGTTGGATATCTTCACCTAAACTTGTATATATCAAGTAGGCAAACTTATACACCCCTGAGGATGGAAGTGGATTATAGTTTTACGTTTTTATTGACTGCGCAAAACCATTTGACAACGAAAACTATAAAGAAATGTTAGAACAACTTTAGTATATAAGATTCGAGGAAAGAATACTAGATCGATTAAAAAAGGTCAACCACAATTTATTTAAAAAAAATAATTTAAGACACCTAAGATTTCTTTATAGTTTTCGTTGTCAGATGGTTTTGCGCAGTCAATAAAAACTTAAAAGTATAATCCACTTCCATCCTCAGGGGTGTATAAGTTTGCCTACTTGATATATACAAGTTTAGGTGAAGATATCCAACCAAACTAAATTAACTTTATGTAATACCTAATTGACATTTCTTGACGGGAAAAGTTTTTGTTTTTGTTGCCTCTTAAATAATGTAATAAATAGGATATATTAGATAATTGTTTTATTTCCTATACGCATCGTTTTTTTCTTTATCTTTGCTTTAAATAGTTAATAATAATAATTATCTTATATTATTGCAGATACTTTATTTTAATGAAAGAGCGGCTTTTTACTATTTACAGACGATCTTCCATGAGTCAAGAAACACTATCAGCCCTAGCTACTCTATTCATAGAACATGAAATATGTGAAGCAATTGATTTCAGCGATGTTATTAAAAGAGTTTCTGAAACCAAAGCGCGAAAAGTGCTTTTTTTAATAAAGTGTAGACTTAAAAAACTTTTAATTTAATCGACACTTCTACTAGTCTACGAGCTCATCATCTCCCTGTATTATATAATCGTAACTACCTAGTTAATTAAGTTTTAAGAATGTATTTATTTTATTTTTGTCAATTTTATTATTTATATCTGACCTAAAGTGGGTTGGAATCTTTGATATGAAGATAACACTGACGTAGTTTTCCACAAAACACCAAAACACCATATACTGCATTCGACGCGCCTTTCGCCAACTAAGCTGGCATTATCTAGAGATGAAACTTTCTCCTTATTAACGGGGAAACTTAATAGACGATGGTTTAGAAAATTAAAACTCGCCATTTTTTGTTGAGCACAATGGTGAAAGTCCTTTGGGACATACCTTAGTGTACTGGTATCTTTTCTGTATAGGTCAAATTCTAACTTATTTTCACTATTTATTAATCCATTTAAATATTGTAGTTATTTAGAGTTTTCAATTTCATATGTGAATTTAACTGACCGGAAACGACTGTTTAATTTAGAAACAAAGTTGTCAATATCAGCGATTTTTGTATCAAACACTGCAAAAATATCATCCACATACCTAAGCCAGACCCTGGGGATATACTAGAATTCTTCTTTTGCTTCTGTCTTGAATCTATTCATGAAGAAACTGGCAATGAATGGCGACAAAGAGTTACCAATTGCTGCTCGTTCATGTTGCTCGAAGTAATTATCGTTGAATCGAAAGCAATTTTGTTTCATGCAAAGTTCAGTGAGGTGAAGATTTTCTTTTACTACATCTTGACTGAGATTGTTTAATTCGAGTAGATTCTTAAGGTAGTCTAAGGTCTGTGGACTTGGAACTACCTTCGAGATCTAAACAATCTCAGTCAAGATGTAGTAAAAGAATATCTTCAACTCACTAAGTTTTGCATGAAACAAAATTGCTCTCGATTCAACGATAATTACCTCAAACAACATTCAGGAACAACAATGAGTAACTCTTTGTCACCATTTATTGCCAGTTTTGGTGTTTTGTGGAAAACTGCGTCAGTATTATTTATATCTGTACTAATTTTTAATTATGATAACATTAAATAGTGTGGCAAAGTCGGGATATGAAAGGTATATTTAGAGGGGAGGCTCTAGATAATACGACCTTGCCGAACCATAGGACGCTGTTCTGGTACCTTTTTTTAAAGCTCGCGATCCTTGAAAAAAAATCAAAGGTACCGAATTGTCACAAATGAAGAATTTTATTGTAGGTACTTTGTATATGGATGACTGGAAAACTGCAATAAATTTTATACATGATTGTTATTTTAGCTATTTTTATTATTTAGGATTGTAATTGATTGGTTTTCATTTTATGACCTATCTATCTATATAGTAATGAATAGCTATTTGTATGACAAGGGAGAAAAGTGCATAATTTCCTCACGCGGATAGTTTGATGCCCGACGCGAAACGAGGACAATATCCAAGGGAGGAAATGGCACTTTGCTCCTGTGTAATACATATGATTTTTTCTACGACCATTTACAGTGTTTTACATTGGTTTTACATATATTTTATTATATTTTCTTATGCATGACAATCAAAAAACCAAATATGTCAAAATGTCAAAATAGGTATTTAGATAAGTAAATATTGTTAAAAATCAAAGTACATGGAACGTTGCTAAGGTTGCTTCTTGTTTTCAAAATAAACAAACTTCCAAAAAGTTTATAATAATGTATTCCGAATGTGAAGATGAAGTTCCTCAAGATATTCTGAAAGAAGCAAACGTGGTTTCGTTAAATCTATTACCATTAAAGTCTCGTGAAAAAGTACCAGCTTGTAATTGTTGGATGGAGACTAGGCAAATAAGAAAATATGTGAAGAAGTGGTCCTATTTTACTTTTCCAAAAAATGCGCCGATTTGAAGCCTTCAATATTATGGAGCAAATACAGCATGTTGCGATCTACACTCCAAATTAAAGACAATATCGACATTAAGTTTCCTAAATTAGTAGCTTTTTTTAAAAGGAAATCTGCTGGATATAAAGCCAAGAAAGCCAATACTTTTTTGAAGGAAGGATATCAACAAGTTTATTGCAGGAGCTCCAGATGAAACTTACTTACATATGAAGGTTGAATAATAAATAAAAACGTAACGCAGCATTTTTTATTAGAAAGTATATATATGACAATTAAGTGACATTTTAGGCAGTTATCATAAGTGCATTTTCCTTTTTCAGGTTGTGCTTATATTTGGAATTGCTGGGGCATGCCGTAGCGATGAATTAGTTAAAATGGTACTTGAGGATATCAGTGATAAAGGCGATATTTTGGTGGTGCAAATACCTGACTCAAAAACTAATATCAAAAGGACATTTACAATAACAAATGAGATTTTAAACGGAGTATCTGTCTGTCTTAGATATGTATAGAAAATATCTCCTAAAATATGTCATTCTAGATTTTTTGTCACTTATGCTAAAGGAAAATGTACAAACCAGGTAATTGGCAAAAACACAATTGCCAAAATTCCATACAGAATAGCAATATTTTTAAATTTGGATGATTCGAAAGGCTATACTGGACACAGTTTCCGCCGTACTTCAGCTACGTTATTAGTAAATGCTGGAAGTGACATTCTCACTTTAAAAATACATGGGGAATGGCGAACAAACGCAGTAGCAGAAGGGTACTTAGATGATTGTATTTCTAAAAAATGTGAGGTAGCCAGCCAAATAATTACGGGAGAAAGTACTACTTCAAGTACCAAAAAACGTTGTCTTGTTTTTTGAAAATTTTGCTTCTACAAGTACTTCATCAGCGACCAAGACTTTGGAAAACAACAAACAGGAACTGATCTCCATCAGCAGAGCCAATATTTCTTCAGGGGTAATCTCCATTAGTAATTTAACTAATTGTACCATAAATTTTAACAATATTTAGTTACTGATGTTAATTTGAACCTTGATTTAAACTGTTTTCAATTTTTATAAATAAAAATAAGTAATAAAAAATCTGTTTCAAAGAAAAGCATTCATTTTCAGGAAGTTTGTGTATCAATAAAAGAAGTCTATACACTACTATTATAGCTATTTGAAGTTTTTACTTGTTTGCTTCCGGAGGGAGCCAGTATTTTCCTCCCTAGGGAAGCAAAGTATTTTCCTCCCGAGGGAGGAAAAGTACTACTTTGCTCCCTGAAATGAGGGAGCAAAATAGTATTTTCTATGTAGGGAATAGAAAAAATTATTTACTATCTGTCAAAAGCTAGAGGTGCCGGCCGCCTCTCCCTGCACCCTTGAAGTGGCGCAAGTCCTCTTGATTAAATAAGGGACAGATCTGGCACTATAAGAAAGTCCTAACAAATATGCAGATTTTTTATAATAGAAATAAGAATTAATAAACATTTTTTTCTGTCATTTACAAGTCCAAAGATCGTAACAATATTGCTTGACACACCAATTTTTGTTATTGCGTCCCTTGTATGATCATCCTCAGTAATGGACAGAAATCCGTCTAACAAATAGAAGAAGGTAATTCAAGCTAAACAAAAACATTTCATACCAGGTAAAATAAACAATAATAACTGGTCTTTCGATAAATTTTCTAGTTGCAGATTTTTGTTTTGTTTTTATTTACAACATCAACACGTCACTTAACTATTAACGGTTCCTAACAGCAATTAATAAATTAATTGAAGGGAATGTCAACACCAGTATTTATTTCACAATTATTGCTTTAATAGATAATTATTAACTTCCACTCCACTTATACGATTAATGATCACAACTTCTGTTAATTTGTAATTTCCTATAAATTACTTGTTTCTCGATTGCCCTTTGTGTGAATTGAGATTATGAAATATGATAATTATTATAACCCTTTTGAAAATAAAACTTATCGATGCATGAACTCATTTCGTATGGGAATGTATTATTTTGTTATAATCGGATATCCGAACCGTTTGGGAAATTAAACAGAAATTTCCGGTTAATCGTATTTATTGCCGCTCTTTAATTCGATAACGGAAATTAATTTATTGTGGAACGTTACAAATATTTATACACGCATTTTTATGCTCAATAGATCATACGTGTTGCTGATGGTTGATATTTATTGAAACTAAAATGAAATTGAGTTATGGATCTTTTTGGAAATGTATTTCTTTCTCAATTGTCTCAGAAACTAGAAGCCAAATATGACGAATTAACTCAATCAACAGGTATCTCCGTCTCAGAGATGTAAAAAAACACCATTGAAATGAAATTTTCTCGGGTAAATGGTCCCCTAAAAAATACACTACATATTTTAATTTTCTTAACAGGCATACGTTTTTGTGGAACGGATTGAGACATCTCAAATGAAACTTATTGAAATGGGACAGTATTGGACTGGAGGTTCCCAAATTATAGCCTCCCTTGTAAAATTACATTTTTCATTTTGCTCAAAACCAAAAAGTTCAATCAGACAAATAAAACATAAGATACATTGACAGAAGATCTAAAATACAGATACTTTCTAGGTAAAAATAAGATTTCCAAGATACCATAGCTGCAGAGAGGTACCGTCTGAACACTTAATGTGGATACTGGATTTTCCGGCTTTATTATTAAGATAAACGAGCATTTCAAACTGGTACCACGTAGATATTGAATTCGCTGAAAAACTTTTGGCTGATGGTAAATAGTCAAATACGATATTCTCACATTTTTTACATGAATTCTTATAGTTAAACAGATATCATGAATTCTTATAGTTAAAAAGACATTAAGGGTGTTATAAGGACAATAACGCATCGAGGTTACCAAAGGCCTCTATCCCGAGGGAATGTAGGTCGACCGAGGGCGTCTTATCATATAACACCACAGGGGCCTTCAACGTTTAATATCCTATTAGTATGTTCTTTAATTCTTTGAAATTTACGATTGATTAATTTGACACTTATTATGTTCAGGACGATTTCATTTAAAAGAGAGTAATAATCAAAATTGTTTGTAAACGCCGTAACTATGCAATACATTTTGTTTGTCAATAACGCCATTGTTTTGTGTTGTGTTGTAGTGAAAATGGTAATGCGTTATAAATAGAGTTGGCAAAAATGTGCCGTAGGACATAAGCGTACGTATCATATAATAAGTGTAATAAAAGAAATTAACTAGTAATAAAAGTAATAAACTGTTGTAATAATTTATGACAATGTATGCACAACTTACCCTCTTAACTAGCTTGGTTATCATAAGCTGGAAAAGATCTGTAAAAACTTTGCGGCATCATGTATGTCTGTATGGTTGTCTCTGAAAGTAAATTCGTTGTGGTCAAAAAATATGCTTATATTTTGAGAACGATCGTTCGACATTTATTGATGTAATACAAGCATACTTAAAATAGTGTTTGAACTCACTTAACGGATCTGCAGATGCACCATCAGTATCATCACAAATCTGGTAAAACTGGTGTTTTGCTTTAATTCACGTGCGAACTTTTCTCTAACGGGCTCATATTTTGCGTTACCTATAGAATGTGGCAGTCGATTTACTTCATCCACTATTTGCAGTGACTCCGCTAACGACAACGCATTGTTTTGTAAGTTTTGTATAGCATCATGTAATCCTTTATAGCTCTTGTGAATAGTTTTTAAAGCTCTTTCAACATAAACATCTTCGAATTTTGTCTAGCTTTCTTTAATAGCTACAGCTTCGTCTGGATTAAATGGTAGTATCACAGTTTTTATTTGTTGCACATATTCAGCATAATAAAAAGCTGCCTTCACCATGTTCCCCAACGTGTAAGAATCGACTGTGGTGGTTCGGGAACATCGGGACACTTGCTGTGAAATGCGAGAAGATGTTTAGGTGATTTAAGAAACACTTTTTTGTACTTGCTATTAATGCATCTACCTCTGAAAAACCTTGTTGAATAGTTTCTTCCATAAGGTATAAGGCATGCACCTTACACGTAACATGTACCAACCTATAACCGTGTTCTTGAAGAGAACGGCCTACCAAATGCATTGTCACAGCACCATCGGTCACAAACATCAACACTTAACTTTTTGACAGGTAAAATTTTTCTAAAGTTTCCAGCACCACCTGCGTAATTATTTGGCCAGTATACTCAGTCTTTTGCTAGCTAGTAACAATAGAAATATCAGTTTAAAAGGGTATACGTACTATAACATTTAAAGTAGATTTTTTTTACAATCTGTCGTCTCGTCAACACATAACCACAGCCGTGTATTTTTTAGTACACATTTGATATTATTTACAATGTCTTCGCTTACAGTTGACATATAGTTACGCAACGTTGTCCGACTTGGTAACGTCACCTTGGAATTGTATTTATTCCAGAACTCCTGAAATGGTTGTTTATCAAGTATGTGCAGCGGAACATCACAGACAATCAGCATTTAGAGTAAATCGAACATAAACTGTGTTGTCGAAGACACGCCATTTTTTTTAGTTTTATGTTTACGTGACGTTTAAAATCACGTTTGTTCTAACATATCAGGTCTGTCTCGAACACCTTACAAATTATTATAGCACCATTGTAGAATGAATCCGGGAATTCACGCCTTACAATGCATAGACCCGCCTTCCCTACTACAAATCCCACCGCGGACGTAAAGTCAATTTTCATTTTCAAAATAAAAAAAATCGTTGTTTTGAGCAGGTTTTTTGGAATTTTTCCTATGTACATACAATCAACCACATCTCTGTAAACTGATTTTTTTAATTATTAAAATTTTTTTATGTTTTATGAATTATAATGCATTGTTTGTTTCTGTGCAGGAAAATGCCTCCATGCACAATGATAGAAGGTGAAGAATGATGTGAGCTGCCACAACACCGGCAACCAGGAGGGCCCAGCCGTACTTGGACGGATACTATTTTTTGTCAACTTTGTCCCTCATGTTATATTGTTTGTTTTTATATATTTATATATGAAATAAATAAAATAAAAAATAGTCTTAATTACAAATGTATATAAAATAGTAAGTAAAGCGGATTAATTGGAATTAGAATTGGGAATTAACTGATAAATTTATTCACTTTTTCAGAGTATGTCCGCTTTTTACCCTTGGGCAGGGCTGAGATACTTTATTATTAAATTAATATCAAGATAAAATACAACAAATACAATTACCAACAGTTACAATGGAGAGGAATAAATTACGTTGTACACACCACGTGGCATAATAATAGACTAAAATCAAATGTTAGTATTTGCTAAAATAGTAAACAAGTCTTGCTTACGTATTTGGGTATTTCTCTATCTGGCACCGCCCATGACTTTTGGACCGATATGCCAACTCTAGTTATAAATTTATCTCAGATTAATAATATAAAGATTAGTAACACCCATAAGAGATACACTGATTATTATGACCGATACATAAACAACAATTTGCATGTTTACATATTAGCGTATCCAAAAAAAACCAGGGGCGGCTCCAGGCTTCAGCGTTTATTTTAATGCTTTTGCGTGACTTAAAACTTAATAGGTATACAAAATTTGTTTGCTTGAATAATGTATTTTTCAATGCTATTCTGCTGTTGCTATTTTAATCTCTGTTGTTTTTAAGTGATGTGTTATTGGGTACTGATTAATAATCGGTTTTTAGTTATAAAGATTTATTTAGTAAATATTTATTGAGAAACAATGACTAAAAAGTGTGTAGTAGTGTGCGGCCAAAGAAGAAAGCTACGGGGTTGTTTATCTTTTCACAGGTAAGTAAACAAAACAGATCAGGGTCGGCATAATGCTGAATGCGAAAGTGCGAAAGCTCAAAAATGACTAAAATTAATGTTAGCTTTACAAAAAATAAAAAACAACATTTGATTCCATTTGAATAGTAAAAAATCCACATTTTATTAAAAATGATACTTATACAAAAATATCTATTATATCTTGAATCGAAAGTTCATTCTTAGAGTAGCTCACAAACTGTAGACGTTTTAAAGTGTGTGGATATTTTTTTAATTCAATTTTAAGGCGTGTTATTAAAGAATGTGTTTATTTTCAGATTTTCCGAGAATCTGGCGAGAAGAGAAAGTTGACTGAAAGCTCCCAAAATGGAAAATGTTAGTAAGTAGCACTACATGTGTTCAGAACTTAGATTAATAATACTAGAAGATAAGTAGGTACCAAAACATAAAAGTTGTCCGATTCATCTACATCCTACGCGATGTACGTAAATATTATGGCTTGTTTTATTCCTATTGGTCAGATTCATGAACGCAGTACGAAAAAACCCGATCGATGCCCAATCTATCACCGTCTTAACAACAAATTGTGTTCTGTAAGACAACGTCTGTCATTTTAATCTGTGTTTTTAAGTGATTTTAAAGTTTTGTGTTATTTGGCACCGGTTAATAATCGATTTTTAGTAAAAAAATATTTGGTGTATATTTATTGAAAAACAATGACCAATAAGTGTGTAGTGTGCGGCCAATGAGGAAAACCACGGGGTTGTTTATCCTTTCACAGGTAAGTAAACAAAACAAATCAGGGCCAGCGTAATGAGAAAGTGTGAAAGCTCAAAAATAATTAAAATTAATGATGGCTTTACAAAAACAAAAACAACAACATTTGATATCATTTGAACGGTAAAAAATGCACATTTTGTCAAAAAAAGATATTTGTACAAAAATGTTTATTTAACTTCAATGGAAACTTCATTCTTAAGTTTTCTCACAAACTGTAGATGTTTTAAAGTCAATTGATATTTATTTTTAATTTAATTTTAAAGGTTGTCAGTAAAAAATGAGATTATTTTTAGATTTTCCGAGAATCTGGAGAGAAGAGAAAGTTGGCTGAAAGCTCTCAAAATGGAAAATGCCAGTAAGTGACATTACGTGTGTTCACAAAACTTAAAAAAATTGATTATAATTTATAAGATCTGGATTAAAAGTATTGAAAATCAATGCTGTTCCATTTTTCCCTGGCAACATTATCACCACTTCGTCACACGTACTGTCCAGGTTAGTAGAGAATTATATTGAAAATTAATAATATGCTAAGTAGTCACTCATTCATACCTCATGAAATAATATCAAGTAGATAGGTACCTACAGAGCATCAACTGTTATGTTGATATGTTACTTTTATTGCAGTGGTGTAGGTTTGTATATTTCAAAGAAATCTCATTTGTTTCAGCATTGAAAATTTAATTCCTTCACCACCATTAGTATCCAAGATAGCAAGGTATGTTAAATTTAAATATACAAGGCCCGCCACTTTAAACTCCCCTGGTCCTTATTTTTTTTCAAGCAACGCCCATGCCCGTACAACAGCTTGTAGACGTTTTCAAGTTCTTTAAATGTAGCGTGCAGTGATTAAATTTTTTTTGGATCACTGCACTGTATATTTAAGTTTAACGTACATTGCTATCTTGGGTACTAATGGTGGCGAAGGAATATAATTTTCAATGCTGAAACATACGTCATACGTACTGTCCAGATTATTAGAGAATTATATTGAAACTTAATAATATACTGAGTAGTCACTCATTTATACCGCATGAAATAATGAAATAAGTAGATACCTACAAAGCATCAACTGTTTTGTTGATATGTTACTTTTATTGCAGTGATGTAGGTTTGTATATTTTAAAGAAATCTCACTTGTTTCAGCATTAAAAATTATATTCCTTCACCACCATTAGTACCCAAGATAGCAAGGTATGTTAAGTTTTCAATGCTGAAAAAAATGAGATTTCTCTGAAATATACAAACCTGCATCACTGCAATAAAAGTAACATATCAAAAAAGTAGTTGATGCTCTGTAGGTACCTCTATACTTGATATTGTATCATGAAGTACGAATGAGTGACTACTTAGTAAAGTATTAGTTTTCAATATAATTCCCAACTAACCTGGACAGTACGTGTGAAGAAGTTGGTGACCGTGTTGCCAGGGGAAAAAATGAAACAGCGTTGATTTTCAGTACTTTTAATCCAGATCTTATAAATTATAATCTTTTTTTTAAGTATTGTGAACACACGTAGGGCCACTTACTGTCAGTTTCCCATTTTGAGAGCATTCAGCGAACTTTCTCTTCTCTCCAGATTCCCGGAAAATCTGAAAATAAACACGTTTTTTAATAACAATCTTTAAAATTGAATTAAGAAAATATCAATTGACTTAAAACATCTACAATTTATGAGCAACCATATGAATGAAATTTCCATTGAAGTTAAAATAAATATTTTTTGTATACGTATATTTTTGATAAAATGTGGATTTTTTACTGTTCAAATGTTATTGTTTTTGTTTTTGTAATTTTAGTTATTTTTGAGCTTTCACACTTTCGCATTATGCCGGCTCCGATTTGTTTTGTTTACTTACCTGTGAAAAGATAAACAACCCCGTGGCTTTCCTCTTTGACCGCACACTACATACTTATTAGTCATTGTTTCTCAATAAATATTTATAAATAATTTTTTTATAACTAAAAATTACTAATCACAGTACCAAATAACAAAACTTTAAATTCACTTAAAAACACAGATTAAAATGACAGACGTCGTCTTACAGAACACTATTTGTTGTCAAGATGGTGACAGATCGGGCATCGATCAGGTTTCTTCATGTTGTGTTCATGATTCGGACCAATAGGAAATAAACCAGCGATAATATTCACGTATCTCGCGTGGGATGTAGATAAATCGGAAAACTTTTTATGTTTTGTTACTCATCTTCAGTATTATTAATCGGAGAGATTTGTAATGCCCAAGGGCATTGTGGGTATTCATAACGCCCTAGGGCATTATTTATAATTTAATGTATCTCAAAATGGGACATTAAATTAAAATAATGTATAGTTTTCAATGTAGAAGTTGGATGTTTTTACTTGATTATATTCATCTCAAGGTAAATACATGACATATTAAAATTTTTAAACTTATACATATATTCAAAATAAGAATGCTATTCTTGTTTCACATTTACATAATATTTGTTCCATGAGTAAGACATTTTTAAGTTGAAATTATCCATAGTTTTATATTTAGAATTTTTTTTTTTCATTTTCATTATACTCCACTCAAGTTAAAGATATTAATCAACTTTGCTACAGTTTTCATGAATAAACAGAAAAAATCCAATAACGAGATCAGCGACGATAATTAATTCGCTTAAGGCGTTCCATTAAGCGTTGATGTAAGTTATGTATCATCCAAAATGGTTCTCATTTCGAACATTTACTTTGATTTATAACCAATTCGTTGTTTCGTTATTATTTATTATTACACATTTATTTTTTTTTTTTCAAGTTAAATAATTAAAAAGATTTTGATTGAATTTTTGGACCATGCAATTATTTATACGTACTGAAAATGTAAAATCCTGATCTGACTTCTACTTAGTATTTTCGTTTTTTCTTGAAAACGCTGCTCCCATCGAGTTCTGCCATTTATTATACAAATAAATTTCTAGATAAAATTGAATTCTTTTTTCATATTTTTCTAAAATATTTGCAAAATTTAAATTCAACGTTATTCTTTTTTTATAAAAAGATTCATAGATACCCCTCTATTTTCGCCAATGGAAATATTAGGCCGTAATTTTTAGTATCGAATTATTTTCTCTCAAATACCATCTTTTACTACAATATCAAAAATATTTTTTATTTTCGAAATCTTACAGATAAGGCGTTCTACGACCCATATTTATAGGAACTTTTATTCTTAAAATGAGGCTTTCAAAAGATTGTTGAAATCCTGCTAATAAAAGTAAGACACCCTGTATAACAGATTGCATTAATTAAAATGAGATAAATCTTCCATATTGGTATGTACGTCTAATATAAATTTTAAATTGGTTCTAAATTATATTTTTCTTATACATACTTTAATTAACATGTTCATTATAAACGCAAGTAATAATGAAAAATAACAAAAGACTTCTCGAGGCAAATGAATAGTTGAAATTGAAAATATCGAATATAAACAGATTTACAAATGGTCTCAAGCTGTGTCCTTTTTGTATTACTTATTCAGGTTCACTCTTGGATACTTTTTTTAATAACTTAGTTTTCTCTACGCGTCTTTTTCTAACACAGACAAGCTTTCAGCTTATATTTAGCTATCGCTTTTGACACGTGGGACAATGACAAGAAAATTATCATTTCACTTTAATTTGCCTTGTGAATAACAAATTGAATGTTTTTTGCTAAATCATTGTTGGTGTTAAGGTACCACTGACTAACAATTAATTTTTAACTGGAGAGCCAAGAAAGGAGGAATATATTATCTTACTAAACAATATATGCTAATAATATGTCTAATAACTAACAAGAAGGTTAGAATTTTATGAATAATGGTATTCTTATAAAGAAATTTGCCGGCTTATTGAACCCAATAAAATAATCTATTATGAGACTAGGGATATTAGCGGCAGTAATTTGGAGAAAACAGTATACCATCTTGCTGAAATCACTCCTATTTCGTATTCTTTCAGGAAGATTCATCAATAATTGTGGGAGATAATTTTCCAGAAAATAAGGATAAATAGCTCCAGTCAATGTACCATCAAAGAAATGTGGCCCTATTACATGTTCTCCAATACTTCCTCCCCAAACATTTATAGACCATCTGTGCCGGTTATCAACTTGCCTAAAAAGTCAGGATTTTCCGAAGCATAATAATGGAAATTGTGCCTATTAACAAATCCATTTTTATGAAAAGTTGCCTCATCAGTGAACAAAACATTACTAAAGAAGGTGACATCTTGCATTTTATCTCTCGGCCCAATTACAAAACTGTAGACGCCATTGAAAATCATCATCAGATAGTTCCTGGTGCATTTGAATATGATATGCATGCAACTTATTTGTTTTTTAAGATTCGACCCACAGACCGTCTACTTATTCCTATTAATGAGCTCACTTCTCTCTGACTAATATTGGGATTCTCAACCGCTACCAGCACCACAGAAAACTCATTATCTTCGTTCACAACATGTTTTATTTTTTCCCTTTTTTATATTCGACACCTCCAGTTTCCACAAATCTATCGAGAAGGTTTTGGAAGCTGCTAACATCAAGAATCCTTCTTTCAGAATACCTTTGCTTATAAATTCTATTGGTAAGCAAACAATTTCTGTCTGACTCGCCCAAAACTAAAGCCCATGTCTACAAGTTCCGCTTTATTAAAATTTATTTTGTAAAACACGAAATATTTTAAATTTAATACAAATGATAACTGACGACGGATAAGTGCGATAAATGTTCGTTTGTAGACAATTTATACTAAACTGAGGTTTTATTGCTTGTTGAATAACGAAAACAGCAAAAAACTGTATAAAAAGGCTATTACAGTAAGGGCCAGTTAAATACTATTTATCCGCTTCAATGGATTAGAAGAAATGATCCCACTAAATGGCCGCATTTCAAAAACACATAGAGACGTGTGTCAAATAAAGTGGGCAACATGTGGAGCAATTATTATAATTTTTTCTAATGACGAAAGATAATAAGAAACCTCTAGTTTTAAAGTTCATTCTTGAATTTTGTGCTTATTGCTCAATAAAACGAAAATGGTTGCAATTATCCATAGGGAAGTACGTTTTTCATTTCTACATCACATTGTTGAAAAATAAACAGCGTGTTCCATTTGAAAAATTGAGAAATTTCAATTTAAAAAGTTCTTAAGTAATAATAATTGAAAAATATTAATTAGATGTCTCGTAACTAGTATTCACATAAGTTTTTCTTAAAACCCATAATTGTGATTTTGGTGATTTTTTCAATATGCATCTGCAGATGGCATTATTTCAACAAAAAAATGTATTACATCCAAGTGGTTGGGAGATAGTCAATAAAAATATAGGAATGAATAGAGTCCAGAAAGAGGCTTCAAAAAATTTACTGATATACATAGCATTCCATTTAAAAAAAAGGCACTTGATCCTGTAATTTCGTCTTGGCTTACCCTGTATATTCGAAAATAATTTCCAGTTATAGACTTTTTTATCTAGTTTAATTGTATTTTTTTTAATTTCTAGCTATCGTAGAACTCGAGTTATCGAAGTCCGCTATTATATAAAATTCACACTTGAAAAATTTGTTTCCGTGTGTATGCTTCCATATGGTGTTTAGATGTTCCCGCCCATCATAGAAAAATTTATGATTATGTACCCAACGGAAAGGCCTATATTTTATTTATTTTTTGAGTTAGAAAAAAAATGTTTTAAATAAAAAGTTGTAGTGAATCAAATGAACTCCTTTTTTAATCCTTCCAAAGACTGGTGGTTCTATAGTTAATCTTTTTTTAAAAGGGACACTTTTTACATTTTTGAAATTTATGTTTTCTGTGATCTCAAATGTATAAAATATGTTGTATCTTATCTTATACTGTTTTTTATTTATTACAAATTTTATACTACTATCATCTTCATATCTTACAAAATAATTTAATAAATTCAAAAAGCAATCTGCGTGGTTTTGTGTCATATTTATTTGTAAAAATGATAGTATATAAATAGTAGTAATTATTATACAGTTTTCTATTTGATTTTATTAAATTATTCTGTAAGGCATGAGTGTCAAATTAAGTGTTTTTCATCCATGGCTAACTTGATAACCTAGCAAATGCTGGTAGTATAAAATTTGCAATAAATAAGAAACAGTAAAAGATAAGATACAATATATCGATATATCTGAAATCACAAAAGAACACAGATTTCAAAAATGTAAAAAAAATATAGGGTATATGTAAGTTTGGTTTGTCCTGCTTTTATGGGATTAACCTGTATATTCTTTGCGAGGACTAAAAAAGAGTTAATTTGATTCACTACAACTTTTATTTGAAATTTTTTTCTCGAAAAATAAACAAAATATAAGGGTGGGCCTTTTTCGTTGTATAACCCTGTACAAGAAGGGCCCAGAAAAAGGTGGTAGAGTCTGATCTACCACACCGGGGAAAAGATCGTTTCCTTCGACTTATAATAAGAAATCCTACTCTTTAAGCTTCTCAAGTAAGAATCATTACGCGCAACTTATGTGGTTACAGTAAGTGTCCAATCAGTACGCAATAGATTCATCGAGTTTGGCCTGTCAAGTCGTCATTCATATCGAGCACCACAATTAAGTCCCACTGATCATGCAGCTCGTTTAAGGTAGGCAAGAGATTATCAAAACCTGGATATGAAATGGTGATCAATTTTATTCATCGCTGAGTATCGGTTCGGCTTGCACAGCGTCAGCAGACATCTACAACTTTAAAGGATGTCGGAAGGGAGGTATAACCAAAGATTTATCCAACTCACGGTAGTTTTTAGAGCAGGCACTGTTATGGTATGGGGAGGATTATGTGTTGGAAGACGCATCGATCTGTATATCTGCAGGAGATCCATGACTGGAACAATGTATGTCAATGTCGGTAACATCGTAACGACTTTTCAAGCTGCAATTGGCGACATTTTTGTTTTTATTGATAATGCTCGCCCCCATCGTACATCAAAAATTCAACGTTCTTGACTCTCACGGAATTAATCACAATCCATTTATTCCACGTTCTCCTAACTTGAATCCCATTGAACTTTCGTGAGATTTATTAGGTAGGGCACTTCAAAACCATCAACCTGCTTCAAAGAATATTAGGCAAGTGCCAGATATTCTTCCCATTTTATAGGCATAAATCTTACAAATTGTGATCGACATCATTAGAAGCATGTCCAGACGTATAATTGAAGTAATTAGAGTGATGGATCTGAATGCGAGTTATTGATAATAAGTTTAGTTGATTTCCCACGGCTGCAAAAAGATTAATGAGGAAGTTTTCAACCGTCTCCTCCCATAACGATTCTTTTTAGTCCAATCCTTTCATGAAAATATGAAATATCCTTAACTTCCTGTACACAGTGTATTATACTATACTACAGGCATCTGTTGTGTTTGAAGAGGTACTAAACGACTGAGTATGATAGGAAATCGGGAAAATGTACTAGAAAGTCTGGTGTAGAAATAATTTGGTGGTTTTCACAATTTGATGAGATGAAAGAAATGCCGCCTATCGTTTCAACTTGTTTGTTAGAATAAACAGTGTTGAGTACTGACAATGTCCATGCATTGATAAAAAATTGTTAGCGATAAATATTAAATGTTATGTTATGTTATGTTATGTTTTGTTACTACTTTTATATATATATATATATATATATATATATATATATATATATATATATATATATATATATATATATATATATATATATATATATATATATATATATATATATATATATATATATATATATATATATATATATATATATATATATATATATATATATATATATATATATATATATATATATATATTTATAAAATTGTCTAAATTGACATATTTTACTTTTTTTACCTTTTTTTCCTGATCTTTACACATTTTATTTATAACAATTTGTATGCCATGTTTTCATTTTCATCTATTTAATCACGTTTGTAAGTATTATAATAATTAATAATAATTTTTTAATATTATAATGTACCTACTATACTTTTAGATATCTTGAGAAAGGAATATAATTTTTCCGAAAGCTTGATAAAAAACAGAGATTTTTATTTGAATTTAGCCACCATAACTGCATCCCCACTATTTATGTATATATTTTTATATACATATTTAAACATTATTTTATATATATATATATATATATATATATATATATATATATATATATATATATATATATATATATATATATATATATATATATATATATATATATATATATATATGTTATTTTCAGGTTTTTCGCGGGTGGTGAATGTTAAATTCGTTTTCCGGGTATACTCCCGCGTAGGTGATAGGCCCCGAGAGAGACCGTGGTTGTCTGAACGACGTTTCGGCAGAATCTCATCTGCCATCTTCAGGTTCTAACAGATAACTGCTTGCTGCGGCTTCTGGTTACTCGAACTGAAATTCATAAATACGATGTAAGTAAGGAGACTTATGTAAGGGCGAGAAATAATTAATTAATATTATCCCAAAGAACAAATATATATTAACACTCGTTACAACATATCTTTATAAGGTTCTCAATCTGACTGTCCCTTTGTGTGTAAAAATGTCTATGCCTGCCTAATATTCTCAGTCACGGACTCAGCCGTCGAAAAGTATAAACAATTAACAGTCATAAATTGTATTAATAGTATACTAGGAATAATGCCGACCGGCGTCTCTATACATCGGGCTTATAATATTTCTTACATTCGTCCATGCTGCCATGTGGATGTCCTCAACCACATAAACTAACAATACTCTTAATAACATAATTTTTTTAAACTGAAACCCAAAAATTAAATGAATTTCAATTACATATGAAACTTATTATTAATGTGATAACCTCCAGAATTTATAGACATTATTTGGAATTTCTACAAAACTACAAACTGTCATTAATAGCTATGATGTTTTCAACATTTTCACAGTTCAATACTACCTTAAGTTACAATCCACATCTGCACTCTACCCTAACTAAACCGTTACATTGAGCTACAACCCATACACGAAGGCTACAACCTTCTCACTTTGACACTAAACCATTTTATCGGGCTACAACCCACACACGAAGGCTACAACCTTCTCCACCTAAAACATTGGGCTACAACCCACATGCGAAGGCTACAACCTTTTCTATCTAAAACAGTATATTGGGCTACAACCTCACATACGAAGGCTACTACCTTCTCCAATCGAAACATTGGGCTATAACCCACATACGAAGGTTACGACCTTCTCCAATCAAAACATTGGGCTACAACCCACATACGAAGGCTACAACCTTCTCACTTCCTATTTACACTGTTCGTCTCGACACACAACCACCCATGGCTTTATATTCTCACTAGGAACAACTGTCTTGCAACGTTTAACACCTTCTCTTGAATCTTCAACTTCGTATCGATCATTAAATAGCACCTTAGATACCTTAAATGGTCCTTTATATTTGGCTAAAAGTTTCTTACTAGATCCAGAATTTACATCACTTGTAACAAGAACAAGTACCAAATCATTTTCTTGATACTTTCTTCCATCCTTTTTATTTCGATCATGACGTTCCCTTCTGTTTTCTTTAATCTTCTTCACTTATATATTCCTTCATTTACTTCTTAGAATGGAAATATCCACGTGGTCTAATTCATCTTGAATCAAATGCAATAAATTCGCTTCAGCAGTACTACATAAGGTTGGTACCCCAAAAGACTTTGTGCGGAGTTGTGTTTATGCCTTTATTAAAAGAAGTATTCAACGCACTTATAACCAGCAGCTTAACTAGGATGATTAAAATTAGGAGGTCGCTCATTACGAATGCTTTTCTGATAATTACTATAATTACTACTTGACGGGAGATTCTTCTGAGTGACAAGGTATGAGTATAATTCACTAGTAGTGAAATTCTACTTGATCTTGCCCCGTTGTATGTTTTCATTTTTAAACCCGATATAACAGCATCGACTAAATACTCCTCGGGTATATCGATTTGTAAAGCTTTTAATTTATTTAATTTGTCAAAACAATACTCACATAAATCTTGACCTGGTTTTGGCTTCATACAAAGTTGCCTCCCGCAATAAGTACCCAAACGGCAACGGCTTTTAAATTGATTAATTAATTGTTATTTTATTACCTTCCAATCAGGATGCATGTGATCTTCCATATCATACCAACGCCTCGCCATGCCTCGAAACCTGCCAGCAACTAATTTGACAACAGTGGCACTATTCCATCCATAACTTTCTGCCAATTCATCAACACGATTTACCCATTTTTCCAACATATTGTACCTTTACGGATCAAACGGTGTATACACTTTCATCACATAACGAAGCACCAGCACCTTGCAATTTAGAAACGTACTTTTCTAATTTCTCCAAACACTTCAACTTACACCCGTACACTTTCCTCTTCCGAGGAACTCGAACTTGACGATGGACTGCGTCGTCTTTTTCATTATCACTACCCTTTTTCTTGGATCCGGACCTGTTCTTAGAGCGTCCCATTTTGTCACTATTTTATAAAACGTCTTTTCAACACTTAAACAAAATAAACTAAATATTATGTAGCGTGCGACAAATAACACACTTTAGTTAAATAGGAGGAGCTATCCTACCGCTGCTTTGTAAGGGTGAGAAATAATTAATTAATATTATCCCAAAGAACAAATATATATTAACACTCGTTACAACATATCTTTATAAGGCTCTCAATCTGAATGTCCCTTTGTGTGTAAAAATGTCTATGCCTGCCTAATATTCTCGGTCACGGACTCAGCCGTCGAAAAGTATAAACAATAAACAGTCATAAATTGTATTAATATTATACTAGGAATAATGCCGACCGGCGTCTCTATACATCGGGCTTATAATATTTCTTACACTTATTCCACCTGAGGACATATTTTCCACCAAATACATCGAAGCATTCAGGAAGAGGTATTTGTTATATAAAACCTGACTAAATCAACGTTTACAAATCTTTCATTATTATATTTAAGCAGCTCTCATATGTATATATAAGAATTTCTCATTTCTTTGTCCATATGTATATAAAAACAGTAAATTACTTGCATATGACCCACTAAATATGTGAACTCGGATAATTATAGTGTGTAAGATTTTATGTATAATGTGTTGTACTAACTAATAATTAAAAATGAATTAGTTATAGTTTAATAAAAAAAGCGACTAAGAACAATAAATTCTATTAAGAAATTTTAATGGGTGCCTCTATTCACGGAAAAAAGGAAAAGTGTTGTCATAAATACTACAATTGTATGGACCTTTACTATAAATTACGATACAAATATGGACACCAACAAATTGCACTAAATTTCAAAAAGAAATTGTAGTAACAATTAAACTACATATTATTAGGTTATTTTCAACATAAATTTGCAAAAATTTGCAAAGAAAGAGTGACTGGCTCAATTTCGATGTTCAAATTTGTACTACAAAGTGTGGTTATAGTCATGACTCATGAACTATTGTAGATATTGCTACCAAAACTTGTAATAATAATAATAATATTTACTATTTTATGTTTAGAGCATGTTCAGGTTTATGTTGACTATTTGACTACAATTTTGTAAGAACTTTTGTAGCAACATTTCCTACATAAATCAGTGAACAATTAAGTTATATTATGACCCAAATTCTACTAGAAATCAGAAAATTGTACTAGAATGCTTTTCTGCATGCGTTTCCTATGAAAAAAAAAATGTTAACGGAGGCCCACTCTTGTGAAATTAACTTGAAAAAACTTGTTTCTATCATTGTTTGTTTAGATTCAAAATTTGATACTGTTCTTAGTGTTTCTAGTCTAACTTGCCACAAATGTGACACTTTAAATAACTAAATAAAAATATCTATACAGGGTGGGGCAATAGTGCGTCCGACTTCGATATCTCTAGTTCTATGATAGCTAGAAACTTGATTTGAAAAAGTAGGTAAACTAAACAAAAAAAAACTGTAATCGGAAATTGTTTTCGAGTATACAGGGTGAGCCAAGACGATTCTACTAGGTCAAGTAACATTTTTTTTAAATGAAATGCCATGTATATCAGAACATTTTTTGAAACCTCTTTATGGCATCCTTTCACTTCTGTATTATCATTAACTTTCTCCCAGCCACTTGGAGGTAATGATTTTTTTTTGTTGAAATTATACCATTTACACATTAAAAATATCACTACAATCACAACTACCGATTTTAAGAAAAAATATGTTAGTACCAGTTATGAGACATCTGTGTGATGACACTCAGCCATTTTCACTTCCTAAAAGTATACAGGATGGCCACAAAGGATTTTAAAATTTATAACTATTTGAACTGAATTTTCTCAATTTTTCAATGGAACACCCTGTATATTTTTAAACAAGTGATGTAGGATTGAAAAACAAATATATTTGTATGAACATTCCTATGGCTATTTGTGGCAATTTTTAATTTATTGAACAATAACTGCAAAATTCAGCAGTAAACATTAAAAGTGAGGTTTTTTCTCAAATAATTCAAGGGAAAGTGTGTTACAGCAGGCCCATAAAAACATCACATCAATAACAATACAAAATTTGAAGGAAAGGATAATAAATGCTTTTAGAAGTATCACTCCGGCAATTTTATGAACAGTAGAAACCTCATTCCAAAGACGCATAGAAATGTGTGTCAATCAAAATGGGCAACATGTTTCTATAATATCTTCTCTTGAATTACAAAAAATATATATATACATATATATATCTGATGTGACCAGCACATAACTTTCTTATACCAGTACACATCATCCGAATAAAAAAAAATCATTCTATTTAATTCTTCACTTACCTCAATTAAATTTTAATAGTGTACCTTGAAATGTTTCATTAAAATTTTTAAGTAATTAATTATCAGCGTCATTCGATACTCTCAATAATAATTCATGTCATATAATTTAATAATTTCTTCTCATTGACATTGACATTTTTATAACAAAATTAGACATTTCAAATATCAAACTGTTACATTTATCCTAACCCCATTTTATGAGGTCAAATGTATAAAAAATTTAAGTTTACTTCAGCCTTATTTAAGTAATTGGAAAATATATTTTATTGGCTTGATATAGTAGACATAATTTATAATCTTTCATCAAGAATATGTTTTTTGTAAAGGCAAATACAAAAAAGTTTGGGTCCCGTGGACCCCCATTCAGCTGGCCAATTTTGCTCATCATCGAATTTATCATTGTCTTTGACCTTTAGAACATGTGTACCACATTTGAAAGCTTTATCTCAAAAACTGTGGCTGCTATCGCGGTACTACAGACATGCAGACTGATTGTTTCCATAAAGTTATGTTTTTTCATTATATTCGTCGATATTCGTTCAGAAATGCAATAAAAATTTTAATTTTTTTTCCCGAAATTCTACATTTTTTCTTCTTTCATTCACTCTTCTGGTGATACCACATTCACCAAATTTAATGTGTCACTTAAAATGTTGTTGACAGTCTTAACTGCCAAATTTGGGAAATTTCAATTAGTATTTTTTGGGTTATCGCGGATACACACATGCACACACACACACACACGCACCGACAAACGTCATTAGAAAAATAGTCAGAATGGATTCAGGAGAGTGCAAAGCGTATAAATCAATCAAAATCTCGAGGTCGAAAAAAATCACGATTCCTATACTTCCTTATATTAGGTATAAGTAAAAACATATTTTTAATTATTATTACTGAAATTTGTTCAATATTGTTCAATAAATCGAAAATGGTTACAAATAGCCATAGGGATGTACATATAAAAAATGTTCATTTTTCAATTCTACATCACATCATCCAAAAACATACTTTTGAAAAAATTGAGAAAATTCAGTTTAAATAGTTGTAAATTTAAAAATTATTTTTGGCCACCCTGTATACTTTTAGGAAGTGAAAATGGCTAAGTGTCATCACACATATGTCTCATAACTGGTACTAACATAGTTTTTCTTAAAATCGGTAGTTGTGATTGTAGTGATATTTTCAATGTACACGTGTAAATGGTAATCACTAATGACTTTTTTAATATACACGTGTATGGCATAATTTCAAAAAAAAAAATCATTGCATCCAAGTGATTGGGAATAATACAGGAGTGAAAAAAGGCCACAAAGAGGTTTCAAAAAATGTTCTGATATACATAGCATTCCGTTTAAAAAAAATTTAGTTGAACCTGTAGCATCGTCTTGGCTCACCCTGAATATTCGGAAATAATTTCCGGTTATAGACTTTTTTTGTCTAGTTTATTTACGTTTTAAAATCAAGTTTCTAGCTATCATATAACTCGAAAATCGAAGTCGGACGCACTATTGCCCCACCGTGTATATCTATCCATACTGTTTTAAAACATTTTTGACAGTTGACCTAAATTTATTACTGTGGTGATAAGCATAATACAATTCTTTGGTGACAGAAGGGACAAAGGCCCACAGAACATCTAAAAGAAGAGACCAGAAAGAATATTTTAGAAGTAGTCTATCTTTTTCTAAAATAATTTCATGATCAAAAAGCGTATTTTTGCACTACAAACGCCTTGATATATGTACTAAAATATGTATTAAAGATTAATGCCGATTGATTTCATACAAATTTCATGTTCCTATTTGCTTACAGTTAGAGCACGAAAAATTGGCTAATGATAAAGTGACAAGGCAATGGATAAGTGAAATATATTTTTAAGCCAAGCATTAGTAGTTGTTCATATGTTTATTAGAATACAAGGCATTGAGTAGCAAATTATAATAATGTAGATTTTTGAATGAGGTGTCGAGTACGAAATATTATTAAACTGTACTGAATCTATTACAATTGTCCTAGAAATAATAACCCTTAAGCGCAATATGGCAATAATGTAATACAATGCAGTACAATCTTTTTAGATTACCTATACAGTTCTCCTGTGGTTCGATACCATATTTTCAAAATATACACAAGGTGTGATTCCTAGGCTACTTTTGAGGAAAAAAGTCTATATAAATATGTATCCTAAAATGATTCGTTGTCGAGCTACAGGTTAAAATATTTCAAAAAGTTTGATTTATTTTCGATATCACAAAAACCATTTACTGCAAAAAATATTAAATTTGGTATGAAGTTTTATCTTTTTCTGTTTCACCATCTGGGAGTAACAACTAAAAATTGTTGTAACCAGTGGAGATATGGGTATCCTACTTTTGAAAAAGCAAAAACCCGACGCCAATGCCTTTTTTTGTAATTTTGGTGTTTTTAAAAGTTTTGTTTAGTAAAAAAAGTATTGTATTTTTTCCCAAATAAAGCACTGTTAAAATACACAGATATTTACTATTGTGTTATACTCATTTAGTTGATAAAATAATAACAAATATCTACTGTTTTTACAAAAAATAAAAATTAACAAACGAAAAATTACAATAACTGTTGAAAATAACCACCTACAACAGTGGTACATGCTTCGACTTTTTTTCTCAATGATAGACGTACTCTTTCAAAAATCCCAGGAATATTTCGTATAATTTCACATGAATAGATTATGCCATTCCGAAGATGTCCTATAATTTCAATGGCACTTTCATAAACCAAGGTGACTTCAGAGCGAAAAATCCAAAGGATTTAGATCTGAAGGTCTGGGAGGCCATGGTTGTGATCCCATTCGTATTATCCAACAACCAATATATTCCACGTCCAACAACTAACGGGCAGTTAAGTTAAAATATGCTGTCGCTCCCTCGTGCTTAAACCAAATTAAATTTCTTACTCTACAAGAAACATATCGTAATACTAAAGGTAACTCCCACTCCAGAAAATTTTGATAAGTTTGGCCAGTGAGTTTTAATGAGAGAAAAACCAGTCTTATTAAATAACCACCGATAAATCCAAACCACACATTTATTGACAAGTGATATTGGTGACGACTTTCAATTATTGTATATGAATTCTCCTCTGCCCATAAATGATTTGTGAAAATTAGAAAGCAGTACTGAAAAGGTTGGCTTCGTCATTGAAAATATTTTTTTCTAATAAAGTGAAGATTATGCGCCTCCATATAAAGGACTCATTGCCGTAGGGCGGGCGGGATAATAACCCGCAGCTATGATAATTAGATTACTAGCCACACTTGCCGTCCCACGCTCCCGTGGTGTAGTGGGTAGAAGAATACTTTTTTCTCAGAATTAAACAAAGCATTTAAAAAACACCATCAAATTTGCAAAAAAGGCAGTGGCGACGAAGTATTCCTTTTTCAAAGGAAGGGATACCCCATACCTCCGCCAATGGTTACAACAAGTTTTACTTATTAATACCAGATGGTGGAACGAACAAGACAAAACTTCACACCAATTCTGATATTCTTGCAGTAAATGGTTTTTGAGATATCGAAAATAAATCAAATTTTTCGGAAGATATTAACGACCTGTATCTAGGAAACGAATCATTTTATAATACATGTTTATATAAACTATTTTCCAAAATAGACTGAGGGACCACCTCCTGCATTTTTGTCATGTTCTGAGGAAACGTCCTTTTTTAATCTTAAATATACAGGGTGTTTCAGTTTTAAAGAGGATTAGTGTAATGGGAGATAGAACACACGTAGTTGAGTCAAAACACCCCCAAATTTTTTATCCTTGAATGTTAACCATTTTATGATTTTTGACTAAAACTCTAGTCGGCTACATTTTTGTAACGGTTTTCAATATTTGGACAACACTTGGTACAAGTATTATATTCATTTACTCCAATCAAAAGCATAATTTACTTTGCAGGAATTCAAAGACCAGACTCAATTTTTATAATGTTGCTCTCTGTACCAATAATATCATCCTGTGTATAATTTTTTGAAATATTCGTAAAAGTTTAAAACATCAATGGTTCAGTTATAAAATAATAATAATATTTGAAAATACGTTTTATATTACTCTAATGAACTTTTGAAAATATTGATTGAATAAATTTTAAATACTACAGATAAGGCAATCAACTACTTAACGTCACTATTTTATTAATTTTACTTAAATACCCTGCACTAATTAAACATCTTCATTTTTTTGGAAAAGAAATACACATTTGTTGAAAAATTAATGATTCGTGCAGGTCTGGACTCGCTTAAAATTCCATGATTAAGTACATTTTCTTTAAATTTGTTATTAGCATTATGTAAATCATTTTTTAAACACAATAATAATAGACTAAAAAGTTAATATTGATGAGAAGAGGTTATTATTCGTTTTTTTTTAATATGCAGCTTATTAAGTTTAAAAAATCCCATTCAAAATAACGTACATTATATTTCTTGCACATGAAAGAAAATTAATAATGAGGCTTGTATTAACAGGCACAATTAAAATCAGTTGTTAAACACCTATGGAAAATAATATTTAAAATATTCAAGACGAAAAAAAAAATAGAACTTATTAATCAAGAACGATTACAATAAATAAAAAAACTAAATAATTAACACAACGATGCAATTAACAATATTCATTAAAATGGATTTTCAAAATAGCCAGCGTCAATACACTTTTGAAAGCATTTTTAAAAGATTTTTGACGTTTTGACTGATCTATCCATCATTTTCGAGTTATTTCTAATGTTATCGCAGACACTAATAAATTTACTAACTGTTTTCGTATATCGAATTTTGCGCTGTACACCTCCGAGTTGAGGTAGCCCCATAAAAAATAGTCCAGAGGTGTAAGATCAGGAGACCTCGGTGATCAGTTAACTGAAACTCTTCGATCAATCTGTTGGAATAATGCTGATTCAGATGATCTTTAACCGTTACAGAAAAACTGAGCCAAACAACAGCATGCTGGAACCACATGGTCTTAGTACTGATAAATCTTGCAAAATGTCTAGGAATATTTAAATAATCTTCGCCAACTAACCTCCCTTACGGCCTTATTAAGTGGCTGGGATAATATTTTTATGCATGGTTTATGCAACGAAAATGAAAGAACTGTAAAATGAGCGTAAGCGTTTTCCAAATCGCCGTATCGCCAAATCCTACGACATTTTCAAAAGTATTCCTACTTAGTAATGAACATGGACAATTTTTTATTACTGTATTTGAGAAATGATGTACAAAATGTGGATAACAAATTTTGATAAAGAGTAAAATGCAAGAACCATTAATTATTTAATAAATGTGTATTTCTTCTCCAAAAAAATTAAGATACTCAATTAGTGTTGGATACTTATGGTAGGATACTTAATAAAAATTAAAATACGTTCGCTTGTTGATGTATAACTTAAAATATGGTCAATCAGTGTTTTTAAAAATTTATTAGAGAATAACCATAATCATCAGATATTTATTTATGACATTATTTTATACACTGGTCTATTGACATTTTAAACATTTACTAACATTTACGAAAAAATTATACACAGAATGATATTATTAGCACTCATTATAAAAGTTGAGTCTGATAGTGGAAGTTAAATTATACTATTGATTAGACCAAAAGAGTATAATATTTGTACCAAATTTTGTCCAAATATTTAAAGCCGTTCCAGAAAGATACAGATTTAGTTAAAAACTATAATAGTAATAACTGATGTGGTCGAAGTGATTGGTCGAAGTGTAGCGTCGCTCCAGCGAAAGCTTTAAAATAATCAGTAAAGAACTTAATAAATGAAGCAAATGTAATTTAGTTTGAAATACGCTCTTTCATATCTATAAAATCTCTATTAATTCTTTCATACTTTTATATTTTATATTTCATATTTATATCTTGCACTCGATGAAAAATGATGATAGTTTAGATAGTTAGATAGATATATAGTTTAATTTTTGTAATTTTGTACTTCTCAATTTAATACGCATTGTTTGCTACTCACTGCTTACTACTTTTATTTAGTTATTTATAGTTTTTATGAATATTTTATATTATATTATATTATATTATACAGGGTGAGTCAGTTTTTTGTAGACAAACTTTAACAGGAGATAGAACACATGTTTTTAAAAAGAAAAGTTCCTATAAACATATGTCGTAGAACGCTTCGTTTCCGATATACAGGGTGTTGAATATAATTTTTTTCTCGAATTTTCATTATAACTTATAAACGAATGCTTAGATTTTTTCCATGTTTGGGGGATAATGCCTATTAATTAAGGGGCATAAAACAAGCGATAAGAATGTTCAAAAACTTGCACAGTGGCGGAGTGGAGAGGGGGTGCTCAACCCCTTTTTTAAACAGAACTTCTACATCAATGACTATTTTTTAAAAAACTGTTATTTTCATTATCTACATACAGTTTAACAAAAATAATGTCCCTTCTTCTGTTTCGAAATTCCTGTGCGTTTCCGAGTTATTTTGATTTTTAATGTATGATGTGGTACTAAATTAAGTAATTTATTTATTATCAATTATCGGCTAAATATTTAATTCTTTCAACGAAACCTACCTAAATATGGTTTGTTAAGGATTCTAAAAAGCCGAAATCTCTTATTCTCTATCTCTTTCCAATGTAGTCAAAATAAATATTTGTTATATCAAGCCATACTCAAATACAATACATACAAATACATACTTAAAAAAATTCGAGAAAAAAAAAAATTATCAACACCCTGTATCTCGGAAACGAAGCGTTCTACAACATATGTTTATAGGAACTTTTCTTTTTAAAAACATGTGTTCTATCTCCTGTTAAAGTTTGTCTACAAAAAACTGACTCACCCTGAATAAATTACTTAATTTAGTACCACATCAAACACTAAAAATCAAAATAACTCGGAAACGCACAGGAATTTCGAAAGAGAAGAAGGGACATTATTTTTGTTAAACTGTATGTAGATAACGAAAATAACAATTTTTTAAAAAAATAGTCATTGGTGTAGAAGTTCTGTTTAAGAAAGGGGTTGAGCACCCCCTCCACTCCGCCACTGTGCAAGTTTTTGAACATTCTTATCGCTTGTTTTATGCCCTTTAATTAATAGGTATTATCCCCCAAACATGGAAAAAATCTAAGCATTCGTTTATAAGTTATAATGAAAATTCGAGAAAAAAAAATTATATTCAACACCCTGTATCTCGGAAACGAAGCGTTCTACGACATATGTTTATAGGAAATTTTCTTTTTAAAAACATATGTTCTATCTCCTGTTAAAGTTTGTCTACAAAAAAACTGACTCACCCTGTATTAAGTTATAGTTTTTAAGTATATTTTTAATTTAACTTTTTTTTAACTATACTGTTTTCCTGTAATTGGATTCTGTAATCTGTTGGGCAAATAGATCAAAAAATAAATAAATAAATAAATAAATAAATAAATAAAACACCCTGTATCTTAAAGTTCACATTCAGGGGTAAGTTTGCGGGTGTTTTGAATTCAGCTAAGTGTCTTCTACCTTTAATAATTACTATGTCACTTTAAATCTGAAACACCTTGTAAGCGTATTTATTTAATCTTGTTTCAATATACTACTTTATTACCTAGAAACGAGAAAAAATAATCTTTACATTTTTTTGTACAGAAAAAGGTATTACAGAGCTTTTCGAAAATGCAAAAAATAAATTTAGCTTTTCATATTTACGAAAAAGCTCCGTACATCATTTGCTATATTACTTCTAAAAATACACTTAAACCTCCGTTATTAGTCAAATCTGTCTAAGATACCTCTAAAGAAAGATTATTATCCAAACTCTACATAGGTACTAGGATATTTGTCAAAGAAGAAAGAATCAATGTCTACTTTGGCAACGGTTTTGCATCACACATTTTCAACAATTTTAAATTCATTGATATGAACAAATGCAAAATAATATATTACCGTTTAATCTCAATTTTGCGGGCTGTTTGAAGTTCAGAGTATCATAAGAAGACCATATCCTGGTTACAGTCTTAAGATTTATTACAATAATAAATTAATGTCAACTAAACGATGCTATTCCGCATAAGAAAAGCATTGCACAACCAAATAACAGGCATATCTAATGTGGTATTTCAACTTAAAGCTAGAGAACATTCTAATCAAAATTGCTGCTCATACCAAGGGAGCTAATGTAATATTCTCGTTCACTTCAATAAATGCATATTTAAAATAGCAATGAGGCAAGTTAATCCAATTAAGTGAAATAATTAAGGTGCTCGTGCAAAATAAATCCCAGAGTACGGTGCAAATGGGCATGAAAGCGGCCATTATAACGCCTATTTATCAGAGATTCGTGTGGATGTCGGAAATGTAAGTTTAGTGAGTGTAGTCAGCAGCCCGTGAAGAATATCATGCTATTTACACTATTACTCGGTTTTTATGTTATTTAATTACCGCCTTCTTCTCCACTCGACGTACATGAGCTTTTGTTTCCTCGATTATGCCAGTTATTTAACTCTATAGGTCGCTGATAAGACCACCACACACGGCCTCATTTCAATTATTTCAAGAATTTATTATGTAAACCCATGTCTCGAAGGATTATTTAAAATGCAGTATTTTGCTTGGGGCTAGAGGAATTTATTTCTGATGTTTTGAAACGTTCGTGCCTACTAAGTTTCATGATTTTACGCAAAGCATTTTTTACAAGGTAGCAGATGCTATAAATTAAATGACTAATGAATCTGAACAGGTAATATGCATTAAGATAATTATTTCACATACTCTACAGAATATAATTTTGATTGTTAATAGAGGTGCTACTTATAGTTAGGTATACCTGCTAGACAAATAGTTGCAAAAAGTTCAACATGTATACAGTTTTTCCACTTAAGATTGAAACACTTCAATAACTTCGTTATTTTTTGTCGTGTCCAAAAATTGCTGTTGCTACTCATAACTATATGTGAAAATAGGAATTTTTCCACGGCTTACTCCACATGAAAGTGATGTTTTTAAATCTAGAGATGAAAATGAGAATGTCGAATTTATGATTTTTATAATTAAAATATTAACTAAATTTGCAGGAATCCAAAAATATCATCTATGTGAATGCAGCAATATAGTGCTATATGGAAAGAATGCATGTGTTAGCAACACATGCATTCACGGATGCGATTAAACAAACAATTAATAATTTGCACTGTCAGAGTTCGTTTTGAATTAAATTGAATTTAAAGTTAATGCAAATCTAAAATTATGGATTATATAAAATTGTTTATGGAAATGGATGAAAAGGTTGCAATGCTCCTTGTATACGGAGAGTGTAAAAGATATTCGCGTAAGATATTTATGCCAACCGATAACCTGATAGGCGGCATTTGTTTCATTCATATTTTTTTAAACTGGAAACTCAATGCATGAAAACGCTCAACAACAACGACAGTGATGGCGATTTTAATATAAGTGAGGAAGATGAAAATAAATAAATATATTGGCTTATGTAGAGTTCGAAAAGTCTGCATCCCTAAGAAAAATTGCTCAACAATTTAACATCAGCAGTAAGTACGGAGAATTTTGAAAAAGCAAAGTTACACAAATTTGAATACCAGTTCCACCACCATCATTATGCAAATTATTACGAAAGGGGGACGCGATATTTAAATTGGCTCATTAATAATAATGAACAAATGAACAATAAATTTAATTCAAGTATTTTATTCTCTGACAAATCTCGATTTACAAACTTAGGATTATTCAATAGGGCCTTATTGGGCCCAAGAAAATCAAACGTTTTTCAGAGACTGTATATCAGAATACATTCGGGTTTAACATATGGATGGGAAGTCCTGGAACAATATTAACAATACATATTATTTTTGATAAGACATTGACATGCGAACAGCACTTAGACTTTTTAATCAATGAAATTGAAAATTTTCTGGATAATTTACCTTTGGCCCAAGAAGAGGAAATTTATTTTCAACAAGATAGTGCACCGCCGCATAACTCAATAATAGTTGTGGATTAATTAAATCAGAATTTTGGGGAAAGTTGGCTCGGGAGACGAGCCCCTGTCAGCCAGTGGCCTGGGAGGTCTCCTGATTTGCCCCCACTCGGTTTTTTCTGGTGGAGACACTTGACGTGAAGTGGGTTGGAACCTTTGATGTGAAGATAACACCGACGTAGTTTTCCACAAATCACCAAAACACCATATACTGCACTCGACGGGCGTTTCGCTAACCAAGTTGACATCACCTGGAGATGATTAAAAGTAATCTTATGCTAAAAATCCACCCTATTTTTAATTAAACTATTGTCGAACCGTGACTCGCTAACCAATAGATCGGACTATTGGTCCTCTGTCACTATTCATACTAATTTTACAATTTGTGATTTACAAACTTTCACATGCATCCGTCTGTCTAGTATTTGTTACATTCCTAATTAATCTTCCATTGCTATATATTCTACCATATTTGAGATGTAGCATATGCTTCTTGAATCTAGTTTGAATTGATCGTCTAGTTTGTCCTACATACATTTGATTATGGTCCTTACCGCTAATCTCGTAAATTCCCGACTATTTCTTTGTTTCAATTTTGTCTTTTGGATTGCTTAAAACTTGTTGTAGTTTATTTCACTATCATACCTATATCTTTAAAATCGTACTAATACCACAGGTTGTAACGAAGTGATTTTTACGTTAATAGTTTTCTATTGTAACCAGACCGAAATGAGTTTTTCATTCACTTTGGTATACCCTGTATACGATAACTTGTGTTAATATTTCTTTTAAAAGAATTTTGAACCAAAGTTAAATTTATTTTGGCAAGTCCAGTATTTGGAATAACAATTATAATTGTTTTCGACCGGTTCCTTTCCAGGGTAATCTTAGTTTATTTATTATTCTAATGATAGATCGTTTATTGTGTTTGTACTCAATAAAGTAAGAGGAAAGTAGTTTAATTTAATTTAGTTTGATTTCAAAGCAAGTTGAAATCATTTATTCATGGTAAATAAATATGTTTCTATTTGTTTAATAATTTACCGAATAAGTTATTAATCGATTAATTTTTAAATAATAGTACTTGGCCGTTTTAATTTTTTTTTTTCGGAAATATAGTTTAAAAATTATGAGAAAGCGATTCCCAGCCTTGGCATATTTTATAAACATTTGTTTATATGAATTAATGCAGGAAAATTATTTAAATATGACGCACCGATATAAGCTGAAATAACCTGTGCCACGGACAGCAGTCGACCCGCTTGCACGTCGCACAGATCACCATTATGTGGCAGGCGTTTGCATATAAATTGAATCACACATCTTGAAAGAATCACTTGTTCTCCAGTGAGTGCTCAGGCAAGAAGCACTCAGTTCCCGACCTCTAATGCACTCCGCAATCAGGTAGTGGTAAGAATAATTTTGACCGTTTTACTGTTTTTATTTGTATTTCCGTTTTATCGTTTGTGCCCGAATTTACTATTGTATTATTTTGTCCGAAGTGCCTGTTTTCCGAATAAGTCAGAGATATTCGGGAAATTTCGCGATTCATTAATAAAGTTGGGTTATCTATTCAACGACGAACATCGGAATTATTCGGTTGTCATTTTATTTGGTATTGACGTAAAGATAGGACTTTTAATCCTCGATCTGTGGAAAGAGTCCCATCTTAGTCGTAGTTGAATTAAAGTACCGGTGAAATCATTAATCCTAGATCTGTGGAAAGAATCTCACTAGGTGCTCGGGGAAGTAATGCATAAACCGTTCCTTCCGATACTCGTGTTCACTATAACTAATTTGTATAAAAAGTAAGCTTGAAGCTGATTTGATAACCTATTGCTCTAATCTTTCACTAACTAACGAAAGTTAACTTCGAGTATATCCAGTCACTCACGCATACCTCTGGTTTAGAAGTTTAAGGGACAGTTTACAGTTGAAAACCCGAGTTAGTAAAACTGAATTTCTGTTCTGTATAGTTAGACAAGCATCGGGAATATTCGGTTGTCATTTTCATTTAGTATTGACGTAAAGATCGGACATTTAATCCTCGATCTTTGGAAAGAGTCCCATCTCAGTCGTAATTGCAATAAAGTACCGGTAAAATCTTTAATCTTCGATCTGTGGAAAGGATTTCATCAGGTGCACGCGAAGTGGCAAAAGTGAGGTTTTTAATTCTCGATCTGTGGAAAGAATCTCACTAGGTACTCGGAGAGGTAATGCATGAACCGTTCCATCTGCCACACGTAGTCAAGGAGTCCTAACAAGGGACATTAGTAGCGAGGCTAAAGTTATAGCGCGCTCGCGATTAGACAGTTAAATATACCGTCTGTCCCTGGACTGACCTCCTGCACTTGTGACATGCTTGCACTCCGTAACCGCTTACCACTGAAAATACCTGCTGCACCGACCGCCTGCCGTAATACCGCCTTAAGCATTAATAACTAGGGTTATTAACCGCTTGCTGTAAATACCAATAGTAGTAGCTGCCATAACCGTGCTTTATTTCGAATTACCGCGTTCTTGCTTTTGTAGATACTGAGAGTAAATATTTGATAGTAATGCCGTAGTAGTAGTTTCCGTAACTTAGCTGTACATGATATAACTGATCACCGCTTTTGCATTACATAACCTCTTGCTTGGTTTTTTTTTGGTTGCTTACTTGTAATATAGGTCAATATTTATGTTTGCATTATAATATAACTGTTGTGTATATATTTTTTTTATTCTTTTGTGAAGCAGTCTTAAATAAATAGAGTAAGTGAAGTTGAACTTCTGACTTTTATTTAAAGCAAAGATATAAGTAAATAAATCTGTTTATACGCCGAAAGTCATTTTCGGCAGGTAAGCTGAAGTTGTTCATTGCTACGCAACTGACAACCACACACGCAGACCGCCTAGATATTCCGTTTCTTCACTGAGTTACTCTAGCTTCTATCACACAGCTGATAGAATAATGTGCTGTTCCTACACTTTAAAACAGGAACTGGCGCTCGAGACCGTTACTGTAATAAAAGTTCAAAGTATCGTTACTATACTGAAGGGTGCCAAAGTGACACGTCATACACACACAAATAAGCATTGTGGTGGTAAGTACGTCACAAGGTAAATCGAGGATTGAATGGAAGCGATACAAATTTCAAATTGTCTCTTTCATTTAAAAAGGTAGAGGAATTTCGAAATGTCTCTTTAAATTTACGTTTCCTAATTTTTTGTCAATTAAATTTACAGAATATCCATTACTCACAGAGATATCCTTAATCAATGCATTTTCTACTTTAAACCTCTCCTTATTGAGGGGGAAACTTAATAGACGATGAACTAGAAAATTAAAACTAGCTATTTTGTGTTGAGCACAGTGGCCATAGTTGTAGCAACCAGTTGCGTTAAAACAGACAATCCGATAACACCAAACATGTAACAAACTTTAAAACAAATACCTAATAATTAATAGTTTCTCTGATGATGGTGCAATATACCGAAACGTTAGAAAAAACTAATAAAATTAGTCATATCTGACTGAAATCCCCAAAGAACTATCATATATTATAACCAATATTGGGTATATTGTTCTGAAATTTTGTCGTAATATGTACAAATCTATATTTTGCCAATATTGGTCCTATTTATCTATATATTTCTTCAGCAGACTAACTAAAGGAAAAAATCCAAAACTCTTAATACTTTAACCGGTGTGTGAGATATAGGAGTTAAATATATTATTTTAACTTGATTAATCAACTATATAGATTAGCAATTATGGAGAAAAATATTCAAATATATGCTCAACAAAAATATTAATCAAAAGAAGTAACAATAAACCTCACGATGCGAGATGAAGACCGAACATAGATAGGTATACACGACTAAAATAGACATCTTCCTTGAACTGATGGTTATTTTCTCTATTTTCATATAGCTTAAATATCACCAGCCGCCTCTGATTACAACCACACCCCCCCCTTATAAAGTAAATCATTAGTTGCCAATATTTACAAACAATATGTCCCCAATAAAGAAACCAAACATAGGCACAATGTTGGATACAACATTTCTCCAATAAAGAAACCAAACATAGGTCCAGTATTTAATACAATATTTCTCCAATAAAGAAAATAAAGATAGCAATATTAACAAGACTTAAAGGATCGATATAAAGGAATCTGACATTTATATGTTGACCCAATAATTCTGAAACATATTGGGCGAATAAAATTGTGCGCTGGAGTAAAGACCAAAGTATGGAGACCCTTACATAATAAAACTGTCTAAAATTTTATTGTGAATTTGCTATCATAAAAAATAAAATTCCAATAATGTATCGCTTACAATAGAAATACTTCAGTATTAAGAATAAAGTACATTATATATTATTATAATTACTGCAATAGCTGAATTTACTTTCGAAGAATAAACTTTTGCTATAGCCTTGCTGATAGTAATGTGTTGGTGGCAATGCATATCTATCAGAAGAGGTTTTCAGCTAGAAAATTACCTCGTGGTAAAATATTTACGAAGACAATCCGTCAACAAATAAAGAAAATTGCAGCAGAACTAAATGTGAGTCATAAGTAAAACCAGCCCGTTTTAAGATATTGATTGGCTTCGGCGAGAGGGCATGGTGTAACGCTCAACTCTTATATCATACCCATTAACAGTAGTTGTTTATGGTTGTCATATACATAGGTACCTGCATAATTTATAAACATTTTATAATACTCTCTGCTAAACTTCTACGCCGTAGTAAGGGGTATTTTTAAAATGAGCCAGGTGTATATATTTTATTTTTTGTCATTTTAGATTTTTAAAATAAAAAATCTGTAGATTCTCTATAGATAAATAAAACAAAATACACAATAAGTGAAATATTTTATAAGTGGCCGATAGAGTATACTTTTTATTTGATGAAAAAGCGTACAGATTGCTGATTTATCCTCGGATTTATGCGAGGGTTTATAATATAAAATTATTTTTGTGAAAAATTTAATGGGGGGGTTTTCATTTTATAACAAAAGTTCTGAAAATTATATACGATATTCCAACAGGCATAATTTAAAATTTATTATTTAAATAAATCAGATACCATATAATCTACGAATATGTTTATTGCATGAGTATGAGAAATTTATGTCATATTCATGTGAATATTTGCGGTTTATTGCAAAAAAACTAGCGGCATAAAGTTCATGTTATAAAGTTTTTATTACCTGCAAGTTGATGCACACATAAAAATTCCAGCTTGTAAAAGTAGGTACTTTATTATTTCTTTGAGATTCTAAAATAAACAATGAAAAATTTGTTTCCTGGTGTAAAATTATCAGATAGGGCGATTAGATCATTAAACAGATTATTATTTTACTGGTTAAAACACAGGTTTCCCCGATTAGATATTTATAGAATATTATATTTTTCCTTGAAATTGTTTGTGTTCTTACTCTACTAAATAAGTGCGTTTGTAACAGGATAAAACATTAATTTAAATGTCAAACAAAGAATTTGCATGAAAATTATTTCACAACATTCTGCTCTTAAGATGACATAAAAGTGCAAAGTGCCTTGAAACTGTTTCTATTGCCGATAACCAAAAAACAGTTATAAAATCCTTAATAAAGATAAATTTAGTAGATAAAATTACGAGCATAATTGGTTTATTTTATTTTATTTGTCAGTGGTGTGCTCAGGGAGGGACTAGGGTGGCGCAAACCCCCCCCGTGCCGCTGTCTATATTCCCGTCCGAACGCCCCAAGCTAAACACTTCGTTAATAAATTCGACAAATAATTATAAAACATAAATCGGTTTTTTATTTTGTGTTTAGTGCTATTAATTAATATTAAAACTAGTGCTGGCAACTGAAACAGGTTTTCTGGATAACCGGTTAATCGATTTTGGATTATTCGCTGTTTTATATAAAATCGAAAACCGGTTCATCGGTTAACCGGTTATTAGAATAAACGGTTAACCGGGTAATCGGGTTGTCGAATATCCGTTTTTTACTAATTGCATATTCGAATAACCAACTATTCGGAAAATCAACTAATATGCGTTTCTTTTCTCTCAAATGTTGTTCAAATCTGAAACTACAGGCAGGCAGGTGCCACCGACGCTTGTTTAGTTTAGAATTTACATAAAACCTGATATATTTTGTATTTTGTCATTTTTATCGTAGTTTGCAAATATTAACTAAACACAATAATACTGTCCAGCGGGCAAAAAGAAGGCCCGCGCGGCAAGGAAAAGTATTGTCGATACCTGATAAGTTGCTAGCTTTCTGCGAAACCATAAACTATGAATATAATATCTCTCCCAATGAGTAGGTGCGGATGCAAACGATCGCAAAAATTTGCCATGCACTAATTCATTTATTTCATTTACGCTTAATTGTGAATAAAATGCAGAAATCAAATTCTTTCTGCAGGTCTTCTTTCCTCGACCAGACTGTACAAAACTACAACATTAAAAAGTCTAGTTAGATTTTTGTTATGACATGATTCATGAATGGCGTGCGCCGTGCGCTTGCTCTAAATAAAAGCAGGAAAAACAATCCTTTGCATTATTTTCTTTGCAGCTTTTATTTTCAACTTCAACGTCTCCTATCTTATTATGCAATATTTATATAGAATTAAAGATTGGGAGGTAGCGGAATACTCTGATTCTGTTCTCAAAATTAGAGAAAAATTTCTTTTATTTCCTTTTTAGCAATTTAAAACACGACAGTTTTCTGTTTATATATTTTCATAGAATAATCCTTTTGGCGCAGAAGTTTACTTAACAATTTTTTTTTTAATAATTTATAGTGGCTTAATATCCAAAGAAGGCGCGAAGAAACATTATAGGATGTCACAAATAAATAACTATAGACAATATATTTTTACTCTTGTGATCGCTAATTAAATATACATGTGTTTGTTGCTCTTACACATTCACCAATACTTTCAGCCCTCTTTATATTAATTTTGGATGTTACCGAGCTCTCCAAAATAACTAGTACATAATAGTTTTTTATACTAGTACCTACTGATCTACTGAAATGAATATAAAATTTATTTGTCTTCTAAAATCTAAATTGCTCAATCTAATCTGTTTTCTTATTAATCGGTTTTTCAAGTATCTGATTAACCAGTTTTCGGATAACCGATTAACTGGTTTCGGATAACCAATTAATCTGTTTTCGGATAACCGAAAAACCGGTTTTCAGATCACTTATTAACCGATTAACCGATTTTGATATATTTGGATACCCGGTTTTATCCAAAATGGGGTTTTAAGAAAACCGAATAACCAGTTTTACTTTTTTCCGGTTTTTGCTAGCACTAATTACAACCTAGTGGGATTAGGCCAATTAAAACAGAAAAAAACTGCTTTTTTAATCTAGTCGACACTTCGTTATATTCATTAGCATCCTCAGGACCTAATTAAATTGAATTTTTCTTGTTCATAATCAGTAGGAAATTAAATAACAGAAAAAAGAAATGTTAAAAGATACAGGTTGAAGTAAATGCAACATAAAACACATAAATGGATAGTGCAGTAAACAGCATTTAGTTTGTAAACATCTTTAAATAACAGCTACTCCCTATTTCATTGCCTTTGTTTGGCGCAGCCAGTCCACGTTTGGTGTTTTTTCAACGACACATGTTTAGTCATAGCAGACAGTGGCTTCACGCGTGTTACATATGACAGTCTAACTCGAACATTTTACATAACATTATATCACTGCTTCTGAAGACACAGTCCGTTTCGTTATTTTTTACATCCACTAATACACACCGCTAAATAGAAAATATGGAATAAATTTTAAAAAATTATATTCGCCATATCTTTACATAGTTTGAAAGTTTTCGAAGTAACCAAAATTAGTAAATGATGTAAACAAATTAATACCGCTCCCACCATTATAACATTGACCATTAGTTATACGTCAAAACTATAATTGTGTTATTCAGTGTAATTTTTAAAAAAGTTGCTTTCCGAATATTTCGGTATTTTGTATAATAATTTAAATAGTGTTCATGAATTTGCTGTTTGAATGTTTACTAATTTATTTAACTTCGGCCTGTTTCCACTATCCAGGCCAATCACTGACGCCAGGATATAAGCTCATCGGTACTTAAATGCACAGTCTTGTTATGCTAAACCCCCATTTTGCCGTAAGGTAGGTACAAATCCTTCATAAATGATCAAAAAGTACGTGATAAATTGGTACCGTTTAATTCGTGATTTTATGTCTTTCATATGATGAGGATTTTTGCAGATACATAATATGTGTCTAAAGAATAGCTTTCAACTATCTCTTGCTGACGGTATGACTCGTCGAAGCTGTTTTAGAGAACTAGTTGGTCACGTGGTTTTCAATCATTTATGAAGACCCTTTATATTTAGCGTTTATCACATCCCAGACACACGAAACTTTAACATCCCCTTCGAAAAAATATGCAAATCGCTTATAGGTGTATATGTCTGTGTAAACTAGAATTTACTCTTAGATTTGATTTATTCTGTATGTAGACAGAGCCTGTATACGTTTACCACGATACATTCATATTTTAAGTTTATTTGCGATACGAAGTCATAGTCCCCGTAAACTGAGACAATTTCACTTAAAACGTAAAGTGTGAAGAGTTCTGAAGTACAAAAAAGATTCTCTGTTGGAATATCATATTTTATATTTGAATTACTTTGAAAAATATATCAAATGTTTATTTAAACATTTTTACCGAGGAAAAGAAACACCTCAGAAATGTAGTCCATAACAGCATACTTTTAAAGTTGAAAACCTCGGAATTTTTACTGTAGTCATATATACCATTCGACATGGAAAGAGCATGTAATGATAAATGTGTACGAACATGCCATAAAGTATTATCGATATTATAAGTCTATGTTGTATCTTTTTTTCTTCACAAGTATGCCTTTAATCAAACAAAAATCATTTTAACCAGTGGCGGTTTATGCTGTACAAATGTGTTAGAAGTACCAGTTATTATAAACGTTACCAATTATGAATGTTTTCTAGAGAAATATTCATATTTGCACAAGTTTGGGCCTATTTTCTTATTTCATACACTACTGCTATGCAACGTATATTGTCTTTTGTTCCAGTTTTTCCCCGTTTCTTTGGTAAATTGCTCTTTCAAGTGCGCCAGCAATACTAATACATTTCTATATTTGCAATCAACTATACATCGTGAATATCATTAAAGTTTTGCCTCCAAAATATGTAGTAAAGATCTACTGTGTGCTTCTTCGTGAGTGGAATTTAATAAATCAGTTTACACTACAGAATTTGCTTCAATAATTTCGTCAAATCCTCTAGTTACAAATTTTAGAGAAGTTTTTTTTGAAAAGTTGTACTGACGAGGCAAAAAATTTATTAGATGCTTTTAATTAAGAACAGAATGAATTAACAAGTCCCAATTTTGAGACATAAATACATCAGGATTATCTATAATTCGAGTTATGGTTTCTTTAAGTTCTCTTTTAATTCATGGACAATATTTTATTGACATTCCCTCCATAATAACGGACCTTTTTTTTCAATTTTGCTCACACTAGATTGGCCAATAGGTGGACGGTCAGGTTGATTTTCATTAAATAAGTTACATACCTGCTGTTGAGTACGAACTCTATCACCAAAACCAATCATCATAAGCACCTCAATTCTATCTTTTTCCGCTAAATTCATTTTTTCGGTAAATAAATGTCACTTGAACTTACAGACACCTGATATTGGAAACTTCAATTACTTTTTGACAACTTAAAAATCTATTGAACGCTTACTATGTTAGTGCAATAAAGATCTCACGTTCTCTGTAAATAATACAACAAGTATTCATAATAAAAACGTGTTTACTACATCTTTGGAAACGTCTTTTGATCATCTATACAAATCCGTACAGAAATACAGGGTGTTACATTTAAAAGAACAAACCTTAATGTAATTAAACCCGCGTCTAACTCCTTCTCTGTTCGTATTCATTCTCCTGGGTCCAGAATCCCACGCAGGTTGCTATAGTTGCCCACGTGTGCGATGCTTGGATGACGCTCTCATACCAGAGCCACCCAAGTGGAAGCTACAAAAGTGCAACTAGCTCCCTGTCAGTGGTTTTCCTTTAGTGTCTTTTTTGAGTTTTGTCCATCATTTTAACTCAGCTACACCGTGCTGATGAAGACCAATTAGTCAGAAACACGTGTCCACGGTTTGCATCTTTCTACCATTTGAAATTTTTGCATTTTCCACCGTGCAACTTTCTTTATGCGGGCGTACCCGTTAATTCATTCAAAGAACCTTATTTTAAAACAAATTGTTGTCCTACTTTCGTATTTGTGCCCACTATTTTTAATTTTTAACATGTTCATTATGTGGTAATGTTTCTTCTTTGTTACGTAAGAGTCATACTGGTGTTTTATCATAACTCCATAAGGATAAAAATATCTTTTTTATAAAATTTATATTTATAAAAAATAATGAAACATAACAGTGACAAATGTTATATGCATGCTTTTCGGAACACAATACATTTATGTGCATATTGTACTTGACCATTAACTTAACCTAAAACAACAGTATGTTTTTAGCAGTCTGTCAGTTTCTGTTTTCTTTAACTGCTATTAGTTCTTGTGCGCGTATAAATTTATTCAATTCATTTAAATCTACTAAATATGCCTAGAAATAGATATTTAGACTTAACCTATAGACAAAACCGCAGAAGAATTGTTGACGCTGTTGAACACGTTGAAGCCATTGTTGTCAATAAAGAAAAACCAATTTGATATACAGATGACACTGGTAGTATTAATGGAAGTCCAGTGACAGAGCTGAAATAATTCCTCTCTACACACTGGTTGTAATGAACTAAATCCACTTGAAGACAGCGAGATACAATTTTCTTTAAATGAAACACCCGTACTTAACAAATCTGTTACAAAATATGTTATGAAACATAATGTAATGTAAAATTACATTACAGAATAATTTAAGAATGTGGACAAATAAATATTTACCAAGTCATTCCGCAGTCAATGACATCGCAAATTTTAAAGAAAAACTTGCCTGAGCTGTGGTTATCTATGGATGCTTAAACCCTCTTGAATACCATAAGAGTTGTTAAGACTACTTATGTTGCATCAGATTCCTATATACATATAAGTTTACGAGAAGAACTATGTAATAGTGTTAAAAAAAAGTAGTATAATTCCACTCGACTATATGCACCTTTAATTCGATTTATTATTAAAACGGCTGATTAACACGTTTAATAACAAGAATTAGTTATTTAGCAAAACTGTTTGTATATATATCGTAGAACACTAAAGATATTTAAAAACAAACTTATTCACCCTTCTCTCTTTAATGACATGAATTAATGCAGTGCTGCAAATTCAATTTTCTCTTGCACCCAAATATTTCTACATACTTATATTTATATAAAGATCATAACTTTATAAAGTATTACTAGATTATGTCGATTCTGTGCATAACAATAATTATTAATTCTTAATTCTGAATTCACTTAATTTATTTTTAACCAACCCTACTTCCGTAAAAGTATTTAGGTTAGAAAATGACTAAATCTGTGATCTGTGCTTGGCCTTTAACAATATTCCGGCGCCTGTTGCCGCCATGTTTTTGATCTCAGCTTCTTGACGGCTATAATTGTTTTATGAATATTTGGTAACAGTAAAGGAACGAACTTATGAAGATAGCATATAGCAATAAGAGTTTTTAGTGCTGAGATTAGTCAGAGGTGGTACACTACATGGATTCTACATTCGACATAATTGTTACTTATTGGGGGAACGTGTATTATCTAATGCTTATATGATAGATACAAGATTTGGTTGACTTGGTATTTTTTCTATATACACCATTACTGGCATTTCTTATTAGGTGTTTTTCAATATTTGTTTCAAGTGACTCCTCCGTAGAGACCTCCTGTATCCGCCCTTGAGGTTGGTACACAATAAAATAGCAGGAAGAAATTAAATATTTCATTATTTAATTAAAAAACTGCTTTGTAATTATTGAAACAAATTATAATAACTTCATAAATTCGATCATGGGAACTCCCGATAAATCTAATTCCTCTGTATTAGTATCTGATGAAAATGTTATTAATCTGTTACAAAGTATTAAGAGATAAGAAAATTATAATTATTTGTTCATATCGGTCTAAAAATAAAATTCACAATACCTGCATTTGTAATAACCAAGCGTCCAAAAAGGGCTGCGTGTGATTATTCTGGTGGGGATTCCAACAGTCTCCCGGATGTGCTGGCTATTTTAATCCTATAATTTATTTTACCTTTAATTTACTCAATTTCACAATTTAAGTATGCTGAGCGCCAACCAAATTAATACATCAACTTGGATTTTAGATTGAAGTACTTTGAACTTGAAACACTTATCTCAAAAGAGCAGGTTCTAGGGCATTATAAATTAAATTTAGGCCAAGATTAATACCAAATGATCATATAATGATTTCCAACTTTTTACAAAATAATTAACAATCTGTCTCCTTAAATTTACTAATGTTCTGACATTGGTTTTAAATAGAGTTTATCATATACCAAGTTCCTTATATTTCTAACACTTATACGCAAACAACATTAACTCCGTCTCCTTCGTTCACCCTTGAAGTTTTCCTCTTCTCGTATTCTTCAAACTTCTTATTATTTTCTTAAATTTAAATTCTCCCCATCTGACATTAATTTTGACATTCACTTTTCTAATATTTAATTTCTTCACAAACCAAAGATTTTCTAAAGGTTTTCTAAAACAATAATTAAGTAGCCGGAGACTAACCTTTTATTACTGGACAATAAATGTTTTGATTTCCTTATCAATTTTGCATTCAATTATTATTATTTTCAATCTTCTTTCAATTTTATTAATTATCTTCTGTTTAGTTATTTATTCTGCTTTAACTTCTTATACTGCACTTTATTTATAAACGCTTTATTTCTTTACTATCTTGTATTTTTACCCGTTCTTCATCTCTTGTCCTTTTTTTTCTCTCACTACAAGAAAACTTCCCCTTCCACTCAAATTTTTGTTCATCTCCACAAATTTTTTTGTTTTTCCTAGTTACCCTGGATGACTAAATCAACTGTGCTATACTATTTGAAATTTATATTTCATGGTTTCCAAACTGACTTCAAGTAACTTATGATAATTGCATGCTTCCTCAAATTTATCACTTTCACTTTTATTTTAATTACAATCTTTTGTTAATTATCTGTATGGTATGTACTTCTATATAATAACAATATAACTTAAATTCTAATAACTATGTTCATTTAATATTTTTTTATTTCTTGCCTCATGGCTCTCAACACATTTTGTTATTTCTTTACTATAAAATATTTTATGGTTATATCAAACAACAATTTTCAAATTTGACCACAGTATTATTACTAAATTACATTTCATGATATTACTGCTCAAAGTAATTGCCAATTTAGCTGATTTCTTATCTGTCCCTTTTAAACAACTTATTTTTAATGAACCATGAATATTGTGACAATATATATATATATATATATATATATATATATATATATATATATATATATATATATATATATATATATATATATATATATATATATATATATATATATATATATATATATATATATATATATATATATATGTATGTGTGTATATATATATATATATATATATATATATATATATATATATATATATATATATATATATATATATATATATATATATATATATATATAGCCGTCAAGAAGCTGAGATCAAAAACATGGCGGCAACAGGCGCCGGAATATTGTTAAAGGCCAAGCACAGATCACAGATTTAGTCATTTTCTAACCTAAATACTTTTACGGAAGTAGGGTTGGTTAAAAATAAATTAAGTGAATTCAGAATTAAGAATTAATAATTATTGTTATGCACAGAATCGACATAATCTAGTAATACTTTATAAAGTTATGATCTTTATATAAATATAAGTATGTAGAAATATTTGGGTGCAAGAGAAAATTGAATTTGCAGCACTGCATTAATTCATGTCATTAAAGAGAGAAGGGTGAATAAGTTTGTTTTTAAATATCTTTAGTGTTCTACGATATATATACAAACAGTTTTGCTAAATAACTAATTCTTGTTATTAAACGTGTTAATCAGCCGTTTTAATAATAAATCGAATTAAAGGTGCATATAGTCGAGTGGAATTATACTACTTTTTTTTAACACTATTACATAGTTCTTCTCGTAAACTTATATGTATATAGGAATCTGATGCAACATAAGTAGTCTTAACAACTCTTATGGTATTCAAGAGGTTTAAGCATCCATAGATAACCACAGCTCAGGCAAGTTTTTCTTTAAAATTTGCGATGTCATTGACTGCGGAATGACTTGGTAAATATTTATTTGTCCACATTCTTAAATTATTCTGTAATGTAATTTTACATTACATTATGTTTCATAACATATTTTGTAACAGATTTGTTAAGTACGGGTGTTTCATTTAAAGAAAATTGTATCTCGCTGTCTTCAAGTGGATTTAGTTCATTACAACCAGTGTGTAGATGGACTTAGGTACATAACTGTTATTGGACTAATTTAGGAAAAGCTTATAATACATTTATAACAGCTATAATTGTGTTTTATGAATATTTGGTAACAGTAAAGGAACGAACTTATGAAGATAGCATATAGCAATAAGAGTTTTTAGTGCTGAGATTAGTCAGAGGTGGTACACTACATGGATTCTACATTCGACATAATTGTTACTTATTGGGGAACGTGTATTATCTAATGCTTATATGATAGATACAAGATTTGGTTGACTTGGTATTTTTTCTATATACACCATTACTGGCATTTCTTATTAGGTGTTTTTCAATATTTGTTTCAAGTGACTCCTCCGTAGAGACCTCCTGTATCCGCCCTTGAGGTTGGTACACAATAAAATAGCAGGAAGAAATTAAATATTTCATTATTTAATTAAAAAACTGCTTTGTAATTATTGAAACAAATTATAATAACTTCATAAATTCGATCATGGGAACTCCCGATAAATCTAATTCCTCTGTATTAGTATCTGATGAAAATGTTATTAATCTGTTACAAAGTATTAAGAGATAAGAAAATTATAATTATTTGTTCATATCGGTCTAAAAATAAAATTCACAATACCTGCATTTGTAATAACCAAGCGTCCAAAAAGGGCTGCGTGTGATTATTCTGGTGGGGATTCCAACAGTCTCCCGGATGTGCTGGCACAATTTGATCCTCAGAGTGGGCAGTTGCCGTAGGGGCTACACAGCACGCCCCCGTATCCATAGCCCCTAGGGGCACACTAGGACAACACACACACTCGACAAAGCAAGAGTTTCATTCACGAGATTCGGCAGCTGTTACTTTCAAAATTCGGCGTATTGACACAAAAAAAAAGGATAAACTAAAGTATTTGAGAAACTGGGAAGATCAGCTTTTACTGCTTGTAATGAATCTTCTTAGTTTATCATATAAGAATTGTATTTTTTAGAACAGTGTACTAACGGTTTCGGATAATTAATATTCAAAACATAACAAGAATTAATTAAGTGTGGTTTTTTGGAAATTAATTTATGAGATTTGTTAAAACTTCTTGCATCAAATGGAAGGACAGTTGAGGCAATTTTATTACTGCTATTAAGGCACTAAATAACTTTATGAGGCACGAATGAATCACATCTATTGAAAAAAAAGCCAATTCCAAGTGATGAGTACCCACGGAAGCTTCAGAATACAAATAAGCTGATCACATTCAATTTGCGTTGAAGTATGTTTGTGTTAGGCATTCGTGCGTAAACTGTACACGATTCAATTTAAAATTCACTACAAATAATATCATAAAATCATTTACAATAATGTCTTACAAATGTTATTTCAAATAATTGTTAACCACTTGCATCGAATCACCTCTGGATATCGTATTTATCAATTGTCAAATTAAATTTCACTACTGTCTAGCGATTTATATGGATCAAGAATTATAGTTAATTACGTGGTAATGGAGGGAGGAAATCATTTTTGCTGTTTTGCTAAGAGAAAAAAGTCACTGAAAAGTCACTACTAATAACTACTAAACTGTTTATTAAAGGCAACCATAATTTACTAGAACTATGGGGTGTTGGGAATTAGGATTTCTCCTGTTGTGGTCCTGCGATGCAGTAGGGGCACTCTATGCTAAGCAGTGGCGTGTGATTGTTTTTATTTTATACGAAAGGACGTGTAAAGCACCATGTGGTGTGAAGAGTGTTTCACTTGCTGCGTAGTTACCTTAACAACGAGCGCACGCCGACTGGCTGATCTAGTGTGCTCTGCAATAGCAGGAATACGAGTCTGTTGCAGGAGATAGGCGTGAGACAGCGAGACTTGCCGATAAACGCTCCTGCTGTCGCAGGAAACGAAAACGAATTCGCGCAAGCGTCTCTACACCCACGACACGCGACACAACTGAAACTAATCAAATGATGTGGTCAAAATGGGTTTTATTATTGATTTTTTTATTTTAAGTTACCTGCGGTTTCGTGTCATTTGTTATTTATTCTACAATGTTTTAGAAGGTATTAACAATCATTTTTAAAATAAATTAAGCAAGAAGTTTCTTATGATACAATTTTTCCATTATATTTGACAAATTCATTAGAGTGTAACAATTATTGTTTTTTAATTTTTTGCCATAGATTTTTGATCTTGAACTGTCAATTATTTACTACTAATAAATTAAAATTATAACTAAGTATTTTAACTGTTAAAAAGTTAGTACGTTACAGATCATTTACTTTTATTAAGCATGAAGTTTTTTATGTAAATAGAAGTTTTAATGAAACCTAAGTAGGTAGAATGCATAATACGCGATCGATTATTATCAATATAAATTATTACGACCTTAAATTGTAGTATAAGATCAAATATACTAAATCGGCCCCGGTGGTCTTACAGATTCTTCCTGATGTGTAAAAAACAAATAACTAGTCAAGAATATTAAAATATAAATAAATTTATTAATAAAATTACAGTTAGGCAAAAGACTACACAAAGTATTACAATATAATAAATATGAAATGTTGTCTAGGGTCAAAAGTACTAATTACCAAAATATTTACGGATGCAATAGAATTTAATGAAAAAAAATTAATGATGCAAAAATTAAGAATGAGAACTAAGCAAAAGAATAAATATATATAAAACCATTAGGGTAGCTGTAAAGTAAAATATCTTTAAACTATAAAATACACAGTATAATCAAAAAATGATTTTTCTAATAAACAATTCAAAGGCACTTTCTCGAAATATAGTATTTTGGTCGAGCTGGCTTGAAAAAATCAAATACGGTGGAGTCGTAAACCTTCACTAGGATTTCCCCGTGATTGCTTCCAATAAGTGAATACCATAAAAATGTTTCCAAGACAACACTTTTACTATATGAATTCTATACTATAGACAAGCAGTATAATATAATCTCCAAAAATCAACTTCCATTAACTCAGGCCCGCGAATTAAGGTCGTTGCCAAACGGACTTTGTTTTTAAAAAACAAATATATGAACTTAATACATTTATTTAAGCACGTTCACAGTTACATGGATTCGAAGTAATAGAACGAAAATATAAGGTTCAATTTGCCTTTATATAATCTTTCTAACAGATTGACCATTCATTATATTAAAAACATGTTTAGATTACTTAATGGAAATATATAGAAATGTATATAATAAATATCTTAACATTACTCAATTAACAAGCTTATATTTATATGTTTAAGTTAATAGGTCGAAAAACAGGAAGCTGTTGGTGGTCCTAACTAACAATACATATATTATATTCAATTATATAACTCGCGCCTAGCACTTTTGGCGCCCTTGTGCAAATTTAAAATAACACCCCAAATTTGTATTATGTTCATATGTGAGTACAGATACGGGTTAAGTTAGGTATTATTATCCACTATTGAAAAATAATTTTAAAAAGTATTTTCATAAATTTATTTTCATTTTTATATTTTACAAGTACAAGCCATACAAGTATTTTCTCATTGAGGTACATAACATAATTATAAACTTATAAAAAACAGAAATATATTCTAACAGTATTACAACTCAAAATTTTTGTATTTTAGTGTCAAATGTAATATATGATACAAAAGCACAAGAAATAAAAAAAATATTTAAAACATTAAAAATACTCGTTTATATATCACAGGACGAAACTGATCGACAAATAAAAACAAAACAATATATTATTTTAATAATGCAACATGTCACCTTTTAAAGGTTAATATCCAGGTATTGTTATTAATATTTTAGCTAAGTGAATTGATCTTTTCGTGCTTTAATTTTTGCAAATTGTTTGACTAAATCTTCGGTGTCTAATTCTTTTAGCTGGTCCGATTCTATTGAAATGATAGCAAGATTACTGAGTCGGTTTTGCCACATGGTCGATCTTAAATAATTTTTTATTATTTTGAGTTTTGAAAAAGGTCGTTCTGCGGTAGCAACAGAAACCGGCATTGTTAATAAAATACGAAGTATTATGCTCGTATTAGGAAAAGAATCCATAGTTGTTAATTGTTATATAATTTAAAGTTTCTTCTGGAGACGTAATAACTTTTTCATCAAAATTTTGTAAATATTGAAATTCTTTAACAAGTTCCACGGCAGTTATGTCTCGTTCATTGCGAGTTTTGTCGTTTAATAAATTTTCAACTTTTTGACATAATTCTAATTGTTCGTTTTCAGAATAATTTTTAAATTTATCAATATTCCATAAAAACGCGAAATTATTAGAGTAAGAATCTCTTATCCACTGATGTTATGATTACATCTAGAGCATTAAAAAAACAATCAACTTTGAACTTTATAGTTTCGTCGTGGATCGGTTCATCGTCACATTCATAATCAAAATGTTTTTTTTATTTTTCGCGGTTTTAGACCTCTTTGTTTTTTGAATTTAGGTTCTATGTCTAAGCTGAATGCTATTTCTTTAGCATCAATCAATAGATAATTAAAACCTTTATCGGAGCGATAAGCTTTCAAAAAATTATTCAAATTATTTAAATGATTACAACACTGAGCAACATCAAAGTTCGGTTTTTGAATAATTTTACTATCAATGTTAACTCAAAATATTATACCACAATATAAGAATGCAAATGAACTCAAAATTTTACAATTTTTTGGCCAACGATGCAGTCAAATTTTTTACGTTATTTTCAAAGTTTCCTTCGCTTATTTCAAACAGAGCATCATAAACCTCCCCAAGTTGATACCTTAAAGGAGTTATTGCATCTATTCTACTAGACCATCGAGTATCCGATAAAGGTTTTAAAGTTAAATTTGTTACATTAGATAAATTAGATTTCAGAATTGACCAGCGTTTAGTAGAAGCTGAAAAAAATACAAACAGTTCTTGAACTAAAGAAAAAAAATTGATGCTCAAAGTATTCGATTTTGCGGCATCATTGACGACTAAATTTAGGCTATGATTGCAACAAGGAACAAAGAAAGCTCGCGGATTCAAATCAAAAATTTTTTTTTGTAGACCATTATGCCTACCACGCATATTTGTCCCATTGTCGTAACCCTGACCCCACAAATCGTTGATATTTAAGCCTTCTTTCTCTAACGCCGACAAAAGAAATTTTGTCAAGCCTTCACCCGACACATCATCTATAGGACAAAATAATAAAAAATGTTCTTCTATACTAATTCCCGTGCTCTTTAAATTAACAAATCTTATACAAACTGAAATTTGTTCTTGGTGACTAGAGTCAGGAGTGCAGTCTAATAATATTAAAATAAGTTTCGTACATTGCAAGCTCAGACAGGAAAAAAACGCTTGGTCGCTCGTTGCAAGCCAAATTTGAAGCTCAAACATGAATAAAATCAGATTTGTTTGAGTTTACACAATTCATGTTATCATGTTACGTATTCGATCGAATAAATGCTATTATTGCGTACTCTCATTTGGAAAATATATTATTTTCGAGAAGTAATTCGGTTCCCTCATCTCAAAGAGTAAAAATAAAAAAAATAAACAAATAAAAAACAATGTAATAGCTAGCAATTCCTTACTGGGTTTTTTTATCATTATAAATTTTGTTTTGACAATTTTGTTTGTCGCTTTATCTTTTTTTTTACTTTTGAGTTTTGGGGCTTTTCGGCGCCGTCGTGTACCACACGACTTTGCCCTTATGTACGGCGCGGGCCTGCATTAACTTGCCAAATTGCCAAAATCCAGTATCCAAATATCAATCCATGAAATGAGTTATGTTTTTATACCATAGGAAAAAAAATGTATCAAAAAACTGTAGGTATCGAAACGTAAGTTCCAAAACGTACGGTGCCAAAAATGCACGGTGTCAAAAACGCACTGTGTCAAAAACGTCTAAAATAAATTAATAACAAAAATTATTTAAAGTTAACCTTCAAACACGTGGTCATTAAAAAAAGAAATTAAAAATTACTACTTGCCTAGAAAATCTGGATATTTAGTTTGCCAATAAATCCGATTTACAAATCGAAGACTAGTATTAATTAACAAATTCCAAGACGAAAAGTTCCTATTAATATATGTCCTAAACTACTTCGTTAGAGGATGTTGAATTTGAGTTTTATTATTTATTTTAAATCTTTTCTTAAAGATATTTAAATGGAATTTCCTTTAAATCCCATAAAAAATATCGATCTTCTCAACAGCACCAGCTTTTTAGTGCTCCTACTTTTTCGTTATTTTGCCAAATATTTTCTAAACAGTGCAAAATACGAAAAAAATTGCAAGATATCAAAAAGTTTATGAAAAGAACAAGGAACTTGACTAAAACAGTTCGCAGTAAAAAAAGAAGTGAGGAGGGTTTTAAAGAGTTGATGACCCCTAAAAAAGTATTACCCTGTAGATTGCTGTAAAATCAGTAAAGCTATATTGTCGAGACTAACAAGTAATAGGTATACCAAATTTGAATCAAATGTCCTTAAAAATGTATGAAATACATGGAGAAAACAAAAAAAATAATATTCAACACTCAGTTTACGAAACATTTTAAGACATATATTAATAGGAACTTTTTGTCTTAAAATGTTGTAAGTTTTATTGTACTTTTGGCATATAATTAATTAACACCCTGTATATCAGTACTTACTGTTTTGCATTACAAGAGGCAACGAGACAATAAGTATTGAAGAATGTCTATAATTATTGATTTGTAGCATCTCTTTAAGTATTGAGCCACTGTCCTACAAAATATTCAAATATTTTTTTTAAATAAACCTATGCGCCAAAAATGTTAGTCAGGAGTTGGTTTTTTAAAAAATGTTTTTGCATATCCAAAAAATGTGTGACAATCCGAAGAGATGTGGTAAGTAGAAACATCATTATTAATCTCATAATGTCTCATGTGTCTATGAAAATATGTATATAAACAGAAATCTGTCGCATTTGACATTGATGCAAAAATCAAATACAACCAATGTATGACAGTACTGCATGTTGCTTTACATTTACATAGCCCACTAAATTAAAACGCATACGTTCTTTTCTCATTAATTACGTTAATGGCAGTAGTAGCTTTTACCTTGAAAACGTATTTATGAATGAGCAAATCCGTACACTATTCAGTGTAGCCGCAGTCAATTTGTATTGTAAAATCAGTGTTTACTTCACTCTTTACTAGTGAGCCGCAGGCCCAACATATTAAAATTGTGGTAGGGTATTAAACGACGGCCTATCGCAAGTTCTGATTGGCAGACAGATCGTAAACAGACCAGCTTACGAGTTGCCGCGATCTAACTTGTTCTGCCAGAGGCGTCACATGCAGGAAGCAGATGAATAAATAAGAGAAAGGCCAATCATTTAAAATATAAATATACGTATCATATCAAAGTAAGCATTGATTAAAATAATTATTACCTCATGAAAATATATAAAATATAACTATAAATTGCCATAAATCGAAAAAAAAAATTAAACTAAATAATATGCAACAAAAACACTGTTAGTTTTTAAAACAGTTAAGAATACAAAAAAAATATATCAATGATTACTACACAAAACAAAACAATAACTAAATATTCGTATGTGGTACTGTTTCACCGCAAATTATCTTTTTTTTATTTGTATGGCTCAATACTATTTTTTAAAAGAGACAAATGAGAGAATTTTAGATTCGTAAATAGGGACCCACCCTTTAGTCTTAAAGTAGTTGTTGAAAGTATCCACCTTGTCTCTCTCGGCTCAATACTATTTTTTTAAAAGAGACAAATGAGAGAATTTGAAATTTGTAAATAGGGACCCACCCTTTAGTCTTAAAGTAGTTGTTGAAAGTATCCACCTTGTCTCTCTACACATAACTGACACCTGCGGAAATAGTTTTCACGCACCCTTTGAAATATTCCGGATTGTTGGCTAATAGTATTTACTCCTTCAAATATTTTGTATCGTAAATCGTTCTCATTAATGTCAGTTGCATAAACAACATTTTTGCCCCCAGAAGAAGAAGTCAATGGGGTTCAAATCAGGTGTGCGGGCAGGCCAGTTGTAAGGACCACTTCTTCCTATCCACCTGTCTCCGAACGTGTTATTTAAATATTCGACTACCATACGACTTGAATGCGCGGGTGCACCGTCATGCAAATACCACATATGTAAGCGTGTTTCGTAGGGAACATCTTCTGACAGTTCATGTAAATTATTTACAGGAAAATCTAAATACACTTGCCCAGTTAGTCTTTGGGGTAAAATACATAGGCCAATCAGGAAATCACCAATTATGTCAACTCAGACGTTAACAGAATATCTGTGCTGAGTATTTCGTTGAATTATGCAATGTGGATTTTCGTAGCTCCAAACATGTGAAAATTCCACAATCCATTTTGATTAAACTTTGCCTCGTCTGAAGATAGTATGTTGTACGTAAAATTGGGATTAGGAATTAGGATTACAAGCAATTAACCACCGACAGAAATTTTATCTAGACAAGAAATCAGCAGACAACAATTGCTGAACCCTCTGAATATGGTATGGGTATAACAATTGTTATTTTAATATACTGTGGACTTTCCCAATAGATACTCTGAAACGAAGGGCAAGCTTTCGAATATTTAATGACGGATATTCCTCTACAGCATGCAAAATTTGCTCTTCTGTTTCCGGTGCAATCCGTTGTCTTCTTCCACGATTTCCACATTTGGAAACAATATTGCCAGTTTCTAGCAAATGCCTATCAGCCTCTACGAAAGCATTTCTTGAGGGTACACGCGTTGCTGGAAATCGTTGTGCGGAGATATATCTCGCTCTCGCTAGGTTACACCGAGATTCACCATGAATTAATATCATATCGTGGTACTTTCTTAAAGAAAACCCGATATCTTGAAGTGAAAGAGAAATACCACCAGTATTAAAGAAGAAACAAAACTGAATATATTTAAACACAACATCGAATTAACAAATTTTGATGACAAATGTCATATGTATGTTTCATGTCTCATAATTTTGCAGATTTTTGTAGTAAAAAAAATTATGATATCATTAGAATTTCCTAATCATGGTTATCTAACAACATACCTAGTAATTTAATACATGTTGATGGATTCAACTTTATAAGAAATGATAGGAATTCGATGGGTGGTGGAGTAGGAATGTATCTCAAGGAAAATTTAAGGTATGAAATCTTAAATAATAAATTCCATGAAATATTAGAGCAGCTGAGGGTAAAACTTAATTTGTTTAATACAACATATATTATTGGTACAATATATAGACCTTCAAATAAAAATTTTTTAGATTTTATTAATATATTTGAAGATACTCTTTGATACTCTTGCTCCTGTAAAAGATATTGTAATAAAAAAACAAAAATCAGCTTGGCTGACTGATAATATACAAAAAATGATCTCATTAAAAGAAAAAGCTTTAAAAAAAATTTAATAAAACAAAAAATGATCAAAATTGGAATTATTATAAAAGTATAAAAAATCAAACAAACATTGCAATAGTTAACGAGAAAAAAAGTTATCTTGAGTTTTGTGTAAATAATAATGGCAACAATACTAAAACTATTTGGAAGAAATTAAAGAAAGTTAATATTTACAATAGAGCCGCAACATCCCCACTACATGAAATATTAAATAAACCAGATGAAATTAATACACACTTTTTGCAATATTCTTCAAACTTATCTCCTTTCGAAACTGAGCTTTTACAATTTTATAATCAAAATCAAAAAGCAAATTTTAGAGATTAATTTTCATTTACTGCCGTATCAGATACGAGTAATTACAAATATTTGTTAGAAATAAAATCCAAATCTACCGAGTCAGATCAAATTAACATAGACATGTTACTTTTATGTTGTCCTTATATATTGCTTAGTATTGTGAATATGCCTTTTAGAACGCGTTTTTCCTGATATCTGGAAAATATCACGGGTAGTTTCGCTGCCTAAAAAGGTTGATATATTTGACTTTTGGTGATTTTCGACCGATTAGCATTCTTCCAATGTTTTCTAAAGTGATAGAAAAAATTATTAATTTTTAAATCCGTGATCATATTAATACAGCCCTTATTTTACTTGACTACTCAAAGGTGTTCGATACGATCAGCCATGAAATTTTATTATCTATTTTGCATTATATTGGATTCTCAGATAATGCAATTAGTTTTATAACAAGTTACTTAGATAATAGAATGCAATTCGTAGAGACATATAAAGGTAAATCAAATTGCGAGAAAATATTGTGTGGAGTACCACAAGGGTCTATCCATGGTCCTCTGCTATTTTGTATATATACATGTAATATAATAAACTCTTTCAATAATTGTAAGGCACATTTATATGCGGACGAAGCTCAAATATATTTTTCGTTTTCTCACTATAATTTGAATCAGTCTAATTATATCATTAACGATAATTTACAAAAATTAGTTGCAATGTCAGATCGTCATAAATTAACTATGAACCCAATAAAGTCGTCTGTTCTCATATTTGGTAAGTGCAAAGAACTGGTACAAGCTGGCATAAAAGTTGCAGTAGGCGACAATGATTTAGTATGTACCAAAGTGGCAAAAAACCTGGGAGTTGAAATGGATACAGATTTACGATTTAAAAAACATGTAAGTAAGTGTACACAAAGAGCTTATGCTAATTTAAAGATGTTATACTCTAATCGGCATTTACTGTCACAATGTCTCAAAACTAAACTTACTAATTCAATTACTATGATGTCGCATATGGTCCTTATTTGGATAAAATTGTTATCAACAAAATGTAAAAAATTCAACAGGCATGTTTAAGATATATTTATGGTATGAAGAAATATGAGCATGTTTCACATAAACTCAAAGATGCAAAATGGTTAAATAAGGAAACAAGGCGAAAATTTCATTGTACTATTTTATTTCACAATATTATATTAAATAAATCGCTTCCACGCTTATATAATAAAATTAAATACCGCAGTGATGTTCATACCTTAAAATTATGATTACGAGGGCTGATATCATCTTCACCCCATAAAACCGCTTTGTATCGCATGTGTTTTTCTTATAATGTATTTTTGTTGTACAATAAAGTTCCAATTGATTATAAAAGTTTTAGCTTATCTAGTTTTAAGTTTAAATACAAAAAAAATTCTCCTAACCTCTTGATTTCATATAGATAATAGTACCTTACATTCTAAAAGTGTGTAATGAATATCACATCCTAACTGTAGTAATAATGATCACATTTTTTTAAGTGAATATGTATTCTTTGTAGGTATTTTGTGTTCTTTTTTATTCTATTTTATTTCTTTCGTATCGTATTGTATTTTCCTAACGTACTAACAATATAATAATTATAGTTATTAGATATTTGAATGAGGATGAAACTTAGATCAATAAATGTATTGTTTTTCAATCCCTTTTGTAGTGCATAATTTAAATTTTATTTCCAATTTGTCAATATTATTGTAATGATATGAACTGCGGATAAAATTTATTTATTTTTTTTTTTTTTTCGGTTTCCCGATGCCGGTCAGTCCTCCCGTGGCCTCCGACGCCTCACGGGAGTCGCGCCGGCGGATCAACTACAGCCACTCCCCACATCCCGCAGGGTTAGTGACTGTAGATACCAGAATCGTGTGCCCTAAGCAGACGGAGAGAACCCAGAATGACCGCCTTCTGCATTTGGCCTGCCAGCCACTCGGCTGATTTTTGGCAGGCCGGTATGATCTTCAGTTCCGAGAGCAGCGTAGGCTTTATCCCTCCGAGTACACCGATAATAAGGACGACCATTTTTACCGAGTAGCCTGGGTACAGCACTTGTAGCTCGTACCGGAGATCGCGATATTTGGTCCGTTTCTCCTCCTCCTTCAAGGTGATGTTTTAATCCGCAGGTGCCGAGAACTCGATGACATACATCACCTTGAGTTGATGGTCGAGGAGGACTATGTCAGGCTTGTTGGCTTGGATTAGCCTGACAGTCGGGAACGAGTAGTTCCAGTAAATCCGGCATTTCTCGTTCTCGACAACGTACTCAATATCTCCGGGGACGTAAGGCAGCACTGGTGTCTGGTCTACTCCGTACGAGTGCCTTAGATGGTAGTATAGCACTCGTAAAGCCGTGTTATGTCGGTGGATGTAGGCCGAAATCGCATATATGGGGCATGCAGAAAGTAGGTGCATGAGCGATTCCGGCGCCTGATGGCAGGTCCTGTAGTTGATATCAGGAACCTCTACACGCCACACGCGGCTACGGTAGACCAAGGTGTTGATGACATAATCCTGGCAGGCCATAATGAATCCCTCGGTCTCTGACTTAAGCCCGGCCGACCTTAGAAAGGCGAGGGTCAGCCTGGTCGATAAACCCAGTGTTTCTATGTTCTTATAGAAGACACCATGCTGGGGTTTATCGACGTGCTGCCGAAACAGATTTTCCGTTTCGGCAGCTCTGATTCGGGCTTTCAGACGATTTGGCTGAAGTTCGGTGACTAACTCAACATCAGCACCTCACCGGCCTCCTCGTCCGATGTCAAATGCGAGACTGAGTTCATCTGCGGCTCTTTTTGCTGCCTTGAACAGTCCTGCTCCCACTCCTACAGTTTCGTGATGTTTTACGAACCGCAAAAGGGGATCTGAGCTCCTGAGGATGTTACATGCCATACTCAGAACTACTCTGCCATGCGTACACTCCAGGTTCAAGAGTCCTCGGCCTCCCCGTTGACGTGGGAGGTACACACGAGGAACGGACGATCTAGGATGAATACCTCTGTGAATATTCATCATCTTGCGGGTATCTCTGTCTAATTGACGCAGCTCATCTATCCTCCACTTTACTACTCCGAAGGAGTAGAGCAGAATCGGAACGAAAGCCCATCGATAAAGATATAGGTTTCTACCGAATTTCACCAACTGAAATATATTCTTTTGTTAATGTAACTTTTTTCCTTCATATGAAGAAACTTTCATTAGCCTTGCATGAATTCATATAATTAAGCTTTTGACTGGTAGGTGGCTCATTTATGATGAGCTATGGTATTAAAATTTCGCTGCCAACGGTGAAACGTAAATTGCGCCGTGTTCTCCCTTTCGTGGTATATCGTTTGAAAAGGAAGCCGGTGAATCCAGTAAAGAAAGACACAAGTGTATTGCGTAAAATATTTTTTCTGTAACCATCCTTGCTAGTGTTAAAAAAACTTTTTAACTTGAAATTAAACAATATGATTTATATTTTTGTTTATTTTAGTTTGAAATTGACGTCCACTTGTTAAGATGGCAGAAAAAAAATCATTAGTAATTTGTCCAAATTGCTCATGATCTTTTTCTGTCATTGTTGTTTATGTCATTTTTATCCAAAAACGTTATTCTCAGGTGCAATATAACATATGGTTCACTTATTATCGAAAGTTTTTTTAGAAATATAATGAATGGTAATCCCATGCAAGACTGCGAAGCAGGAATTGCATTTTCCAAAGTTGGGATTGCCATGAGTTTACATTTCTTAAAACCTTTGTATTCTACAGCGTACTGTTATATTTAGGAAGAAAATAAAATTTTTTTATAAATGTCAAATTAACAGATGTTTATATTATTCGCACATGGTAACCTTGTTTTTAAAAGTGAACTTCATAATTACAATAATTGGAGGTCTTGATTGATGGGCATTACATACCTTATTTTTATTATTACTGTGGTACAAATTAAATATGATTTTGTTGTTTATTTCATTATTTTCAGATTTCAGATTTTTATTAAAAATATTGCAATAAATATAATAAAATTGCTAACAGTGTTTTTGGAAATTTCAAATTTTTTTTAATATGCGTCTAAGTGAGCAGCAGAGGATTAAGATGATATTAGTAATATTTGACCTCAGCGATAGGACCCAAACTGAATTATTTAAACAATAATATCCAGATTGTCCCCCTCCCTCACAATTCACAGTAAGCAAAATTGAACAAATAGAAAATTTGAAGTACATGGGCGTCAAAAATGTTCCAGAAAGGGGTCGTCCTACGTAGATGAAAATTACCATGACGAAGCAATAAATGAAGCAACTAAGTAATTTATCTGTATAATTTCCATGCAGAAATTCCGAGTGGTCAAAAATGAAGCACCTGCTACATAAGTGGTATACTTATGTTTATTATAGAGCTGGATATATATAGGTATTTCGAAAATAGGGTTCCAAACTTGCTATTGCGTGTAATACCTACTCATCAAAATTGGTCAAAAAGTTTTCATTAACATGTGGGATAAAACGCACCCGTAGGGAGTTAGAGACCTTTAAAGGGGTTGAGATAAAATTTGTTTTTGTTTCTGTTATTTGAAGAATGGTAAAAGATAAATGGATAAAATTTTGGCATTCACTAAGTTTTTTTATGGCGATTTTATGTGCTAGTTTATTTTTCATTTTTAGTGGCGGACAAGGGTTTTTCACCCTGTAACTGTTTTTTGTTCACCTTTCTTTTAATTTTTATCATAACGTTAGCATTTTTAGACATTTTTACTTAAAGAGGTCCCTCTTTGTTTACGTCTATATCGGCAACCGTTATCGAGTAAATTGATTTTTAAAATTTCTATTTTGTGCAAATTATTAGGCCGAAGAATGAATTTACCATAGCAAACAAAAGAGCAGCGTTGCTATAACGCTTGAGTAAAATATTGACAAACGTCATTTTAGTTTTGCAAAATATAAATAATATCAAGTGGTGATCATCTACAGTGTAACTATTGTCTTTTTGTAATGGAAGATTATTCAAATGCAGACATGACAGATATGCACTTTATTTAAGGCAGAGCGTCTGTAAACGCAACTCGATTAAAGCGTTTGTATACGGCACCCGACCGAAAAGTATTTCATAACGTTCATCAACGTTTAAGAAAGTCAGAGAATAGCTCTTTGATGGAAAGAGTAAATGATCGTGGGTGAGCCAGGGTTTTAAGAACACTGGCGATGGAAGAACTTTCTTGAATGGCAGAACAAAATCCAAGAATTAGTGTAGGAGCGTAAGTTTTGCTGTTGTTTGGCAAATTATTCGAGAATAACTTCTACACTGTGCATACAATTCTACCAATAGCTGTGGCAAAGGATGAAGCGATTAACAAATTTTTCATCTCGTATTTTGTTTACCGGTGAGGCAAGCTTTACTAGAGCCGGTTAATTTTCACAACGACTATGAATGGGCTGATGAAAATTCACATTTCTTTTTTCAATCGAGACATCAGATACGGTTTGTAATCGTTTAGACAGGCATTTTAGATGATAGACTTATCGGACTATTTGTGTTGTTTAATCAACTAAATGGCCAAAATTATTATAATTTTTTGGTCAACAATTTGCTGGAGGTTTTAGTAGATGCACCCGAGAATTAACGCCGAAACATGTGGCTTATACATGATGGAGCGCCACCGCCTTACATACTTAATATAAGACAACATTTACATGAACCGTACGGAGAAAATTGGATTAATCGAGGAAGTCCTGTTCCCTGCCCCCCCCCGGTCGTCTCATCTAAAACCCCTTGATTCATTTTTCTAAGGGTCATCTCAGGGCCAAAGTTTATGCAACGGCAAATAATAATATAATTGCGCCAGAGACTTGAACTCGCATGCATGGAAATAAGGCAAATTCCAGGAATTTTTTAAACAGTTCACAATTCTACATTGTGTGTCCAAACAGGAGGCGGTCATTTTGAACAATTATTGTGATTTGTTGTTTGTATCCATATAATTAAATATTGTATTTGTGATGTCAAAATTACAGTTTATTATCAGAGTTCAGTATCACCATTATTTTAAATGTTAAGTTTCAAACGTGTTAGTAATCCTAATTTATTGTTTTACATTCATTATTGTTTTGTTCATTGACTTCTATATACTCGTATTTTTTTCTTCGAATAAATAGTAACCTTCCTGATTCGTACCGTCATGCGTCATTATAATTGTCAAACTCAATTTACTCAATAACGTTTGCTGATTTCGACAACAAAAAAGGCCTTCTTTGAATAAAAATGTCCAAAAACATGGTAAAAATTAAAAGAAAGTTGAATAAAAACAGGGTGACACACCCTTGTTCCTCCCCCTAAAAGAAACGCTCATGATTAAAAAAAAATAAACTAGTGCATCTTATTCAGCATGAAAAACTAACTAAATGCCAAAATTTTGTTTCTTTGTCTATATAAAAAGACACAAATTTCATCTCAACCATCCTAACTTCCTACGGTTGTTTTATGCTACATGTTTCTAAGAACTTTTTGACTTATTTTGATGAGTATTACACTCTGTAGAAGTTTGAAACCCTATTTTAGAAACAATCTATGTATATGTAGCAGTTTTATGTGCTCTACTTTATTATAAAATAAAAAAATCATACCATTCAATAAAAAACCACTGCCAATTATTTGGGGATCAGAACTGCCTCACCGTAATAAAACACGATGTGTGGTGCAGTTTGTAGTAAAAGTAATTTTTGGCGCCTCAAAAAAAGGCATATTGGTGGAATGTCACTAATATTTTTATTTTGAAGAAGTAATTTTTGACATTTCAAAAAAAGTCACATTGGTGGAATGTCACTAATATTTTTTTTTGACATTTCAAATTGACGTTTCAACAACGTCACATTGGTGGAATGTCACTAATGCTTTAAAATTTGAAATGTCGAAAAAAATTTGACATTTCAAATTGACGTTTCAAAAATGTCACTAATATTTTTTTTTGACATTTCAAATTTTAAGAACCGATTTTGTTCATCAACGAACTCAATCTCTTCCTTGACCTCTAGAATGTGTGTACCAAATTTGAAAGCTTTATCTCAAAAACTGTAGCTGCTATCTCGAACCACACAGATAGACACACACAGACAGAAAAATTTTTTGTCTGAAATTTTGTGTATCGTCATAATTCGTCGAGATTCATCCAGAAATGCAATAAAAATTTTCAAAATTTTTTTTACAAATATGTATCTTCCTCATTTTGAGGGGTGAGGAAGTAATATAAGATAGTCTAAAACTCAATGTAGATTCATAGGCGATCAAATTATTAAGTTGAAATTGAATATTTCCTGTTTAAACGAATGTGGAATCTAAATATTTTCTTTGCTTTTGTAATTCAGTGGTTAAAAAATAATACATCTTTCAGCTCAAACCGGATGTGGTAAATGTAACAAAATAATAATTTATATTTATGATAGGAGTGATGTCACAGTAAAATATAACATGATGTTAAAAGTTTTAAAATGGCATTTTATTTATTGCGTATTACGAAAAAAAATTAGAGCGGCTAACTGTTTTCGTATTTTTGTTTACTATTTTGTTGAAATACTTACTGTAATCACTTTTGAAAATTCAATCCTAATGATAATGACGTACAAGAGATACAATAGAGGAAAAAAAACAATATAATCAAAACGTAATTAAAGCCAGAAAAAACTTGTTTTACCAAAAATCATCTATTTATTGCCCAAGCAAATTACACAAATAAGAAAAAAAGCTTTCATACAAATTTTATTAATTTGTTCTTATTCTTTCGATTATCATTAACATATTTCTAGCACCTTTTGTTATTTAAAGCGTATGGCATAAAGAAACGTTTCTTTACGTGAAAACCATAGGTTGCTAAGGCTAAAAAATATATTTGTTTGCTTTCCAACAATATACAGGGTGGGGCAATAGTGCGTCCGACTTCGATATGTCCAGTTCTATGATAGCTAAAAATCTGATTTAAAAACATGAATAAACTAGACAGAAAAGTCTATAACCGAAAATTATTTTCGAATATCCAGTATGAGCCAAGACAATTCTACAGGGTCAACTAACAATTTTTTTTAAATGGAATGCCATGTATATCAGAACATTTTTTTAAACCTTTTTGTGGCCTCCTTCCGTTCCTGTATTATTATTGACTCTCTCCCAACCACTAGGATGTAATGATTTTTTTCGTTGAAATTATGCCATTTACACGTGTATATTCAAAAAATCATTACAGTCACAATTACCGATTTTAAGAAATAATATGTTGGTATCAATTATGAGACATCTGTGTGATGACACTCAGCTATCTTCACTTCCTAAACGTATACAGGGTGGCCAAAAATAATTTTTAAATTTACAACTTTTGAACTGAAATTTTAAAAAATTTTCAAGTGGAACACCCTGCATATTTTGGACGATATGATATAGAATTGAGAAACGAACATTTTTTGTATGTATATCCCTATGGCTATTTGTAATAATTTTCGATTTATCGAAACACCTGTCCGTAGTGGCTTGGTTGTTTTTTGGGAGTATATGGCCATAGTCCGCTATATTTTAATTTTGAAACCCTTTTCTTTATTTTATTTGCACTTGCCAGATAGAAACGAGGAATGCACATAGAGCTCTATGTGTCGACTGCGCCCATCAAGCCACAAATGTAGCACATGGGAACATAAAGACACCAATTGTGTACTGTGTACTGTATGTAGTCTTTACCCTTGTGTTAGCTTTTATTCCTGATCTATACGATCCTAGATACAATTCCCTAACCTTAAAGCACACTTAGTAGGGTGGAATCGGCTCGGACCGGCCAGCAAAACTGCTGAAAAAAATAAATTACATGTTTTTAAATAGTCATGCGCATATTTATCCGGGCGGAGTCGGCTCGGTAAATAGCCTTCCGGAATGCCGGCCTGGATTGAGCAAATCCAGGCCGGCATTCCGGTAGCATTCATTGGCAGAAATTCGTTGCGAGCCGATTCCGTGCCGGTAAATGTGCGCATCCACACAGCATCCGGTGGCATGCGTCAATATTCCAGAGCCGTTCGGCTTATAAACGATGATATTCAGTACTTTTCGTCGACCATTCTTAATGAACAAACACCAAACACCACAAGGCTAGACAGGAATAATAAGTACACACACTATAGAGGGTTGCCTGGTAGGTATTTCGCGCTTCTCCATGAGAATTTTCGTTACGGGCCGATTCGAGTCATACTAATGTGCTTATTTGATTCCGCTCCGAAATATTTGCTGGTCGGTACGGGCCGATTCCGCCCGGTTAAATGGGCTTCAAGCTTTAGTTCCGTTGAGCTGACGAAACATGTGGCCGCAGCTGTATAATTGTTTTTTAGAGTATATAGAACTAGTCCTTCCTTCAGTTTCCTTTAATTTTAAGAAAATCAAGAGCCTTCTCCGACTATCGCTTATTTTAATCTTCCAGATTTTGTAGCATTTTTGGTACTTCCGTTTCTCTAAACTTCTTCACTATTCTATGTACAGAACATTGTGTAATAGAAACTCTGTTGGGATAAACAAAACTCAAACCACTTCTTGTGTTCTTTTTCTATCGACATATCCGACCATCCTTCCTCGATCCTCTCTTTCATTTTGAATAATTTAACTATTTTAATGCGAAGACAAAAGCCGAACTAGCCAGTTTAAATCCAAACTAATCATGTTCGTGGTTTCGTTTATATTTTTGTAATTTTTATTCCTTTCATTGCTTTATTTTTTTATATAACAAATAGCCCACAAAATATATTCACTTTTAATTTTATTTATATCGCTTGTAAAAGATTATAATACATTTTAAATCGATTTTTCTCAAAAAAATATCCAAATCGATAATCCAAAAAAATTAGGGATCCTTAGCCGATATAAATAATTTAAAAAATGTCAAAATAAATATTGACTGCAATTTAAAAAAAAATAGAAACAAATATAGTAACATTTGTACCATTATTAGTAGTATGTATCCAACATTTTTAATTTATTTATGCTGAATTTCTTTTTTCTTATTAAATGTTGAATTACGTTGTAGATACATCTAGAAGAAACTGTTCTACATAGAACGCATCACCCTATGGAATAAATTAGATCCAAGAGAAAATTTAAATTATTTTTCAACATGAATATATTCATTTACATGAGCAATGTTACCAGTGTTATACCAACCAATCTGTCGCCATACAAAACACTTAATATAATTTGCACAAGTTTATTACCATTAACAGGGATAATAACTTACATTTGAAATATTACCTACATTAATTAATTTGGTTACGCAAAGCGTGTTAATTAATGGCACTGTTGCATTGTTACTATGTCTGAGATAAATTATTAATTTTTATGACTCTTACGGCCCATAGTAAATAGATATTTATCATATTTTGCGACACTGTGGTTGTTAACGTTTAAAATTATACATGGTTTCTTAGAAACTGCTGACAAAGTACATTATAATTTTTCATTTTGGAAGAAGGTGCCGTACGAAAAATAATAACGGAAGATATATTCTCCATAAATTTTACATCTACAAGATTGATAGAGGCTTTCATGGCTAGTTGGCAGAGTAAAAACTGAAATATTTTACGTTAAATGCGGTCTGTAGTGACTAATGACAGCTAATAATATTGGATTGTAACCCAGTCAAATTGTTATTACATGTAATTTTATGAATAAATTGGACGAGTTTTCTATAAACATGTTAAAATAGTTACCTAAGTAAAAAATGCGATAAAAGTTGGGAACATGTTTTCATCTTTTAGGTTTATTAATGGTAATGGTAATGGTAATGGTAATGGTGGGGGAGGCTGACGCCTGGCAAGTAGGCCACAGAGGGGCCCTTTTTACCAACCCCCCAGCTGTCTCCTCAGCCATGTGCTTCTCTTGCTCCCTCATCGAATCTTTCTGACCTTCTGATGAAGGTCAGGATGTCACTCATTGCGAGGGAGCTCATCTCCTCCCTTAGAAGCGCCTCAGAACCGAAGATACTGTGTCTCAGGCGCCCAAATGCTTCACATTGTCCCAGGAAGTGATAAGATGTCTCTTCATCACTCCTGCATCTTGGACATGTAGGGTCTTCCTCAATACCTATCAATGATAGATGCCTCTTAAGTCTGCAGTGGCCTCTCAGAACACCGATTAAGAGATTCAGAGTTTTACGACTCCGTCTCAGCAACCAGGCCGATCTCGATTTGTTCGGCCCCGTCACAAAATCTCGGGTTTGCCTGCAGGCCCTGTTGGTCCTCCAGTGCGTCCTCAGTGTCTCGTGGGCCCACTTATTGAGGGCCGTTGTGACCTGCCTTCTTGAAATACCTAACATAGGCTCAGGCCCATGATAGGGTTCCTCGGCTCCGAGTCTAGCCAATTCATCGGCCTTCTCGTTGCCTGGAACTCCCATATGTCCCGGGACCCATACCAGTCTCACTTGTTTATGCCTGGCCAGCTCTTCTAGGGCATCCCCACACTCCTGGACGAGAGCTGATCTCGTCCTGGGGGAGCACACCGCCTTTAGAGCAGCCTGGCTGTCGGAGCAGATGTATATTATCTGTTCCGCCCCATTCCTAACCTCAGCCCTACCTGCCACCGCTAGGATGGCATAAACCTCTGCCTGGAAGACCGTGGTGTACGAGCCTAGAGCAAAGCTCTCCTGTACTTCTTTGCCTTCCAGATATATTCCCGCCCCGGAAGACGATCTAGTGGCCAGCCGAGATCCGTCCTTATAACACACCAGAGAGTCCGGGCGGAAGTCAATTCTTCCTTCGCTCCACTCCTCCCTACTAGAAAGAGTGAGAGTGTAATTCCTTTCCAACCTTAGCTGATCTTTCGCATCTCTCACCTTCAGGACAGAGAGAGGGATTTACCTCTCCGTCAGTCCAGCAATTGCTGCGTGACCTTCAGCTCTGCCTGAACACTGCCAGCTCCCAGAATCCCGCATTCTCAGATAGGCCGCCATAGCCTCCCTCTTTATCCACAAGGGAAGCGTTGGCAGGACTAGCAGAACCTCCAGAGCAACTGTCGGTGTCGTCCTCATTGCGCCAGTGATCCCTAGGCAGGCTAGTCTCTGGAATTTTGCCAGCTTTCGGGACGTCATCGCACTGTCCACGCTCGGCCACCAGACCACGGATTTATATTGGAGCCTAGGCCTGATGACCGCCGTGTACAGCCAGTGTAGGATCCGTGGGTTGAGGCCCCAGTTCCTACCTACCGCTCGGCGCAATTGCCAGAAGGTCGCAGTCGACTTTTTGATGACGTTGTCGATATGCGGCCCCCATGACAGTTTGCCATCTAGGGTCACTCCCAGGTACCTAACCTCCTGCACAAGCGCAAGAGGTTTACCGTACATGGTTGGTGCCCTAAAATCCTCTATTTTCCTTCTCTTGGTGAATAGGATCATCTCAGTCTTAGATGGATTGACTGAGAGACCTGTTTCGCCGCACCATCTTTCTATTATTCTACAAGCTACCTGCGTTCTGTTGCAAACGACATTTAAGAAGCGGCCGGTCACTAGGACCAGCTCGTCGTCCGCATATGCCTGCGCATAAAATCCTTCCGAAGTTAGGCGCTCCAAGAGACCATCCATTATTAGACACCATAGATGGGGTGATAGGCAGCTGCCTTGTGGACAGCCGCCCCTCACCCCGACGTCCAATTGGCAGTCTCCTCAAGCAGCACTAAATCGTCTCTCTTCCAGCGCAGATTTCACCCATCTGACCAGTATTGGAGCAGTACCTCTAGTCCGAAGGGCATCGCAGATAGTAGTAGTCCTTGCTTTATCAAAGACACCCTCTATATCAAAAAATATCGCTAGGGTGACCTCTTTATGCAGGAGGGCCCTTTCTACCTTATGCACGACGGCGTGAAGGGCTGTCTCCGTGGACCTCCCTCGCCTATATGCGTGCTGATTCTTGTGGAATGGGTACCTGGCTAGGTCCCCTTCCAACAGATATCTGTCCACTATCCTTTCCAGTGCTTTTAGCAGGAAGGACGTGAGACTGATCGCCCTAAACGATTTGACAGCTGTGTAGTCCTTTTTTCCCACTTTGGGGATGAAGACCACTTTAGCTGACCTCCAGGTCAGGGGAACATATCCCAGTGCCAGACTGGCCACAAATATTCCTCTTAAATGCGGTAGAAGAATATCCAGGCCCTTCTGAAGCAGAGCTGGGAAGATCCCGTCATGTTAAAATAGTTACCTAAGTAAAAAATGCGATAAAAGTTGGGACATGTTTTCATCTTTTAGGTTTATTAACTAAAATTTAAAAATTTTTTATACATTTGTTTGACAGGGTTATTCATTATAAATTACCCACCCCTTATCATCGTTATTATTGCCTATAGAAAAAAAAGTTTTAAATAAAAGTTATGTGGTTATGACTGAATTTTGTTAAAATGCTATCAAAAGTACAGTAGCGTGCAGATTTCAGGGGGTACAGAAAAATAATATCTTTTTTAAATGGATTACCCTGCATATTATTAAATTTTTGGAATGATCCTTTATTCCTGATTTCAAAAATATACCATATGTTACCCCTACAATGTACCGTTTGTGAGTTATTAAACGTCGAATATCTTAGTTAAACTAGTTAAGTACTGTAAATATGGAAAAGTTAACATTATTAAAGTGAGCTATGAAAATGACAAATATTATGTTTGATAAGTGACATTTCTTTAATGAAATAATCAAAATGGTTTACAGTGAGGAAGAAAAAAACCAAATATTTATACAAAATAGATAACAAGGACTTATTTTGGAAATTTAAACATAAATAAATGATAACTCCATAGAAGATGTTCGATGTGTCCATCATTATTGTCAATGCATAATTGATAACGTCTTCTTATATTTATAATTGCATCGGATATGGCTTCATTATTTACATTCAGATTGTTTATTTCAAGTCGAATCCTGTCTTTAATGATTTGAATACTATTATTATTACTATATTTGACAATGTCTCTTAGAAATCCCCCAAAAAATTAATCCATAGGGGTCAAATCCGGAGTGTTATGTGACCATTTAATAGGTTCACTATTCCCTATCCATATTGGGAATACATTATTCAAATTATCTCGAACGGGTAGGACACTATGCGGAGTTGTCCCATCCTGCATCCAAATCATTTCATCAAGGTCGGCTTGCAGAAAATTCTGCAAAGGAATATTTTCTGCTTCTGGGATAATTATTTCCAGATAGGTAACACCAGTTAAAGTATAATCATAAAATATAGGTCGAACAATTTTGTTTTTGAAAATTCCACACCAAACGCTAACAGTTTTTCTTCGTGATTTTTTTATTTGTTTTACCAATCTTTTTCTGTTGTGTTTGTTTTCCCACGACCTTCAATTTTTCCTGTTAAAAACGCCTGCCGTAGAAAAGGAAGATTCATCAGTCCAAAATATTTTAGTAAAAAAAATCGGAATCTTCATCCAACTTTTGAATCATCTGGCGACAAAAGTCCAACCTTTTCATTTTATGAGCCTCTGTTAAAACATGTACAGGTAAAATTTTATATAGTCTGTAGCTGTTATTTTTTAACGTACGTTGGATTTTGGAACAACTTTTACCTAATTGATCGACTGCATTATTTATACTACATTCAAAATATTTTAAAAAATAATAGAATGTTTCGAAAAAGTCTAATCACGAATAAATATGGATGGGCTTACCTTCGAAATGAAGAAGAATATCTAGCAGTTCTTTCTGGTTTGCTTGAACTACACGCTTTTTCTATTAAAACTAGAGGTATTATTCACCTTTCGGCAAATATTTTTGGACGTATTTTCTGATGGTGTTGGACGATTTAGATACAACACCCTATATGCTGTTTTTGCTTCACGTTTATTTTTGTTATTTTGTATATAACAAGTAAATATTTGAACTTTTTCTTCCTCATTGTAAATCATTTTGATTTATTCATTAAAGACATGTCATTTATCAAACATAATAGTTGTCATTTTCATAGCTCACTTTAATAATGTAAACTTTTCCATATTTACAGTAACTCGTTTAACTAAGATATTCGATGTTTAATAACTCAAAAACGGTATATGGTAGGGGTAACATATGGTATATTTTTGAAATCAGGAACAAAGAATCATTCCAAAAATTTAATAATATAGAGGGTATCCTATTTAAAAAATATATATTAATTGTTTGTATCCCCTAAAATATACACGCTACTATACTTTTGATAGCAGTTTAGCAAAATTCAGTCATAACCACACAACTCTTATTTAAAACTTTTTTTTCTATGGGCAATAATAACGATGAAAAGGGGTGGGTAATTTATAATGAATAACCCTGTACCTATTAATTAAAAAACGAATTCTGTTTGAATCTCCATAGCTCCGGAGTACATTCAGATATCGATTTAATTTTTTTTTTTTTTTCGTTTACAGACAAGAGGTTGAAGGGTATTCCTAGCAAATTTAATAAATGTACGCCTATCAACAACAAAGTAACATAATTTTAAATTTACCATTCAAATCTATTATTACAGGTTGATAATTTTATAAGCGGCTTAAGACGAAGTGGACTTTTATTGAAATAGATGCACCTGTCAGTAATATTTTGAGTTAGTTGTAACATTATCATAAGTTGGGAGAAAGTTTTGCCCAATTATCTCGAGATCTCTTGTTATAATGATACCCCACTTAATTAAGTCTGATGAAGAGATCATTGCTAACTTTTATCAAGAAAAAAATTGTCGTTGCAAAAGATTTGCGGAAGAATTTCCCGGGAAGAGATTTTCTAACATAAATCGTGTTATTAGGCGATTGATAGAAACTGGATCAATTTTCAGAAAACCTGGGAATGGAAAACCTGTTAAAAATAACGAAAATTCAGAAATGGTACATGAACTGTCATTGTCACAAGAAAATCAACCGGGAACTGGTTTATCACAACGTAAAATAACTAACAGATTAAAGATCAGTCGCAGGTCTGTACAAATTATTCAAAAACGATTAGGTAATAAATGCTACAAACGGTTGCAAACTACGGTAATTTCACTAAATACAAATATGCGTCGATCATTATGAGCGATGTAATATCTGAAATACGCCGAGTGTACTCGAAAAATGATTATGTTTTTATTTGGGCTAGTGCACCGTCACACAGGACACATTTCTTAGCAGAAAGCACGCTATCCTTTATTCAAGCAAAATTCAGTATGGAATGCATTACATTGAAAAGTGTACGCGCAAAGATCGAGAACCGTTTGCCAACTTGGAAGATCTATGTCGTTGAATAGAAGTTTGGCCAGAAGTATCCTAAATTTAATTAAAAAAGGCTATTTTACAATTTAACATAGGCGAAAAGTAGTAAATTTGCAAAATGGAGTTCCAATACAATATGTTTTTAAGTAGTACTAGCATTAAAATATCCATTTCAATTTTGAGATTACGTATAATTGTTTTTTTTTTTAATAAAAGTAAAAATCGTTATTCGCTTGTTTTTCTAAATAAATATTTAAAATTTGCTTTCAACTTTTTGTCTGTAAGATGTAAAAATTTCAAATCGACATCTCAATGTACTTCGGAGTTATGGAGTTTCAAATAGGATTCATTTTTCATTATGAATACATTTTTCATAAATATTTTCGTATTTCATTTTGGTTTTTAATTTCCATACTAAAAATATTATATTTCTGTATCTTCAGGTTTTGTCCCAAAAATCGCCTCTTGTATATTTGTCTAATAGAAATGTCAATTATTATTGAAATTAAAAATTCAAAATATGATTCTCAACATTATTTTTCAACACTGATCAATATTTTAATTGTCACCCAAAAAATTTTTCCATGGTTTTCAGTTTCTTCAGTTGACATACAAATTAATGAATAATCACTGTTTCTTTTAAAGATACTTGCTGAACAGGGTGTTCTGTTCTAACTTCCCCTTAATAGATATAAATAACTTTCGTTAAACAAGATGGTTTCGTATATTATATTAAAAAGTTTGTGGAAATATAAGTTATCTTATTTTTTAAGAATCTAAAAAAATATAATTTTCTTGTGCTTGCGTTTTACGTATTTGACTCTGAAAGGTGCTCTGCAAAAAATAACATTCTTCATGAACTAGTACCAAAGTGATGAGAACTGGCATCGCAACTTTAATGTAGTCGGCATTACATAACTGCAATTAAATTTGCGACTTTAGTGTAAAAATCACCTTGTGGTATGTCCATGTAGTAACAATTAAGTAAAATTTACGGTACTATATAGTTATTATACTTTCAAATAACTACTGCAGTATGTGTAACGTCGCAGATACTACTCTGCATTACTTTAAAGCCTTTTCAACTTTGTAGTGAGAATTGGTAGTCCTACCGACTGCACAGCGTTACCAAAGTATCACTTCACATTGATCGTAACTTAAAGTAGTCTATTTAAAGTTCCTGTAACATTGTTGGGAAATTTTCTGTAACTTTAACGTTATGTAACTTATTAGTGATATCTTCAGTAAAAAAAAACGTTATTTCTATGAACGAAGAGACTTTAAAGTGATTTTTACTATTCCCCATTAGATCAAAATAACTACAAACTTACGTATACCTACTATAAAGTGATAATAATTTTTAGGTCAACACTTTCATATTCGAAATTAATCGAACATGACGTCGAAAATCATTAAAACAACAATAAAGATATTCCGGAATTCATCGACCTTTTATAGAAAAATTATATTACAAGTAAGTGAAGTTACCAATTTAACAAATTATTTCATTAGTGCAGAACCGACCATTATTAGTTGAAACAGATAATTAACTATGTTAGGAAACTTCTCGGGAAAATCGTTTATTGTAGTGAAGAACCAACAAATGTTGAAATAAAGAATGTAATTGATTGTGATTGTTAATTGTTATTAATTAAAATTTTCGCCCACTGAACAAATTCGCGAAATTCAGACAAATGAATAACTTAGGGAAGTTACAAAATTTATGGATATGTGAAAGTGATGAGATAAAAAATATGGATGTGTCAACTTTGGCCAATTGAGATTTTCGCCACAATGAATTTTGTTGGTATTCAAGGTAAATCGCTGAGTTAACCATTTGTTTGATTTTCGCTAATAATTACACTTCCACCTGTTGACATTTAGTCAGTCATTAACGTGTTGCAAATCCCAAACATTAAAATTATCATGATAAGGCAAACAGAAAAATTCTCATAAAATTCCTTTATTAGTGTGACCGGTTTCGTGAACAAGTAAATTACTTCACATCTTCAGACACAGGAATTTTTATAAATAAAAACCAGGGTAGTCAAAATTAAAATTAAAATAGTTTTGCATGTATGTATGTGTTTAAAAGAAAAAGCACGTTAATTTTAAGAATTTATTATAAAGTTAATTAGATACAAAAAATTTATATCTTACATTTACTTACAATTTTGACTATGTTGCAAAACTATTTTAATTTTAATTTTGACTACCCTGGTTTTTATTTATAAAAATTCCTGTGTCTGAAGATGTGAAGTAATTTACTTGTGCACGAAACCGGTCACACTAATAAAGGAATTTTATGAGAATTTTTCTGTTTGCCTTATCATGAATAATTACTCATATGGGATTAACCTACCTACATTAAAATTATCTTTACTTATACTCCATTCATTTCATATAAGCACAGAAAAAGTTTTAGCATAGGCGCGCGGTATTGTATAAATAAATTGTCTGGGAGGTATTTATATAGTGTACCACGCTTCTGTGCTAGAGAACTATGCACAACTAAAAGTCTGCAATGAGTCGCTCTGTGAGCCCAGATAAACAGTTTTTATGTGCTCATACGAAAAGAATGGAGTATAGATCGGATCAGCCAGCTCTTCCAACGTAAAAGCGAGGGTAGTAAAGTACATGGAAACTTTGCAGTAACCTTTTCATAGCAGCGTAGTAGAAGACAGTTTAAAGCTACCAAGAAAATTACGTCATTCGCCGCATCTACTACTTTTTGGTAAACATACTACATAGTGAAATTGATGTAGTAGTCGATTTAACTTGAACATATTGACTTCAAACTCATAATCAGTAAGTCCGATTGCAATACATTATATTATTATTTAGCTACTCGAACGAGAGTGAGAGAGCAAAATATAATTTGCTCTCATACCATTAAAGTACGTCAAATATGAATAAAAGGAAGAAAAGAAAATTTTCAATTTTTCATTGGTTTGCGCCAAGTTTTTATTTAATTAAAAAATGCAAAACTTTTCGTTAATTTAACTGATTCTGCATTAATATTTGGTCTGAATGTTATTTGTGGCATTCTCGTAGTTTTTCTTTCTCTTTCTTGGCACTTACTACTACATAAATAAGCTAAACTTGATTATCTTTACCCAGCATGATACAAGAAAAATAACCCTCTGCTTCTGTGTCTTTATGTCAAAGGAGCAGTCAGATGGAATTTTTTTGACAACTAACATAATACATAAAAATAGTAATATAATTCTCTAACGTTTCGGAAACAAATCTGTTTTCATTTACCTAAGTTTTTTAGCTGTTGTAAAATATGTGTAACGTGAAGCTTGGATATATACATTATTTGTTTATGTAATATCCATAAATACAATAGAATTGCTACTGCATCAAAATATACAACACTTCAAGTGATACTTCGTTGGATAGGTATTTATTTAAATAAGTTTATCCTATGATCGCTGTTATAACTACTGATCGAACAGATTTTGATACTCTCCATCATAAAATACTACAAAATAAAAGTTCAATTTAGTTTTACACAGTTCTAAGGGTCCATCGAATACTTATTTATCATATTCATTTACCTGTGGATTTGGAAACTATTGAATGTAATGAATTATTATTTTTCTAGAACTTCTTCTTAGCTTGTTCTTGTTGTACTTTTTTTTAGGTAGAAAAATAAACGTTAGTGTTATTATACTTATAGCTTTCTAAAAGTATCTTCGTTTTCAGTAATTTTTGTTGGGTGTAATAAATAACTACTGGGAACGTGACTAGTTTTTGCGCACTCTGCCTATTTGTAAGATCCATTAGAGATTCTGTTTCTTAGTTAAAATAGTACTAAACTATCACAATTAAATAATCTGTCATTTTTAAACGCCGAAAGTCATTAATAGTTATTATAAAAATGGTTTATGCTGTACAAAAGAGAATAGGAGCTGTAGCTATTTATTTTGAAAACAATAGATGTGCTAGAGCTACAGCTCGGATTATTAACAACAATCATCCAGAAAAAAACTATCTCAGTACGTTATTAATTTGACGAATAAGTTTATGGAGACAGAATCAATGAAAATAAAAAACACGAATGAAAAGCACTTATTAGGAGTTGCAGTTGTTAGACACTTTCTAATGGACAACACGAAAAACAACATGAGATAAGTTTGGGAGGTTTCTAAAGTTTCTAGAAGTAGCATTCAACAAATTTTGAAGAAAGAAAATTTCCATCTTTACAAATTTCAACATACACAAGAATTAAATTAAAATGTGTTCGGCAGGAGGCTACAGCTTTGCGAAAAAAGGATTTGAAGACTTATCCAATGAAGGATTCACTTCCTACTCCAATTTAATATTCTTGAGGATTGGCTCTCAACGGTAGTTAGAAATAAAAATTTTGTAGTCAAAATTCGTCCCCCTCAAATCAAAAATTGACGTGGTTTTGCATTTTCCAAAGAAGTTATAATTACAGATTTACAGGCGTTACAGGTGGGACACATTGTATATAATGGATATTTATCACTCAGTATGAACCAATTCCAATTCCAATTTACAATCTTTATTGACAATTAAATAGATCATTTACAACTTGTATGGGGTACAATCCAGGACACTTATGCACCTTTTATTGTAATTTATAAAGTAGGTCACTAGTGCATCAACGGAGGCAATAGAAAAAAAATATTGAAAATAAATTTATAGCGAATTAGAAAACGAATATTTTAAAAAATGTGTTTCGTTATACAGTGCTGTTCAGAAAAGTATAACAAACCGTACATGTATTTTTTTAAATAGCACATCCATGTGTGTTTTTACGATGTTAAAAAAATTGTATATTAAATTGAATACACACATTGCAATGCAGTTCTAAACTTAAAGCATACCTACTTAATTTTGACACCCTGGTGATACTTACTTATGCAGGATATTAAAAATGTATATTTTAATGAGATACTTCCTGCCTTCCAAAGATATAGAGTATATGTGGACAAAGTTAGTTTTGAGGGAAAAAAGTATTTAATTGTTTTTGACCGCCATTTGGGCATTTTTTGTTTTAAATGAAATTTGGGCAATTATATAACACACAGCACATGTAGCACAGCCCAATGTATTCCTAAATTAACATTGCACGGGAGGGGGTACACATTTAGAGATAATAGTCACACACCCAATATTCATGTATAATGGAAGTAATATCTCTCAAAATTAATTCCACTGCCATGACCAGTAATCGAACAGGCACATTTTGATCATTGTCAAGTACGTTTAACTCTCGACCATCTGTCATATATTAAATACTTCTTGTCCAAATTTCATTCAAAACAAAATAAATGCGCAAATGGTGTTTCACTCTTTACTTTGGATGTTAGCCTATTTATTATGTAGGGGTATTTTAAGAAACGTATTTTTTTTTCAACAAATTTAAATGGGGTATTTTATTATTACATATTTTAAACACTTTTGCTAAATTTTACTCAATATCAAACTTAATATAAGTATAAAAAATAGTTCCTATTAATTTAAGATCAAAGTTGATGTTAATAATAAAAATTTTAGCTCATAAGTGAGTATCCTTCCCATTCAGATATCTTGGTTATTAATAATATACATTAAAAATGGTTTCCTTCACCGTTTGTAAATTCAGACAGTCCTGAATACAAAACCATTTTATTTTGAAAGTCTATATCTTAAGAAGAAATGTATAGAAAAGTGTATTTAAATATTTTTAATTATTGTTAATATGTTGTTATTTTTAATATATATTTATATGCATGTGCATGTGTATTGTGTATGTATGTAGGTGCATATATCCGTTTATTTTTTTTACTGTTTGTTCCACTTGTTACATTATATACATATTTTTTAATTTACATTTTTTATAATTATATACATACATCATAATTTTATATCTTACAGTGCCCTGAGGATGGTAATTAAATATACCGAAACATCGGCAAGTTCATGAAATAATTATTCTCAAAATATAGACCCTTGTCCAACAAAATTTTTTTCCAGCTATTATATAATATATTGTATTTTGTAATTTAACTTAATAAAGTTAATAATTTGTTATAAAGAAAATATTTATATATCTATCCTGAAAATATAAAGAAGGGAGTCTCTTTAGCTTACAAGTTTAATTTTGTCACATGTTATTAATTCTCATTGCCATATTCGAAAAATATTTTTACAATATCTCTCTTCTAACCTCTACATTCCTACAACTTGCAGTTATTTTCTATCATTACAAATAAACGAGCTACCCCATTCCCTACACACACAAGTGGCCCACCCTGTATATTAAAGTGAATACATTCAATTTCATGTTTTACTTCTAATTACGAAATCTGTTTAACTGTTATTAAAAAATAATATTACAGAATGAAAATCACTTTTATCAATTCTGGTGAGTGCGCCAGGTATAAACATATAAATTCGCTACGATAGTAATCTATCTACATTTACAAACAGGGGTCGAATTGACATGGAATGCCGTCATGTCAATTCGACCCCTGTTTTTTCGACCCTCTCAAAATTCAGCGATAGTTTGATGAACGTTTCTTCCTATGATATTGTAACCATCTTGGGAGTGATTCGTTAAAATGTTGTCTCGTTGCCTATTTATAGGGGGTACTTTTGAGGTAAATCCAGAGTAGAGGTAAGTTCGATGTAATTCTACGATAGACTAGTTTTAAGAATGGTTGCTGGTAGTTAATGAATTTTATGGATTTTTTAATGCTCTTTCTGATAGTGTTATCACATTTGGCGTAAAAAATATATTTCTAAAAATAAAAAGCTTTTTTTGCTTTCTAGCCAATTTTTACCAATTTGGACACCTTCGATTTTGTTTTCATTTCAAATGAAAGCCCGTTAAATTTCCTTTAAAATGATGTCAAGCTCAAGATAAGCAGACTGTCAATATTCATGATATAGCTTTAAATACGGAGCGCCACGAGGCAATTGGGGAGAGCGCCACGCGGCTATTGGGGAGATCACGGGTGGGTTTAAAACATAGCTAACCTCTTATTAGTAAACTTAACTGTAACACTAAATACTATAGATCATTTTAACTACTTTATCGTCATTTTTCGTAGCAACATTGGGAATGAAATATCATCGGAATTCACATTATGATGGTGAGTATGAACGTTTACTAATTTGTTTCTTTGATTTTCGCCAATAAAGTTTCATTTAGAAATGCATTTTAATTTGCGTCTATGGTCTACTAACTGTGTTTATCCATCCACAAAACTTAGTGTGAGGGGATGTCTACTTATTTATGCCATTTTGATTCTAGAAATCAATGAATTTTTCCTATTATGTTTTGTCTATGCTACAGTGAAAAGGTTAATAAAGGTTAATAATAGAAATAAAATAAAATATCAATATTTGAAGGCAGTGTTTGAAAATATTGAAAATTTCAAGTCCATAAAATGAAATACAATATTAGCACAATAAAACATAAAAAATAATAGTGTTTCTTGGTATTGACACACAATTTGTATAAATTTTGTTATGTATGTCAGCCATGTGTTTAATGTCTATATTTTATATAAAAATTTTAAAATAAACCACCAAGAAACGGGCAAAGTAGTCGAGTGGGCAATAGCTTCTACACTTACTTAATACCGAATATCAGTGGTTCGATCTCACTGCGGAGCAAATGAAAAATATTTTTAAAATTTCTTTCCCACTAAAGTGCGATATATCAACGCTCTAGCTGTAGTTCGAACTCCACACTAAACTGTAAGGCCTCGTCTGTCTTTACCAAACACAATATCCTAGAATTTCAAAGTTGACTTGGAAGGCGGTTAAGAAAACATTTTTAAGAAGAAAACAAGTAGGATTAAAATCAGTGGATGCCACCGATAGGACATTGATTTGATATTATCGCCCACAGAATTTGCATTTAAAAGTTTACATATTTTGTAGAATAATGAATGGATTTTGATAACAAAAAAAGTTTAAATTGATTTTTTTCAAAAATTTTTCAACGCAATAATGCAAAATTTCTAATAATCCCTAAAGAAAAAAAAAATATTTATTTTAAAAAATGTCAAAAAATAATTTATTTAAAAAAATAAAAAACATATTCAAACCTTGAAAAATTAATGTCACATAACTTTGCGCTTTAATTAGTCAAACAATTATTCAGGTCATTTTTTGATATATGAAATATTTTCAATGTCACATTCATTAATCAGTTATTTTCCTTCATCCTGTATATATAATACTGCAGTCATAATAATCGTCTTTATAAACTTTAAAACATTAATTTCAAGTTCTGTTTTTATCTTTTTTATGTCCAGAAAGTGGTTAATCGCGGCACATGCAAATGTGATCCTAGATATAGTTATACATACATATGTAAGCCGTTTATTAAACTATTTAAAATGTTACACTTGTAGCTTTACAGTCTGTATATACAAGTATATATGCTAGTGATTTCTTATTTCGTGTAACATTTTATCACGTTTCGTTTATACAGGTTTGATTGGCTATAATTTTATTTTGTACTTTTGATATCTTATCGATTATCGATAATTGTAATAAATGGTTTTTATTTTTTTCTCTAGAAATGCATAAATATGAAACAAATAATATGTCAAATTTTTTAAAATGGTTTTTTTCTGATGATCAAACTAAATTCTTTTTTAAAAGACTATTAATACACTTTTCAAAATTCTTCCTAACTGCGAAAAAAATGTGAAAGTATATTCACAAAGAAGCATAAGAAAAACAAATAAAAAAAATATATTACGGGAAACGGTAGCTTAGTGATAAATATATCTAGCTGTAATAAATGGTGCGGATTCGATCCTAGCTAACCACAAGAAAACTATTCCCAAGAACTGGTTTAGTTTCTACTATAAACTGTTGGGCCTCGTCCTGTATTCTCAAACAAATCTAGGTTTCCTAGTTTTCAGAAAATTACTTAGGTGACGTTGAAGTGTGTTTAATAAACAAACCGAAGAAAACTTAGTATATACATATACATTTTTAAGTAAGTAATATTTTAATTAAACATTTGATTTACATACTAAAAATATATTAATATTTGTCAAAAACTATTACTTTGTACAGTAGTTGATTGAAACGACCTTGGTGAAATTCCGTGTTAATACCCAATGAAATAAAATTTAACTACTTTATGATTTTCACTTTTTTTTTAATTATATATTTTTTATAAAATATATAAGCAAGTTTCGCCAACACAGTGGCTTCTTCGTATATGAGTACAAGACTGATACTATAATGCTAGACAGGGTATAAATAGAGGTTCAATAAAGTTATAAAAATAATCGAAAAAATAATTTCTATTAAATTATAATTGAACATACTTGCAGGTATGCAAAAATTTTTCCACACATGCCCTTTATTACATTAGTAAAAATATAGTAAACAAACAAAATGATAAAACTTGATAAATAAATAAAATTGTTTCATAGTAAATAAACAAAAATACATATAAAGTTATTTAGCAAGTTTAGTAACGGTGAATTGTTTGTTTTCAGCTGATCAGACATAGTGAGTGATATAAGTGTATCCCTCTGGTGGTCATTGCTACATAGACCAGTTTCGAACTTGTTATGTTCTCGTCAGTATGTTATAAGTAATGGAAGAGACAAATAATAATAGCAAACCAAGCTAGTCTAAAGCAGACTAAGAAACATAGACATAATCAGTGATAAGTGTATCCCTCTGGTGCTCAGTGCTACTGCCCGTCAGACATCACTAAAGTCTTAGTGACTGATAACGACCTGCGACCTCTAACCCTGGTGAGATACACTATATACTGAATAAGATTTACAGGAAACAACTACTCAGTGGACAACAGCTTCGACCTGCGTTAAATCAAACCTGCACGTCTTATTTGGTAGCAAAGATCATTGGTTAATTCCTCACTAGACATAGATCGGTTTGGAACTTGTTATATCCTCGTCAGTATGCCATAAGTAATGGAAAAGACAAATAATAATATCAAACCAAGCTATCCTAAAGCAGACTAAGCAAGACAGACATAGTCAGTGATAAGTGTATCCCTCTGGTGGCCAATGCTACTACTCGACAGACATCACTAATGTCTTAGTGACTGATAACGACATGCGCCCTCTAACCCTGGTGGGATAAACTATATACTGAATAAGATTTACAGGAAACAACTACTCTGTGGACAACAGTTCCGACCTGCGTTAAATTAAACCTGCAAGTCTTATTTGGTAGCAAAGATCATTTGTCAAATCCTCACTAGACATAGACCGGTTTCGAACTTGTTATATCCTCGTCGCAACTCTTGGTATCTGCATTGCAGGTCACTATCAGTCACTATGATATTAGTGGTGTCTGACCACCAGAGAGATACACATATCACTCACTATGTTTGTCTTGCTTAGTCTGCTTTAGGCTAGTTTGGTTTGCTATTACTATTTGTCTTTTATATTACTTATGACATACTGACGAGAATATAACAAGTTCGAAACCGGTCTATGTCTAGTGAGAAATGGACAAATGATCTTAGTTACCAAACAAGACTTGCAGGTTTAATTCAACGAAGGTTGGAACTTTTTGTCCTCTGAGTAGTTGTTTCCTATAAATCTTATTCAAGTTCAGCTGATCATTTAATATTATATCTGAATTTTTTAGTTTGTTAACTTCCAAAGATTTTAATAATGTTAATTTTAATCTTTTGTTTTCTAAATGTATAATTTCAAAATCGTCATTAAAACTATGATGTTCTTCCAATAGGTGATTAGCATAAGTAGAATCTTCTTTCTATTTTTAAAACTCCTTTTATGTTCAGACATTCTTTTCTTAAAATTTGTTTCAATTTGTCCAATATATACTTTAGAACAAGTCCCACAGACAAGCTTATAAACAAAGTCCAGATTTATTTTCCTTTTTAATTTTTTTTTTTTTTTAATTATTTTACTGAGAGTGTTGTTTGTTTTATAGGCTATATTAATGTATTGTTCCTATAGGTTCTTAGCAATATTTCTTGTAGGTTTACCGATATATGTAATAGTTTTGAATTGTGAATATTTTACTGGTAAATTTAGATATTTAATTGTAATTCATAATTTTAAATTTTTGTTTATTTATTATTGATCAATTTTATTTATAACTAAAATTATTAATTTAACCAGGGAATGCAGTCACGTGTAATTATGTTCATTGCTTCATTTACCCCTCACTTTAGCAAGCACCTTTTCACTTTATTAAAATAGTTTGTAATTTAATAATTTTTGTAGAATTCTGATGAAGAAACAATAAAGTTTCGAAAGCTAGAAATTTAAAAAAGAGTTTTTTTTATCCCTGGTTAAATTAATAATTTTTGTATATATATATATATATATATACATATATATATATATATATATATATATATATATATATATATATATATATATATATATATATATATATATATATATATATATATATATATATATATATATATATATATATATATATATATATATATATATAATATATATATATATATATATATATATATATATATATATATATATATATATACATATATATACATATAATTTTAAATTTTTGTTTATTTATTATTAGTCAATTTTATTTATTTTACATGTGTTTCATTTTGTTTGTTTACTGTATTTTTTATGTGATGAATGACATGTTTGGACAAATTTTTGGATACCAGCAAACATGCTCAATCATAATTTATTTAAAATTACTTTTATGATTATTATTGAACTTCTACTTATACCCTGTCTAGAATTGTAGTGTCAGTTATGTGTCTTGTACTCACATCCGAAGAAGCTATTGTGTTGGCGAAACAATTGTCATGCTATTATATATTTTGTAAAAAATATGTGTATAAAAAATTTGTGAAAATCATAAAACAGTTAAGTGTCAGATTTAAAGTAGTTCCCATTTTACTGAAAAATAAATATTAGTTGCAAAAAATGACATAACATAATATTTAATAATGAATGTTATCTCCATAATGTATTACATGTACGCTAATACTGAAACAGACAATATATCACCACCGGAGTAAAACATAAAAACCTTCTAATTTAATTTGAAATATCCATTAGGCTTATGTTATAATAGCAGTCTCTTAAGTATTTATGATTTATTGACTACAAACAGATTATTAATATTATATTGTAGAAGTGAAAGTAAGAACAATAGATAAACAAAACTTAAAGAACTGTATATAATTATAGCAATTTATTGTCTATAGAATGGCCTCTGAATTATCTTGACAAGCCGGATTAAGTTACATATGATATTAGAAAAAAAATCCATTATACGATCCTTGATCAAGAATATCTGTGTAAAATATTAGTAAGTATTTAAGTTTCCAATGCATTAATAAGAATTTTTACTATTTTTATAATCGCATAAATTTAAGATTTCCATAAATCTGTTAAATAATATTAAATTATTTGATATAAACATTGTTACATTAAGTTTTTTTTTTCTTCTTTTAAGAATTATTCTTATGGAAATATGAAACAAAAATTGTGAAAAAATAATTAATAGCATACATAGAAATAAACAGAAATAACTAACAATTGAAATATTTTTTTTCTATCACCGTGAGATAAGCTATATCATATCGCACTCATCAATAGTCTTGTTATCCCAATGAGTCTGATAATTAAAATGATACCGCACTAGTGCAGTAATGAAATTGACAACTCTTAAATTGAAGAAAAAATCAGATTGACATTTTTTTACATCAACGCGCTTCTTGATCGATATTTCCATCTTCAGCATCAAATAGTAACACCAAAGGGATGAGGGCTTCTGGCGGTTACTTAGCTCTTCAAAATATACAATCAATGCTTTTTCGTTAGTGACATCCTTTATATTCTTAGAATGACACCAATTGCCCAATTCGGCTAACGACCTCGTGGGGCAATTCTTCATAATGCGTGCGTTAATAATATCTATCCCATTTATATTTATTTATTTTATTACAATATCCAACAGACCGAGGTCCATTTACATGATAAAAGTAGTTGCAACAAAAAGTATAGACATAGTATAAATGCTAATAAACTTTTCAGGAAAGCAGTAAAACTTTGGCTAATTGACAGACCCCATTATAACTTGCTGGAGTAATATAATGATACAACGTAACATGTGAATAATACTCTTTCATGTTTTTCGGTTTCTTTGTTTTATTTTTTTAATATTTATTTTTACAGTTGTAACATTTGTTATGTGTGTTTGTACTTTAATGACTTTAACAATTATTATTGTTTGTATATTTTTTTGCTTTGGGTCGTAGACTATGCAGCCAGTTGCTATAAGAAGTGGGAACTAGTGCGAATAAAAACGATAGGGATAGACAGGGACACACCATTTGTATCTTACGACTTTCTCAACAATATTATTTCTTTGAACAATGAAGTATATTTCTATCTATCTATTTTGCCCAATATATGACTAGTTTTTAGTTGTTAACCATTTTTTGTAATTTTTAAATAATTTTGCTGAAATTTTCTTCAATGTTTTTTGTGTAGAATTTTGTGTTCTTTTATTTTAATCTCTACGATTTTTTTTGTATTTTGCGTGTTTTAAAAAGTTATTTCCAAAACACAATTTTTGGGAATTTGACGCCATTTTGTTTTATGTTGCAATCACGGTAGACTTGAGGAGTTTTTTTAAGACTTTTGTACAAGCAAAGACCTACTTCTATTCAAAGTTTCATATAAGGATTATTTCATCTTAGCTCAAAATCCCTGGGGACTGGTTTAATGATATTTACGAAAATGGAAAATAATGTTTTAATATTATTGTTTTTATATCCATTGTCTTATATGCATACCTTAGATTTTCTTTGATTATCTCTTACAGAAACCAAAGTCTAAACATATTTGTCTTTATTTACTGTTGAGATGATTATGGTCGGAGAATGTTGTATTTATGAGATAAATTTAATACATATTTTAATACGTTTACAATTGTTTGAGCAACGTTTCAATGCATACTTTTTCAGTTCAATTTCCCTATTACAATGTCGGTATATTATTGCCATGTTAAAAATAAGTGTGTCTATGAGTAAAATTTATTTTGTTTTCTAGTTCGTGGGCGGGATGTTACGGCGCGGCGGTCGTGGGGGTAGTAAATGATAAATTACCACTTAATAAATTAATAGATACACTACCATAAATTTAATCATATGATATATTTACATCTACCGGTAACTTTATATGAAGTAGCAGTCCCATTACTGTTAAATATCCTTATCCTCAACTTAAAGCTTTAGCGGTAGTGCAAGTCACTGACAGAAACTGCGTGGGAATATAAAGACACCAGGTTCATTAAGTTTACCAACTTATCCGATTACCGTAAACACTAGATTTATTATTTTTTGTTTGACCATCATCACTTTTTTCTTGTTTTGACTATCTTGATCAAAGGAGTAACTTTGGATGAATTACTATGTTTATTTCTGTCCCTGTTAAATAACTGTCTTTTGCCAAATTATAAGAGTTTAATAGATTAATAGTGTTGGAGACAACGTTTCCAACACGAAAATAATAATTATGTGAACCAGTATTACGCGATAATTTGAGGACAGCGAATTAGCGCAAATTAAATAATCATATCGTGTAATGCTGGTAAAAATAAGTTAAAATAAGTCAAAATAATAGCTTTCAATATATTAACATACTTTATGAATATCATATATAAGTGGTTTACAAGAAAATGTCATTCACAATATTCTGGTTAAGCTCTCCTTTAAATTTATGTATTTTAGTTGTCCACTTAGTGGCCCTTGTTAGGATAAATGTATGTTTCAACGTATATGTCTATCATAGACACCACATGTTGAAGGCAATAAATTAACGATAAGGCTGGAAATGAATGTTAGGAGAATTTTAGCATGTAAGTTAAAACAATTCTAATACAAAGACAAACAATATATCTCAAACCCTTGTACAGTTCAGACCTATTTCTTAAATAAACTAAATGTTCAGTAAAATATGGATTTTACTTAATTTAGCTGCAAGAAGAAAACAAAATAGTTCCAGTTACTGAAGATGTCACTATCAAAAATAAAATTATAGAAAATAAATATACAGTCCACTATTAGCTCAATAAAAACAAATAAACAAAAATAACAATAAGTTTAAAACGAAGAATGTTAGCACGTTTGAGCTAGCGTGTTTAACAATAGTATATGTTTACATAAGTTTATAATCAAGATGGATTGACACAATCGAGATCATGTAACAATCCGCGATTTTCTTTTAAATTGGAATAAAATTTTCAAATTTAAATCTCGCGTATGAGAAGTAATTGGGCTTATTTTGACGAACATATATTATCAATAACGCTTCCGGTTTTACCGGAAGTGTCATCAATTTTGAATTTTTAAATGAAACACTGTAAATTTTAACATATTTTGATTATGCATGAAATTTTCTATATAATAAATCAAAATTTTTGATATTACCCTCAAATACGGCGGACTTATTTTATTTTTTATGAAAATCAAAATTAGTAGTTGAAAATTTTCCAAGTAGGCACTGGATATCATAATATGGTTAATTTTTGATATTTGGGTGCAATATGAAGCGAATATTTTTCATTATAATGATATTATTTGGAAAAATTCAAAATAATTTTTTCCTGACTTTTGGGCGACAATTACTATTTTTTTTTTCAAGTAGTAACCCCTATTTTTTCCTTCCCTGTAGGAATCGTCATAACCTAGGCTTTAAATTGGTGTAAGTATAATTCATTCTAAATGAAAATTTATAATGAAATGTAAAACTTTTGGACTCGTATGAAAGATATTAATCTAAAGCATTAAAATAGTTTGCAAATAACTTAAGTTGCCTTTGGAAATAAATGAGAATTTATTCATAAAAACAAATACAAAAAGACATAATCACGAAAACTTTAAATATCAACTAAATCAACATTTATACAGGGTGTCTCACCAGGAACTGCATCAATTGATATAGGGAAAAGTACGCACCAGAAAATTTTGAAAATTTAGGGAATTACTAATGGAAGTGTGGTCAAACCAACTAAAATAATTACAAACATCTGGCAGTTCCAGTTATACCGGAAGTCGATACCAACTTACTTATTTTAAATGGAATGAATACTCTATATATTTTAGGGTTTTCAAAAATAGCGTAAAATTCGGAGTCAAAAACATGCCGTTTCAGAGATATTTGACATTTTAAAAAATTTTTGAGAGGTGTAATGGTTTACAATAACCTTTCTAACTTTCTTCGTGTAAAAGATACTCATTTGCTTTTTGGCATGCTGAAAGGCTATAAGGTGAGCTACGCTATACAGTTTAAAGAAATTCAATAATAGTAGACCAAGTGTTCCATTTTTTACGTTACATTTTGTAAATTTCAAACCTCGAAAACTTGCTTAAGTCAAATGGAACACCCTGTATTTTTTTACATCAAGTTATGTAAAATTAAATTCTTTTTTTTTATATGGGCATTGTCGGTGTTTAAGTTACAACTTTTTGAAATATTTGCGATTCTCTTAGAAATACAAGAATTTTTAGTAAAAATTTTATCAAATTAGCCATGACTAGAAACAATCAGTAATGTCAGTCATTCTCTTATGTCAAAAAATGTCACTGCGTTTGAATTACACACACGAAGACTTTTTGAATTTGTTTATTATTTTTGGAGACTTAATGTCGACTTTTTCATTTTGTGTGTACATTTTTAATAAATATTGATACAGTAAACGTGAAGGAGCAACAATCAATTAGTTATTTAAAAACTGACAGTTCAAATAATATGTCATTCCCATTTATTTCCAAAGACAAATTAGTTTATTTGCAAATTATTTTAATGCTTTAGTCTTTCATACGAGACCGAAAGTTTTAAATTTGCCACAATTCATTTATAATGAATCCGTTATACTTACACCAATTTAAAACTTAAATTATGACGATCCTTACAGGGAAGGAAAAAATAGGGGTTATTATTTGAAAAAAAATTAGTAATTGTCGCCCAAAAGTCAGGAAAAATTATTTTAAATTTATTCAAATAATTTCATTATAATGAAAAATGTTTGCTTTATATTGCAAATATCAAAATTAACCATATTATAAAATCCAATGCCTACTTGGAAAATTTGTATTATACAAAGAGTTTCAATTATTAATTTTGAATTTCATAAAAAATTTAAATAAGTCCGCTATATTTGAAGGTAATGTCAAACATTTTAATTTATTATATTGAAAATTTCAGGCATAATAAGAATGTTAAAATATATAGAGTGTTCCATTTAAAAATTCAAAATTGATGACACCTCCGGTGAAAACGAAAGTGATAATAATAATATATGTTCGTGAAAACAAGCCCATTTACTTCTCATACGTGAGTTTAAAATTTGAAAATTTTATTCTAATAAAAAAAAAATGGCGGGCTACATGATCTCGTTGACATCCTGAATCTCTCTTTAGGGAACAACGATTCAGATGTAGACAGTATTCTAAAGAGGAAAAAATATTCAGCGGCAGGTATGACGTTTTGGAGCAATTTTTCAAATTACTAATGCAGCATATAATAGAATTACAAAAGCAGTGTAAGTGATGCAACTGATGTGGACCAGCAGTGAAATCGTTTCATTTTTACAGATATAAATAATAAATGGTGATTTACCTCAATGTTTTTCGTATTGTGCCTTTTCTTTGTATAAACTACTCATACTTTATGTCCAAGACAACTTTTTGTCGGACAACTTAACCCGTTCAACATCATTCGACGGTGTTCCGACAAAAAGGCGTAAGCGACAATAATCTGCAAACGAGATTATTATCGAAAACATATCGTAAGATATAAGCCTTTCCTCTAACACTATGGTTGAATCCACCAAAAATTCGAGAATCGTTAAAATTGAAGTTGAATAAGCGTAATCGATAATTTCCATTGTGAATAAAGTGAGATTATAAATTAATAAACGCCGAAATCTCATAGTGGCACGAGTTGATATGCTCACCTGCGATTATTTCGACACCCAGAACAAGATATTTTCTGTTTAACTATTTTTAATTTTATTAAAATAAAATTAAACTTGGAATAACACATTTTACATGTTCATCAATTTTTGGCTCTCCTGTAAAATGTGGTAAAAGTCGCTTACGCCTTTTTGTCAAAACATCGTCTATATGAGGTCAGACGCTCAGTTCATGACAACACAAACATTGTTAACTAAAGAAATGGATAAAAATGTTAGTGAACAATGGAATTTCGTATTCTAAATCTGTGTTAACTAACAGTGAGTGTCTTCACCAACGGGAACATTACTTTCGAAAAATGTTTGCGCTTGGTTAGAATCTGCTAAATATAATTTGTAGAGCAGAAAACTGTTTACTATAAATGATAAATTTCTATAGCCACTTTCTTTGAACTAAACTAAAAAAGACATTGGGCGCTGTCTTTAAAGTATTTTGCGACATTTTAGGCACATTTGTATTTAAGCAAAACTATTCTAGTAATAGTAGTGACGAAATTGATTTTATTTATGTGCTATCTATCATAACGTTATTTAATTAAAAATTTGATGTTTATGAATTTTAAATAATTACCAATTTTTTTTTGTACATATTATGTACATTTGGTACGTCAGAATACATTATTGCTACACATCCCGTAAACTCGCATGATATACAAGTTCACCGGAAACATTCTTTAAGGTAACGCTGTGTACTCAAGAATTATACCAGGCACCCCCTAGCGGATGATCTAAAGTTTCTATTGCTTGGCTAAAGAGATACACAAAGCAGAATTCCTGTACCTTACAAAATTCTGATAGTATTTTTTAAAATCTGTATAATTTTATTAGTCCGCCACTGTTTTGATATCTAATAATCGGCATAAATGATCTCCAGGTTAGTGAGTTTCGTTGTTTCACAAATTCCTTTTGTTTCGGGTTATTGAAGTTAATGACTGCTACAGATGAAGAGCGTATGACAATTGAAAAACAAATAGAAAATCTGCGCTGAATAATTTTAATGTTAGATTTAGATGACCATACAATTTTGTATATACAGGGTTATTTATCTGAATTAGGGTAAATGGTTATATTAGACTAGTTAGTCCGCCATGTAAAAGACCACCTGCAAAATATCGATGCGATCCGAGCTGTATTTTTGTGTCCTAACTCCCAATACGGCGCCTACGGAATAATTGTCCCAATTCGCGGATGATAACCTGACAAGCGCAATAGCTTTGCGCGTAGGTGACATATCTCAGCTTAGTATTAAACACTGAAATGTGTGATGTATCGAGCCTTACGGCTGAGAATTGTTTAGTTATGGCTAGAGTTAGGGATTTGGGCGTCATGACGTAAATAACAGACGCAACCGTGTCGCGCGCGGTATATTTATAGGTTTTCTTTCACAACATTTTTGATTAATAACGACCTTACATAATTTATTTCAATTTATAAACTCCTTTGTGGTTTGTTTGACAACGATTGGAGGCTGCAGAAAGATGCAGATATAAAATAATTCCATGCTGTTTGGAGAGGACTGAAAGTTTGGTAGGTATAACATTAACATTAGCAGTTTTAGTAGTTTTTTATTAAAGGCAGTTGAACGTTCTAAGGAGCGTACTAACATACCAACGCTGCAAAATTTGTGGCACTAATATACACTTGCGAATAAAAAGTCGAGGCAGTCGCTATGTCGTCAAGATTATGCGTTCTTGCTCACATATTACAGTCATAATTCTCGGCGATTGTCAATCGTCTCATCGGTATGGATATTACATGCAAAATGCTTAATGTATAAGAAAAAAACTGTCAGAAATTACCTTTTATTTCATTACTATATCATGCCTTTTTCGGAATGCAGTATTAGGTTTTAACCCGTCTCTGGGATGTCGCTCAAAATTCCTATCCAAATTATGGCAATATGAGCATGGAAGCCTTTACTCCATAGAAATATTGAGACAATAACCACGTAGAATGCAGTGAATGAAAATGTAGAATTATTATTAATTCCATCACATTTTGAGGCGTAGTATTATGTGGTTACTCACGTACGTAATATTTGATTTATTGCCTTTCTATTTGTCTGTTTTACCAGCTCTGGGTGGGGAGACACTTCACCATTTTATTTTGGCCTAATCCAGATATACGAATAATAACGGCGACTTTTCTTATATATTTTTTAATGTTTAGTTTGAATAGTATATGATTTTCGTATTATCATTGAAATTCAATTTTGTAGACCGGATCTAATGTGTATTTTAACGCTCACGTTCTAACACTTTTTTGTCCAAATCAATACAAATAAAAATGTTCCGAAAAATATTCACCTTTCTAAATGGAATGTCATATTTATCGCTTTAAAATATTGAAATATCCTCCTCGATCCAAGTACGCTTTATTTCAAACTTATTTGCAACATAAAAAAACGTCAGCTTCTTTGATCCTTTTACCGCTATCAAAGAAGCTGACGTTTTTTATGTTGCAAATAAACTATATAGTCTCAGCCGCCGCATTAGAAAAATAATCACCGTTTACAACTTTTTTCATTTAACTCGTAAACAAAGACTCATACGTAAAAATCTATCTACTGATAAGTTCCATAGAATTTTTTTGTAGATGGATGGTTGATTGTTTGGAGATGGATGGTTGGTCTTGGTATTGTTTCAAAATTTTTTAAAATAAAATGAGTGTCCCATTATTAAAAATTATTTTGAATGTTGTGACGTACTTCCCTACTCTACCCAAGAACAGAAGTGTCACTTTGACGCCCAACACTACGGCGGTGCACACTGTACGGAGATCTCGGGCGCCAGTTTCTGTTTAGAGTGCAGAAACACCACTTTACTCTATCGGCGGGACGATAGAGGCCGGGCAACTGCAGTGAAGATACGGCTAAGCCAGGGGTCGGGAAAAAGGGAACTTACATACTACAGTTAAGGAACACACTCTCATTCAATATATGTACATTTATTCTACACACTAATTATTATTTACACTTTATACACACCTTAATAACTACAACTTATACTACAACGGTCTTACCTACGGACAAGCGGGGCAGTAAGTGGACGGTCAAGCGGTGCGGTACGGTAAAGCAGTGAAACGGTGAGCAGCGATGTCTTAACGACGGGCGAGCGGGGTAGTAAGCGAGCGGTCAAGCGGAGCGGTACGGTAAAGCGGTGAAACGGTGAGCAGCGATGTCTTAACGACGGGCGAGCGGGGTAGTAAGCATGCGGTCAAGCGGAGCGGTTCGGTAAAGCGGTGAAACGGTAACCAGCAATAACTTAATCGGTCACGAGCAGACGGCGGACGGATACCAGGAGGGGAAGCAAGCGCCAATACAAGCAAACTATGCCTATCTAACGCGGTTACTTATTATGGCTTGGCTGATGGATGGTTCCGGTCTTATGATATGCCAACTAGTACCTCCAAAGCGCCCTGCCAAAGAAAACGGACTCAGGCGGCCTGGAGGGCACGCGGTTGAATGCGGTTACGGTAAGGGGGGGGAAAGGAGTAACAAGCCTAACAGTGGCGAATTGATGATGACGACGGGATGGTCAAACTCCAAAACTACCCTGCAGAATTTTTACGTGCTCAGGTAGCCCGGGGGACCCGCGGTTACAGACGATACCTCCAAGTCACCCTGCAGAATTTTTACGTGCTCAGGTGGCCTGGCCGGCACGCGGTTACGAAAGTACCTCTAAATCACCCTGCAGAATTTTTACGTGCTCAGGTGGCCTAGAGAACACGCGCTGGCAACTGACAGTACCTCCAAGTCACCCTGCAGAATTTTTACGTGCTCAGGTGGCCTGGAGGGCACGCGGTATAACGCGGTTCAAGTTGGAGGGGGGGAAGGAGTGGCAAGCCGAACGGTTGCAAATCTAAGACGACGACGGTATGGTCAAAGCTACCAAGCTACCCTGCAGAATTTTTACGTGCTCAGGTAGCCCGGCGGACCCGCGATTACGGACGATACCTTCAAGTCACCCTGCAGAATTTTTACGTGCTCAGGTGGCCTGGCAGGCACGCGGTTACGGAAATCCCTCTAAATCACCCTGCCAAAAAAACGGACGCAGGTGGCCTAGAGGACACGCGGTATCAAATGCTAGTATCTCCAAGTCACCCTGCAGAATTTTTACGTGCTCAGGTGGTCTGGAGAACACGCGGTGTAACGCGGTGGAACGCGGTTCTAATTCCAACCTTCGGCCGCTCTCCCGTTCTAAGGAAGGATATGAGGCGGATACGTTTAGCGCTCGCGGTTCACTAACTCTAAAAAAATAAAGCCCGGAAAGTACTCACCAGCCAAGTAATACCGATTATTTACCAAACCTTTATCAAACCTTGCTACCTACTTCCGGATCCTGTGCTGGCTTCCTCTCTGGAGCGGTCGGGGTCGGCACGTCTGGACGGTACGGGCGGCAGCAACGGACTGGTCTCGGATACTCTGCAAAATCCTCAAGCTACTAAACTCTGCCAAAAAGCAGAAGTAGGAGGAGCGCGGTAGTCATGCGCGAAATATTGCAACTACGTCACCGTTTATCGACTTAGAAAAATTCGCAATTACCTTTGGATACCTATGTACCTCTATACTCACAAGTTTACTTACTATCCAAGTCGGCGTGGTGCTTTGGTTGGAGCTCAGACGGGAACTAATTTAATGATAAAATCCTCATGCTACTAAACACTGCTAAAACGCAGAAGTAGGATGAGATACGGTAGTCATGCGCGGGTTATTACAACTACGTCACCCGTTCATCGACTTAGAATAATTCCGCATGAAATTTAAATACCAATATATCCTTATACTCACGAGTTTACTTACTGTGCTGGCCGGCGTGGTTCCTCGTTGAGTAGCTGGACGGAAACTAATTTAATTATTTTCAGTCTCGGGCTCTTCAAGTTAGCGCGGGTATAAGGGTGCCGGGGAGACAATGCGTGCGTCGCGATTCGCTTACTGCCGGCCACTTGGCCTATGTGGAAAGTGCATCAAAACATCACTACTACCTATCTATAATTAACAACTAATCTGTTATGATTTACAAGCGTAGTACCATAATGGGTAAAATATTTTTCAAAGCCTAGCCACCTAACTTAACTTAAAAATCACTTCGTTACAATGTGACATTAACTATCTATAATCGCTTTCAGTGGTGCTGGGAATATAGAATGGAAAAACTACTCTACTAATTGTGTCTGCAACAGTGGCGGACCCAGGCGATACTTTAGGGTATATCTATCAAGACTAAATGAATAGGTTCTACAGAAAAAAAAAATTGCAATTGAAATTTGCGTGGAAAAGTTGAAAAAATTGTATGCCTTTTTTAAGCAATTTGTAAAATATTTTCAAAACATTTTTTTTTTAATCAGATGCAAAATATGTTGACAGATTTCTTGTTTCATCAAAAAATATTGTTTTTTTATAAAGACACCGTTTTGAAATTTTATTTTAGATTCATTTTTCACTACACAAATTTCAAAATGGTGTAAAATAAAAAATCAATATTTTTTTAAGAAATGTGAAACCTAAAAATGTAATTTCCACCTGATTCTAAAAAAAGTTTTGCAAATATTTGTCTAAATTGTCTAAAAAATAACCTGGTGAGGTGCAAAATATTTGCAACTTTTTTTTCACAAATTTCAATCGCAATTTTCTATCTGCAAAACTTCTTCATTTAGTTTTGACAGTTATAACTTAAAGTATCCATTGAGTTCCGTGATCCAATCCTGAGATCTGACAACCTCTAAATTCCACCAGACGCCACTGGTCTGCAAGAACTATTGCATTGGAAGTTGTGTAAACCCGCTTATCAATTTTTATTTCTATCTGGTGTAAATTGCAAAGTGTTTTTTAAGTGCAAAAAGCCTTTTATAAGAGGGTTCAATAAAAGTCAAACCTAGCAATGATGCTATCAAAAACGCAAATGAAAGGCAAGGGAATGAGAAATGGAAACAGCTGAACAAAGCAATGAGATTGCATAAACGTTATAAAAATTGCTAATATCTACGCAAAAAGCATCCATTACAGAGATGTTGCGATGTGAGATTCCATCATTTGTTTTTAAAAACGTAAAACTATTTATTGTGGTTACTGACGAAGAAAAGAAAGAAACAATATGGGCTGTAAGATCCTGTACCACAAGCATTGTATGAAAGAGTTATACAAAAACCTGCCTACAAATTAAGAAGAGGAAAATCAGATCATAGAAATCTGACTTCGCTCTCTCTCTCCCTCTCTCTATCTCTCTGCATTTCAGCGAGTTTGTTCACATACGAAAATTTTGAGGAATGCCAATTTTCCTTGCTTATTATTTTTTTAGCAAAAGCTTTTACAACAACTCTGTATCATATACACATTTATGTAGCTATTTTTTTTTTGTATGTAATTTTGAACCAAAATTGTTAAAAGGAGTTATAAAATCACCGAATTGGTATAACTCAGAAATCGTACCAAATAAATAGTATAATACAAAAATTATATTTTACATTCCTTTTTTATATTGACAAACACTGGTTTTGCTCACAACAAATATACAATGTATTTTATATACCGTTTATTTACGTGTTTTCAATTCGTTTCATATCTTATATACACAATACATTTCGCAGAAAGGAAATGAGTTGTCAATAGTAGTAAATATTTATTTCATACAATTACAATAAAAAATTACAGACGGACACACAAACTTAATTTAATATTATTATGCCTATGTATTATCAATCATAAATCGTACAAATATAAGCTCTACTATCGTTTCGAAAGTAGACTTTTCCAAACGGAAAATGATTCCGCTTGCTTGAGAAAAATGTAGGTAGTTTACGTATTCGATTTCGATCTTCAAAATTAATGTTGATTTTAATATTGAATAATGTCCTTCTAAGACTGGATAACTTCAGTATCTTGGCATTTTCTGCAAAAAATGTGAGAACCAAAGTTTCTGAACAGCTCTTAACAGTTTTTTGTTAGCATCCCTTAATCCCTTCATATGTTAGCTCGCACCTCTATTTTGATTTTTCGGGTAACACATTTGAAGACATTCAGTGACTTTTTGAATAGCTATTGGTATTTAAAATTATCGTTTTCTTCCATTTTTAGTAGAAAATGTGCTTACTTTTACAGGTAAACCATGCAAACGATACAAATAAACGACTCTGTTTATAAACAATTTATTATTTTTTTTGATACCGCAGGCAACAAAGGTTTGAAGCTTCATGGCAACCTAAAGTGTAAAAGTGCAACTATCATTGAATTTCTTTCAAAAATATCAGATCAGAATCAAAGTAAAATTATTATCTTATAAAACACGCCAGTAGAAAAAACATTGTTCATAACACTTTCGTACGAAGGCGTAGAAGAGCCACAATAAATTTTATTTTATTTTTTTCTTAAATTCCGACTTTAAAGTCGGAATTTTATTAATATCCGACTTAAAAGTCGGAATTTAAGAAAAAAATAAAATAAAATTTATTGTGGCCCTTCTACGCCTTCGTACTTTAGAGACACTGTTTCTCCATTCGATTCGTGTGATTACAGAACTCACTATTGCTTGTTCTGTACTGACTCGTGTCGGAAACACTAGCATTGTGAATTTATTATGAAAATAACTAATTTTTATTACATTTAAACCGGCATGCGATTTAAAACAACACTGCGTAGTATGTGCTATTGTTGAATATAAGTCAAAATAATTTCCTAATCTTACCCTTTACTTACGATATTCTTCTTCTTTGGTTCTACAGTGTGTGCTGTGGTTTGTTGTACTCATTTACTGGCTATTATTATCGGAGACAAAGCTTTTTGAACACTCAAAATTCTTAATATAAATTTAACAACCTTATTACACCCAAATTATCCACTGTAACCAACAAAAAATATTTCGTACGTCCTCTATAATATCACCCAATATTTTTTTTACACACTTGTATAAAGCCATATGTTTTACGCAACATATGGCTACTAGGTAGTGGAAAACCGGGTAACGTTTTGCAAAGAAGCCTGTAAAGTCAGCATTTCGATTACTTTCCAAGACAAATCAAATCAAATCAAAAATATTTATTTAACAATTAAAATGAACAGGGTATATGTCCCTCGCCGGACACGCGGTCCGTTGCCGACCTAACATCCCCACGTATGAGAACGACGGGGCAATTGTTAGGTCGGGCAGAGCGGGGTTTAAAAATAACAATAACCAATAAATACAACACCTAAACTAAATAACTTAAATTATATAATAACATCAATGAATAGAATTAGCGACGCATACAAAAGCAGGCGTCGTTAAAGAAAAAATTGTAAAATAATATTGAAAAAAAAAACGAGGTATATTGTAAATTCGTGTATACAAATTTTGAATTTAGGTATACCACGGGCGAGCCAAATTACCACAGTAAAAAAGCTCGTCCTCAAACAATACTGAGATAGAGAGAGGAATCCCAATCGTCTAACTCCTCTTAATTTCACGTAGAAAAATATTCTTGTATATTTATAACGTTCCCCAATTTACTGATGGTTTTCTTATAATTTGGAAAAACTTTTGAAAGGAATTTAGAAAACAAAAATAAACAAATAGGAAGGAAGAGAAAGGTGAAAATTTTGAATATTAACGTACCATATGCCAAACACCGTTCCGTACGCGGTCTTGTTGCTAACTAAGGAATAAAAGCCCAGTTATCTATAACATTACTTACATTTATCACAGTTTCCTGCATGGATTCTGGTTATACTAGTTTGATATGTTACAGGTACATAAATAAACATACAACATAAATTCTTAAGTGGTGTGTTTATTTATATACCTACGAGTATAATATGATTTTTTTTGTATAACTGCCGACCCTGAAAAATGGCAAATATTTCCGCTGCCTGATGAGTAACATTTGCTATCAAAATTATTTCGTCCATTTTGGATACATCCTGTACTTTATTTAGTAGGAGACTAATAACTGTGCATTATGGGCTTCTTGCACAAGGACTCGTGCGCGGTGACCTATGAACGTGTAGTGGCATTTGTAACGGTTGACTTGATTAAAAAATAGTTTCCATTGTGTTCTCTTGGGTCATTTCCGGTCATAAGATTTCATTTAAACAAATTACCTTTAATTTAGTTGATGTACGTCCCTAAAACGTAGCTTAATTTTAATCACCGAATCACGAGATTATGAATTAATTTTGGTAAATTATTGATGGGAGAAAACAATAAAATAATAGTTCTTTTAGTATTTACAAAATATTCATGCAACATAATTTCTTAAGATGGACAGCTCGTAAATAATATAATATCTCTTTCATATGTATATTATTTAAAACAAATAATATCCATTCAGAAAAATATTTTTATATATATAGTGTGTCTAATTTGTGAGTCAAACTTCTATAGCTCGTTTATATAAATATATAGGAAAATATTTCAAAAACAGGATTAACACACGCCATATGGCGGATGCAGTAGTATATTTCGTAGTGCTGAGTGCTAGTGTTGCCATATGGTGATCTGGACTTTTTGCATTCTCATTTAAATTTTTTTCCTGAAAATTTGGGTGCGGTAAATGACGAGCAAGGAGAAAGATTTCATCAAGATATCAGACCAATGGAAATTCGTTATCAAAGACGATGGGATCCAGCCATGTTGGATGATTAATGTTGGTCCTTAAAGCGAGACGATTTGACCCATAAAAGAAAAAGTGAACTGAGCATATGTTTTTCAAAAATTATTCTCAATCTTTATAGATATATCTATATAAGCCAAATATATGTTATACAGTATTGGAAAAAGTTTAATTAGAGTGCCTGCTTTGTGTGTGTGCATAAAGGATAAAAATAGCAAAGTCATGCATGGGACAGACAGAAAATTATGCATGAATGTTGCCTCATTGTATGTTGTGTTTGTGAAGTAAAGAGGGCACGCCCCATCATATCCCTTCTTTCCACACAGTTTATTGTACATATATTAGGTATTTAGGAAAATTCTAACGATTTGCAAATATCCTCTTTATCTAAAACTATAAGAAAAACAAAGACAGAGATAGTGAATTGGCCACTCGCGGTAAATTCTCCTAAACCCCTCAAAAACCACGAAGTTGCGAGCACTACCACTGGTATGCGTAATTAGTGGCGGGGCAAATAGTAGCCAATAAATTATTCATCTTTAGGTCATGCGCTGCATTGGCCCGCCCTTCATCAGATCATAGCAGGTAGCCGATGACACTGTTGGTGGTGTTTTGGTTAGTACATTTCAAAATGTTGTTGCGTATAGTTGTTATTTCTGTAAATAACTACGCATCCCTGTTTATTTCAAGAATTTCTAGTTACTTGATGCATAATTGTTTTAAAATGCATCAAAAAAACCCAGTGACATTTCTTTGAGTAATTTTTGGTCATTTGGCGTGAAAGTATACAGGCATTCTGCTATTAAATAAAAATAAATTAACAAATATTCTAACGAAAATAAAATAAAAAATTCTAAAATGAAATAGATTTAAGAAAACGTATTAAAAATGAAACAATACATTGTTTTCTAAATGTTACTTTATAACGGGCTTAAAAATGTCGCCCTGTTGTGCCTGGCAATACCCTAATCGGTGATAAAATTCGTTCCTGACATTTAAAAGCATGTCAGGAGTCACATTCTGTAGGGTGGCAACAATTTTAGCACGTAACTCTCGCAAGTCACGCGCTCGTTCTTGTTTATTTTATAAATTTACGACGTTGCCTATCCCTACAAAAAAATCATTAGGCGCCAAGTCGGGGGATCTTGGTGGCCATTTTATTGTGCCTCTTCCACTTATAAGACGACCGGAAAAAGTGTTGTCAAAAAACTCTTGCACCCTTCTTGCATTATGAACAGGACAGCCGTCTTGCTGGTATCAAATCTCCCCGAAGTTGACGTCAAGAGCTTGAACAGCCGGAATAATCTGATTCTGCAAAATATTTAAATATTTGTCGGCATTTAAGTTACCGTCAATGAAAATAGGACCAATGACATTATCACCTAAAATGCCGGCCCAAACATTTACTATTTGTAGATATTGAGTACGTAATGACACACTCAAATGTTTATTTTCCCTGGACCAATATCGAACTACAGAAGGATTATGCCGGCCATGTATGGAAAAAGATGTTTCATCAGTGAATAAAATATTCTTGATGAAATTTTCGTTTTCATTAGTCTTTTCCATCATGGTTTCACAAAAATCCTTTCGTTTCGTATGGTTTTCAGGAAAAATTTCTTGGGTAGTCATAATTTTGTAGCAGTAGTACTTATTTCTTTTCAGAATATTCCGCACTGTTCGTTCTTGTACACCAACTTCTTGCGAGATTTGTCTACTTGAACAACGTATATTTACCTCGGCGAAATTACAGACATTAGTTTCCCACCTTTTCCGATCTTCCCTTAAGTAAACTGTAGGCTCTTTTCATCATTTAAATGACTACATTTTCTGCAATTTGTCGCATATCCCACAGACTAAAACTTATGAATGATGTTTAATACAATTTGAACCGTCAGGGCATGACGGTTTTCAAATAGAAAAATGAATCGTCCGATAACTCCCTTCTACTAACTAGATGTCGCCAAATATTCATCGCAATTAGTAAAATGGAACAGTATTCATTGCATATTATGCACTTTACATGAAACGATTTTAGTTATTTCTCAAAGTGTAAATAATTTTATAAAAAAGTGACGTTCCCAAAACATTATCGTAGATTATGCCATTATTAAAGGCTCCATTAACAACTACCAGTTAAAATTCAAAATTGTAGATTTTGGCAATTACCAGGCATCTGGCAACACTGTTGTTTGTTCTATCTACAATAAACTTAGTGTAGAAAGGGAAGGGACCAGATCACTGGCGGTTCTTCTGTAGGGTCATTTGGTCAATGACCTCCCACATACAAATAAAAAATTAGAGCTATTCATTTTCTAAAATTTAAAAATATATAATATATATATTTTTAATATTCTTAAAAAATATATTAAAGTTTCTAGTTCATTATATGTGCAATACTATTCCAATATCTAGATCATTACATTATTCATTTATAGAACTTAAAAATCTTGGGTCAATCTACAACGTGTCCTCAAAGCTAGCTACGGACGGAATTTATAACGAACTATAGTGAAATAGACTTATGCGCGAATCGTCAGAAAGCAAAAGAGACAGAAAACACTGGCGGGGACAATGACCCTGACGACCCTGACACGGTAACGCACGAAATTTACCACAGCAGTTGCTAGTCGGCAGTCTTAATGTTACCTAGGTACGCGTTGGTCGATAAATTCTATCGCGTTGTTTTTAATGTTTTTATTAGTGAACATTTTATTAGTAAATCTCTACTTGTCGTGAAATTAAGTAAAACAGTGTTTTTGGTGTTTACTATTAAATATGAGTGTTGTACAAAATATATTAAAACTGAAAGATGGACATAAATTGGGTTATGAAGACCGAGTGAAATTCAAAGGTGGTGGCCGTCCAAAACCTAATATGACGATAAAGCAAACATCTCTTGATAAGAAAAAATAAGTTAATACGTATGTTTAATTAAAAAAAGTTATCCTTCAGCAAATTTTATTCATTGTTACGCTCATCAACTAAATTTAATTTTACAAAAAGCATCAAGTCAGGATAAAAGCATAAAAATTTTTTTTGCTAATTTACATAGCTTTTCTTCATTCTTTGGAAAATCGCCAAAAAGAACAGCCGTGTTAGATAATGTTGTTAAGGTCATATTACCTAAAGCTGCTCCAACCACGAAGGAATTTTAATACAAAGTGCATAGAGACTGTTTATACCTATCGAACAGAATTATTAGATTGTTTAGAAAAAATCATTGATAATGAATCAGAAAACAACACTCTAAACCAAGCTATTGGTTTAAAAAATTTCTTACAAAATGAACATTTTCTTTACTGGTTAAATTTTTTCATTTAGTTATGCCTCATTGTGATATATTGTTCAATCAATTACAAAAATATAATATCGATGTCATAACAGTAAATAAGTGTATTGGCGTTTTTAATAGTAAAATTGAAGACATTAGAAATAAAATTTTGAATAACTATTTGGAGGAGACATCCATGCAGTCTGCAACGGAAGAATCAAAAAGGAGAATTTCATTAGAAGTTTGTGATATAATTACATCTGAGATCAAAAACAGGTTTGGCTTCAGTAATCATTTAGCAGTGTCTCAGTTATTTCACTCAGATCGATTTAAAGATTATAAAAAAAGCATTCCTCAAGATATGTTTAAATTAGTTAACACGGAGTATCCAGCCATAAATCATTTGAAACTTAAAACTGAATTAGAAGTATTATATAGCCGAGAAGATTTTTCCAATAGTGAAAGTGCAGTTGCTTTGTTACAGCTTTTTATTAATAATAATTTGTGCAATACTTTTTCTGAAAGTGTCAAACTGTTAAAAATCTTGTGTACTCTCCCTATGACTACCGTCGAAAGTGAACGTTGTTTTTCCACCTTAAAAAGAATAAAGACATTTTTAAGAAATACCATGGGTCAGGAAAGGTTATCTTCTTTAGCTATGCTTACAATAGAAAGGTGATTAATAAAGAAGATAAAAGACTTTAATGAAAAAGTAATTGACCACTTTGCATCTCAAAAAGACCGGAGGATCGACTTGGAATTTAAATCACTTTAAAAGGTAGGTAATACAGTAAACTTTTCTAATTGACCTCCCTATCTTTTGACCCACGAACCGCCGTTGGATCAGATGTGGAAGGAATGTGATGACAGAGGACTGGAGACATACCGGATCACATGTGGAAGGGATACGATGAGACGGAGAAGTGCCCTCGTTACTTCGTAAAGACAATAACTTAGAAAAAGACAACAGTGATACACAGGCTTTTTCTGTCGCATACATGACTTTGCTATTTTTATCTTTTATGCAGGCACTCTAATTAAACTTTTTCCAATACTGTCCCTACAAAGGGTTTAGAGTAACAAAGGGAATACCACGCAGGTAGCTATAGTTGCCTCCGTGGCAATATTGTCTGTTGCCCTGTAAACACGGGGTCTTTCAATTGCAGCCACAAATGTGCGACTGGCTTCCTGTCAGTGGTTTCCTTTTGTGTTGTTGAACCTAAGTTGTACCTATCCTTACAACTTATAGCCGTCATGATTACGAGTAATGACTCAGAAACACATGTCGACGGATTCATCCTTTTTGCGGGCAATACCCTTTATCTTTTTCTTCCTATTACATCTCATCCCTCAGTAACCTTCTATTCTTTGTTACTCTAAACTCTGGGTAGGGAATACCATACAGGTAGCTATAGTTGCCTCCGTGGCAATATTGTCTGTTGCCCTGTAAACACGGGGTCTTTCAATTGCAGCCACAAATGTGCGACTGGCTTTCTGTCAGTGGTTTACTTTTGTGTTGTTGAACCTAAGTTGTACCTATCCTTACAACTTATAGCCATCATGATTACGAGTAATGACTCATAAACCCGTGTCGACGGATTCATCCTTTTTTTGCGGGCAATACCCATTATCCTTTTCTTCTTTATATATACATGTATATATATATATATATATATATATATATATATATATATATATATATATATATATATATATATATATATTTATTGGCACTCAGTGCAATTAAGGTACCTTGAATTTGAGCCGATTTCATAATTTTGAGTTTACTTGTATACTGTGGCTCGGCTCACTACTTTTTTGTTTCTGGCGATGAACCAATTTTTATCAAGAATGAAGTTTTCTGAAAAATTAATAATAAAGAGGTTTCCCATAAACGAAACACCATATATATTTTTTTGATTACTACTAAACAAATCAGGTACCTTTACTATATGCAAAGTTCAACCTAATACAATAAATTTTAAGAAGCTTATTATACAATGTTTTGAGAATACTATTGCTGAAGTTTTCTATCATTCTGCCATATGCAGTTTAATTTTTTATGCCAAAGTTTTAAATTTTCAATTCAACTTTTTTTCGTTTTCCTTTTAAATGAAATCTGCTGTATATTTTTCCATAATTTGATGCAAAATTACATTCCTTTCACTTTTATAAGCATGACCCTAACCTTATTCCTGAGAATTTTTGATATATTCACGATTATTTGTGGGAACATCTAAATAACAGTACATACACTTACATATACAACTAGCTGCTCCAGTATTCTTTGAAATAAAAAAAGAAAACAATTTTTGTTGAAAATTACATGCATTTTTTATGAAATGAAGTAATGAGTAGTTTATTTGGATCAAAATTTTTAATTCCATTACTTTCAACTTAATTCAGAAAAAATGATGAGTAAAAACACAATTTTCAAAAATGTTAAAATTGTCTGACTGTTTTCACGAATACAAAATCTAATGTTTTCCGAAAGGACATATGAACATTTCTTAAGTATTCTAGGAACTATACTGTTAAATGCATTAATAATCCTATTTTCATATATTCTCTTATGGTGACACGATATACAATATACTTAACTCCATAAAAAAAATCCGTACTTGACAAATCTGGAGACATTGCTCGCCAGTTGACTAGCCCTCCTCCTCGTACCATATATCAGGATAATTTCGATCTAAAATTTTTCGTACATTTCTAGAGCAGTGCGGTGGAGCCTCGTCTAATTGGTACCACATCTCTTTTTGAACATTTGCCAGTAAATTTCTTAAAAACGGAAGAAGATCGTCTTGCAAAAAATTCAAATACATCTCACTTGTCAAATGTCTTTCAAAAAAGTGTTGTCTAATGATGTAATCGTAAACTATGTCTGCCAAACATTAACTTATATTGTAAATCTTGTCATTAAAATATGTGGATTTTAAGTAATGATTAACAAAACCGTTTCTAATAAAGGTATCGTAAAAATTATGTACGAAGATATTCCAATATAAGATTAATTTACAAATAATAATAAAAGTAATATCTAAAAACAAGATAACCGAAGTCGTAATCCTCTCACTTTATTTAATTGAAAATTAAATAAAGCTTGATGATTTATAAATTTTGTATTATACAAAGAGAAGTTAAACTTTAATTGCGATTTTACCAAATAATTGGAAATCCTTCTTGAGGTCATCGTGTATACCATTCACAGACCGGTTTCTGGTTATTGCCTTCATTATTGCAAAGTAGGTACACAAAATGTCAACAAGGAGGATCTCAGAAGAGTAACTTCGCCTTGTCAATTCCAGATTATTACATTGCGATTGACACCGGTAGATGGAATTACCATTAACTCGTTAGTAGTCTATTATCACATGGAGACTTATAGAGAAGGAAATAAAATAGTAATTTTAAAATAAAAAAAATTATACGGGGTGGTCCATATTAAAAAATATATGATGTGGCCAGCACACAACTTTCTTATGCCAGTATATATCATCCTGATCTAAAAAAATCATTCTGTTTAATTCTTCACTTACCTCAATTAAACTTTAATATCGTAGCTTGAAATGTTTCATTACATTTTTTAAATAATTAATTATCAACGTCGTTCGATAATGTCAATAATAATTCAGGTCATATATTTTAATAATTTCTTCTTAATGATATTGACATTTTTGTAACTAAATTAGACATTTCTAATGTTAAACTGCCAAATTTATCCTAACCCCATTTTATGAGGCTAAATGTTTAAAAAAATTCAATTTACATCAGCTTTATTTAAGTATTTGGAAAATATATTTTATTGGCTTGATATAGTAGACATGATTTATAATCTTTCATCAAGAATATATTTTTTTGCAAAGTTCAATGCAAAAAAGTTTGGGTCCAGCCAGCCAATTTTGCTCATCACCGAATTTTTCATTGTCTTTGGCCTTTAGAACAAGTGTACTTTGAAAGTTTTATCTCAAAAACTGTGGTTGCTATCGCGAAACTACAGACATGCAGACAGATTTTTTCCATAAAGATACGTTTTTTTATTATTATAATTCGTCGAGGTTCATCCAGAAATGCAATAAAAAAATTTTAATTTTTTTTCCCGAAATTGTACTTTTTCTTCTTTCGTTCATTATGTCTCTTCTGGTGGTAACACATTCACCAAATTTAATGTGCCACCTAAAATGTTGTTGAAAATCGTAATTGGCAAATTTGGGAAGACTTCCATTAATATTTCTTTAGTTATCGTGCCTCCCCACACACACATGCATGCACGCACGCACGTACGCACGCACACATACACAGACGAACCGACAGACATCATTCGGAAAATGATCAGAATAGATTCAGGAGGGTTCAAAACGTCTATATAAACCAAAATCTCGAGGTCGAAAAAAATCACGATTACTCCTTATATTAGGTATACCATAAGAAAGCATAAAAGGTAACAATGCTCGCCACAATTTCTTTGATCACCCTGCATATTTCGTAATATTGTGGACTGTATGACATTTAACCTTGTTTTTGATTTATTTTTCTATGCAAATAAAGGAGCAGGAATTGCTTTTTCAGAATTTTTTAAAGATTATAATTACATTTCTATTCATTTAGTGTTTGGTCATTTCCTCATTAAAAACCATTGTTTTACCTACATACGTTAAAACATAAATTCTAAATTAATATAAAATATAAATTTAACGTTTCAGTGCAATCCACGTATTACTAAAAACTTAATTTATTTTAAAATTCTTTTCATATTATTATAGTCATCATAATACTTATTAATTTATGAAAGGAGTGCACAAGATGAAGCATTAATAATTTCAAAGAAACAAATTTGAGGAGACTCCTTCAAGTCGTGAACACAAAAATGAACTTTGTATGATAGTAGATATTTCAAGGCAGGTAACACCAAGACTGGTTCACTAACGCCCACGCAAAATTGATCACTTGGTCTCTTGGTTACTGTATCACATACCAAGACAACACTAATTGTTTCATTTTCACCGTATTTACTTTCAATTTATATCCTCAAAAGAATATTACATGCGAAATAAAATCTTTATTAGTACAATGAACGGTGAATTAAGAAATCTCTTTACATAAATGTTTATTCAAGCATTTTTTTAAAAAGTGATTTAAAAACTGATTGTCACTTTGAATTAAAAGAATAAATCTTCTCAACCTTAACCTTTGAAGAGACCTTGTTTATTTCAGTAGATAACGAGTTTGTGGTTAAAATTTATGTTAACTTATTACTGTAAAGGATTATTTTTATTTTATTAGCAATTTCTTTTTTTATCTATCTATTTTAAATATTTATGAATTCATTGCATATATTTGCATTAAAATTGACCTGATAATATTTATGCAGACGAATTTACTACAATAATATGCAATTTAAAAGTGGTTACATGTTAAAAGCCTCTCAGCTACGCGAGAGCACACCCGGAAGTCCCACACGTCACTTAACACCCGTGGAAACCTAAAGAACAACACATATGCACAGTAAACATTATTTACTGTGACATATAGGTCAAAAATTTATACTGAGTGGTTAAAAACTTTTAAAATATTCAAGAGAGAACAATCCTTATTTTTCACTTTAGTGCATAACGTAATTAGACAAATTAGTTCAAAATTTTAAATAATAATAATAATAACAATAATAACAATAATACACGTTGGTGCACCCTGGACGGGCAGAGGCAACTCTGCCTGACTAATGCCGGCCGGGAGTACCAGGGCTAACTACCCTGGTACTCTTTTTGCTATGGTTCCATATAACCTTAGAAGGGCCCCTCACATTCGACCTCAGTCGGATGGAGGTCAAGGACAGATGGGAGGGGCCTTACCGGACGGTCCTAACGATGATGACAATGCGATTGTACATGGACGCTTTAAGTGGACGAGGGAACTTCGGGATGACTTACTGACCTGCCGCGAGAGTAGCGAACCTGAGCGAAGGGGATACATGGCGCGATTGCATGCACTTTGGTGCGAAATGCATCCAGAGCATCGCGCCTTCTCTCAACAACATCTGAGAGATCAAGTATCCTTTCTGCTCAGGACAGGTTATGTAAGGGCACCCCGTCAGCCGGAAGAACTGCCAGCCGCAGTCCCACCGCGGCAATTATTAGCTGATGGGGAACATCCTTTAGAGTTCACCGATGTAGACTTAAGGACGAGGGTTAGCCTTAACACCAGGGCTAACCTAAAGCCACAAGACCTAGCTAGAATGGACGAGGTCATCGATGAGAAAATTCCGGAAGATGCCGACATCTGGCAAATCAACAGTGCCGTGTACAACGCCGCGAAGCAACTCGTCCCCCGTGAGAGGTCAACCAATCACGGGGTCGAGAAAGCAAACCGGCGTGTACAGAATATCGAGGGCAAGATACAGTCGGCCAGACAACACGCTTCTCGGATCCAGAGTGTGGTGGAATATAAGACAACTGGTAGAGTTTTTACTCCCAGAATCCGGCGCATAGCAGCCGGATTAAGACGTCAACACCATACTCTAAATCTGACAGTGATGCTTACCATCAAGCAGCACTGTCTAGATAGGATCCGAGCGCTCATGGCGATAAAGAAAACATTGAAGAGGCGGGTGAGGAGTATGGAACAAAACAATTTGTTCCGTACGAATCCTTCCCGCCTATTTCAAGAGCCACAGCGTGTTGTAGATAATCCGCCGACTGTAGAAGATGTCGAAACCTTCTGGAAGGGAATCTACGAAACGACGCGTCCATTCAATAGCGACACTCCAGCAATTGCACACTTCGAGGCTCTGTGTCACAGACATCGTGAAGAGCCAGATGAAGTGTGCCCGGCAATCAGTACGGAGGAAGTCCAGCAAGCACTTGTTGGCACCAAGAACTTCGCTGCCCCGGGCCCAGACGGCATTAACAACTGGTGGTGGAAGAAATTTCCGTCCACTCACCGCCGTCTGGCGCGAGTTTTCAACTCATGGTTGAACGAGGGGCAGCAGATTCCGGACTGGTTTGTCGAGGGACGTACTGTGCTTATCCCCAAAAAGGGGGATCTTTCCGACCCGAGGAATTATAGGCCGATCACTTGCCTCAACTCCTGCTACAAGATATTTACACGTATCTTGTATGCAAGGACACTGAGGTCTGTTGATCCGGTCTTCCAGCAGATACATGAACAGCGTGGTGCCAAGAAGGGCATGGCAGGTTGCAAGGACAGCCTGCTGATAGACCGCTGTATTACACAGGATTCTGTGCAATACAAGCGGAATCTATCGATGGCCTGGATTGACTACCGCAAGGCATTTGATACAACATCGCACGAGCTATTGTTGCACTTGCTCGAATGTCTTGCGGTACCAGCACCACTAGTGAGATGCATAGAACAGCTGCTGCCACTCTGGAAGACTCGCTTCACCATAACATCAGGTGCACAGCGGGTCACGACAGAGCAGGTGGCATTTAGGAGGGGAGTTTTCCAGGGCGACTCCCTGAGTCCTCTCCTCTTCTGCATCTCACTGCTACCGTTGTCTGCTGGGCTCCGCCAAACCCGCGGGTATCAATGTGGACCACCCAGCGACCGGAGGCATAAGGTCACCCATCTGTTTTATGTGGATGATCTTAAACTTTATGCCTCCGGAGAGCGCGAACTACAAAACGCTCTTAGGGTGGTCGAAGAATATACGCGGGCAATTGGTATGGAGTTCGGGTTGGACAAATGTGCAGTCGTCCACCTCAAGAGAGGACGATGCGGGGAATTCTCTGAAAATGCGCAGCTCGCAGACGGAAGCATCCTAAGACATCTGGATGCCGGAGAGACCTATACATACCTGGGTGTGCAACAAAGGCACATCCAAGATGTGACACAAATAAAGGATTCTCTCCGCGGCAAGTACAGACACCGCCTCCGAAAGATTTGGTCTTCCGAACTTTCGGGGAAGAACAAGGTGTCTGCAACTAATATGCTTGCCGTTCCGATTCTGCTCTACTCCTTCGGAGTAGTAAAGTGGAGGGTAGATGAGCTGCGCCAATTAGACAGAGATACCCGCAAGATGATGAATATTCACAGAAGTATTCATCCTAGATCGTCCGTTCCTCGTGTGTACCTCCCCCGTCAACGGGGGGGCCGAGGACTCTTGAGCCTGGAGTGTACGCATGGCAGAGTAGTACTGAGTATGGCATGTAACATACTCAGGAGCTCAGATCCCCTCTTGCGGTTCGTAAAACATCACGAAACTGTAGGAGTGGGAGCAGGATTGTTGAAGGCAGCAAAAAGAGCCGCAGATGAACTCGGTCTCGCATTTGACATCAGGCGAGGAGGCCGGCGAGGTGCTGATGTTGAGTCAGTCACCGAACTTCAGCCAAATCGTCTGAAAGCCCGAATAAGAGCTGCTGAACAGGAAAATCTGTTTCGGCAGCACGTCGATAAACCCCAGCATGGTGTCTTCTATAAGAACATAGAAACACTGGGTTTATCGACCAGGCTGACCTTCGCCTTTCTAAGGTCAGCAGGGCTTAAGTCGGAGACCGAAGGATTCATTATGGCCTGCCAAGATGGTGTTATCAACACCTTGGTCTACCGTAGCCGCGTGTGGCGTGTAGAGGTCCCTGATATCAACTGCAGGACCTGCCATCAGGCGCCGGAATCGCTCATGCACTTACTTTCTGCATGCCCCATATATGCGATTTCGGCCTACATCCACCGACATAACGCGGCTTTACGAGTGCTATACTACCATCTAAGGCACTCGTACGGGGTAGACCAGACACCAGTGCTGCCTTACGTCCCCGGAGATATTGAGTCCGTTGTCGAGAACGAGAAATGCCGGATTTACTGGAACTACTCGTTCCCGACTGTCAGGCTAATCCAAGCCAACAAGCCTGACATAGTCCTCCTCGACCATCAACTCAAGGTGATGTATGTTATCGAGTTCTCGGCACCTGCGGAGAAAAACATCACCTTGAAGGAGGAGGAGAAACGGACCAAATATCGCGATCTCCGGTACGAGCTCCAAGTGCTGTACCCAGGCTACTCGGTCAAAATGGTCGTCCTTATTATCGGTGTACTCGGAGGGATAAAGCCTACGCTGCTCTCGGAACTGAAGATCATACCGGCCTGCCAAAAACCAGCCGAGTGGCTGGCAGGTCAAATGCAGAAGGCGGTCATTCTGGGTTCTCTCCGTCTGCTTAGGGCACACGATTCTGGTATCTACAGTCACTAACCCTGCGGGATGTGGGGAGTGGCTGTAGTTGATGCGCCGGCGCGACTCCCGTGAGGCGTCGGAGGCCACGGGAGGACTGACCGGCATCGGATATTCCGAAAAAAAAAAAAAAAAAAAAAAAAAAAAAAAAAAAAAAAAAAAAAAAAAAAAAACAATAATAATAAGAATCCTCTCTGGTACTCTTACTGCTCGGGTTCCTTATAACCTCAGAAGGGCCCCTCACAATCGATCCCAAGCGGATGGGGGTCAGAGACAGTTGGGAGGGGCCTTACCGGACGGTCTCAACGTTGACAACCTAGGCACTGAACACGGACGCTTTAAGTGGACGAGGGAACTTCGGGATGATTTGCTGACCTGCCGCGAGAGTAGCGAACCTGAGCGAAGGGGATACATGGCGCGATTGCATGCGCTTTGGTGCGAAATGCATCCAGAGCATCGCGCCTTCTCTCAACAACATCTGAGAGATCAAGTATCCTTTCTGCTCAGGACAGGTTACGTAAGGGCACCCCGTCAGCTGGAAGAACTGCCAGCCGCAGTCCCACCGCGGCAATTACCAGCTAATGGGGAACATCCTTTAGAGTTTACCGGTATAGATTTAAGGACGAAGGTTAGCCTTAACACCAGGGCTAACCTAAAGCCACAAGACCTGGCTAGAATGGACGCGGTCATCGATGAGGAAATTCCGGAAGATGTAGACATCTGGCAAATCAACTGTGCCATGTACAACGCCGCGAAGCAACTCGTCCCCCGTGAGAGGTCAACTAATCACGGGGTCGAGAAAGCCAAGCGGCTTGTACAAAAAATCGAAGGCAAGATACAGTCGGCCAGACAACACGCTTCTCGGATCCAGAGTTTGGTGGAATATAAGACGACTGGTAGAGCTTTTACTCCCAGGATCCGGCGCATAGCTGCCGGATTAAGACGTCAACACCATACTCTAAATCTGACAGTGATGCTTACCATCAAGCAGCACTGTCTAGATAGGATCCGAGCGCTCATGGCGATAAAGAAAACATTGAAGAGGTGGGTGAGGAGTATGGAACAAAACAATTTGTTCCGTACGAATCCTTCCCGCCTCTTTCAAGAGCCACAGCGTGTTGTCGAGAATCCGCCGGCTGTAGAAGATGTCGAAACCTTCTGGAAGGGAATCTACGAAACGACGCGTCCATTCAATAGCGACACTCCATCAATTGCACACTTCGAGGCTCTGTGTCACAGACATCTTGAAGAGCCAGAAAAAGTGTGCCCGGCAATCAGTACGGAGGAAGTCCAACAAGCACTTGTTGGTACCAAGAACTTCGCTGCCCCGGGCCCAGACGGCATTAACAACTGGTGGTAGAAGAAATTTCCTTCCACTCACCGCCGTCTGGCGCGAGATTTCAACTCATGGTTGAACGAGGGGCAGCAGATTCCGGACTGGTTCGTCGAGGGACGTACTGTGCTTATCCCCAAAAAGGGGGATCTTTCAGACCCGAGGAATTATAGGCCGATCACTTGCCTTAACTCCTGCTACAAGATATTTACACGTATCTTGTATGCTAGGACACTGAGGTCTGTTGATCCGGTCTTCCAGCAGATACACGAACAGCGTGGTGCCAAAGAGGGCATGGCAGGTTGCAAGGACAGCCTGCTGATAGACCGCTGTATTACACAGGACTTTGTGCAATACAAGCGGAATCTATCGATGGCCTGGATTGATTACCGGAAGGCATTTGATACAACATCACATGAGCTATTGTTGTACTTGCTCGAATGTCTTGCGGTACCAGCACCACTAGTGAGATGCATAGAACAGCTGCTGCCGCTCTGGAAGACCCGCTTCACCATAACATCAGGTGCACAGCGGGTCACGACAGAGCAGGTGGCATTTAGGAGAGGAGTTTTCCAGGGTGACTCCCTGAGTCCTCTCCTCTTCTGCATCTCACTGCTGCCGTTGTCTGTTGGGCTCCGCCAAACCCGCGGATATCAATGCGGGCCACCCTGCGACCGGAGGCATAAAGTCACCCATCTATTTTATATGGATGACCTTAAACTTTATGCCTCCGGAGAGCGTGAACTACAAAACGCTCTTAGGGTGGTCGAAGAATATACGCGGGCAATTGGTATGGAGTTCGGGTTGGACAAATGTGCAGTCGTCCACCTCAAGAGAGGACGATGCGGGGAATTCTCTGAAGATGCGCAGCTCGCAGACGGAAGCATCCTAAGATATCTAGATGCCGGAGAGACCTATACATATCTGGGTGTGCAACAAAGTCACATCCAGGATGTTTCACAAATAAAAGATTCTCTCCGCGGTAAGTACAGACACCGCCTCCGAAAGATTTGGTCTTCCGAACTTTCGGGGAAGAACAAGGTGTCTGCAACTAATATGCTTGCCGTTCCGATTCTGCTCTACTCCTTTGGAGGAGTAAAGTGGAGGGTAGATGAGCTGCGTCAATTAGACAGAGATCCCCGCAAGATGATGAATATTCACAGAAGTATTCATCCTAGATCGTCCGTTCCTCGTGTGTACCTCCCACGTCAACGGGGGGGGCCGAGGACTCTTGAGCCTGGAGTGTACGCATGGCAGGGTAGTTCTGAGTATGGCATGTAACATCCTCAGGAGCTCAGATCCCCTCTTGCGGTTCGTAAAACATCACGAAACTGTAGGAGTGGGAGCAGGATTGTTCAAGGCAGCAAAAAGAGCCGCAGATGAACTCGGTCTCGCATTTGACATCGAGCGAGGAGGCCGGCGAGGTGCTGATGTTGAGTCAGTCACCGAACTTCAGCCAAATCGTCTGAAAGCCCGAATCAGAGTTGTCGAACAGGAAAATCTGTTTCGGCAGCACGTCGATAAACCCCAGCATGGTGTCTTCTATAAGAACATAGAAACACTGGGTTTATCGACCAGGCTGACCTTCGCCTTTCTAATGTCAGCAGGGCTTAAGTCGGAGACCGAGGGATTCATTATGGCCTGTCAAGATGGTGTTATCAACACCTTGGTCTACCGTAGCCGCGTGTGGCGTGTAGAGGTTCCTGATATCAACTGCAGGACCTGCCATCAGGCGCCGGAATCGCTCATGCATTTACTTTCTGCATGCCCCATATATGCGATTTCGGCCTACATCCACCGACATAACGCGGCTTTACGAGTGCTATACTACCATCTAAGGCACTCGTACGGGGTAGACCAGACACCAGTGCTGCCTTACGTCCCCGGAGATATTGAGTCCGTTGTCGAGAACGAGAAATGCCGGATTTACTGGAACTACTTGTTCCCGACTGTCAGGCTAATCCAAGCCAACAAGCCTGACATAGTCCTCCTCGACCATCAACTCAAGGTGATGTATGTCATCGAGTTCTCGGCACATGCGGAGAAAAACATCACCTTGAAGGAGGAGGAGAAACGGACCAAATATCGCGATCTCCGGTACGAGCTCCAAGTGCTGTACTCAGGCTACTCGGTCAAAATGGTCGTCCTTATTATCGGTGTACTCGGTGGGATAAAGCCTACGCTGCTCTCGGAACTGAAGATCATACCGGCCTGCCAAAAACCAGCCGAGTGGCTGGCAGGTCAAATGCAGAAGGCGGTCATTCTGGGTTCTCTCCGTCTGCTTAGGGCACATGATTCTGGTATCTACAGTCACTAACCCTGCGGGATGTGGGGAGTGGCTGTAGTTGATGCGCCGGCGCGACTCCCCGTGAGGCGTCGGAGGCCACGGGAGGACTGACCGGCATCGGATATTCCGAAAAAAAAAAGAAAAAAGAATCCTCTTTATGAAAAAGCAACACAAATACTTGTAATACACATAGCATTCTGGGCGAAATTTAGTCGTGGCTACTTTTAAACTTAACCCAAAACACTATAGAGACAGATGAAATAAGAACAAAATTATAAATAATGTGCATCCGCGTGTGCATTCAACATAAATCAAATGATTAATTTTGTTACACGAGAAATATAAAATATAATACAATATTGAGTAAATATAACTTCAATGAGAACATTCAGAGAAAACTTTCTTTATTTGCCTCTTGAAAGAAGTTAATGGTAGATTAATAAATTTATGTAATACAGAATTATATAGCATAATCGCATTATAAGTAAAACATTTTTGAAACCTCCGAAAAATGACTAGAGATATGAAAACGATCCAGATACCTTAGTGTGATATTATGTATATCTGTTCTTTTTAATAACTTTTGATATACCTAATAGTGCACCGTAAAACGGGGAAAAAGTAGCTTCCTTCTTGAAAAAAATTTTTTTTAAGGTACAACCACTTGGGACCTTCACAGCATGATAGCCTAGGTCCTTGGCCATCTGTAATGGCCAATTACAACATTTTTTTGGAGGTCAAACTTTTTTTATTACGAAGAATGTCATAAATTTGTCAAATTTAATTTTTCTTACTTTTTCACACATCCCTCACGATATCTCCGGAACCAATCGAGATAATTATATGTATTTTTTTTTAATTGATAAAGGAAATGTGGGCGAAGGTCACTGCTTTAATTTCGTTTTTATGGAATATTTAATTTTTTTGTAAAACTAGGTAAAACTGGAACGTTTACTTTCCTTGCTGCATTTTTTCGGTAAGCGAAAAACTTTTTTATTTTAAGGAATTTTGTCATACCATATGCGTATGAAATAAAGCTTACACTTCAAGGAAGTTTTTTAAAAAAAAAATCAGTTTTCTACGACTATTAGTTTTCGAGATTTTGTTATTTAAAGTTACGAGTTTTTCGATCCTAGATGCGCCTCACCGCGGCGCCACTCAAGTGTGTAGACTATTCAATACAAGTAATCTTATATTATACATATATTGCCAGTTAGAAACAAACTTTTCTTTGTGTAATGTGAATGCGAATGAGTATTATTTTTATTGAGTTTTTACATATTATTTAGTGCTTAACAATGGAATGTTTATTTTGTATTTTAAATAAACAAAGAAAATTTGCTTTTAAATGTTTCAAAATTATATTTTCACTCTACACGTGTTTCGGCTCTTTAGGCCCTTTTCAAGAGTACAGATGAGAGGTACTAAATTATAATTTGTGTTCCTTGCTTATATATTGAATGTTACATCTGGCAACTTATACTAATAAAAATGGTTTGAAAGATGTGAAAATTTTTAGAAAAGTTAAATTACTTTATCTAAAATGTGGTGACCTGCGAATATTTGTTGTTCATTTGTAACCGTTTTTTTATTTTTGGAAGCTTTCTTAATTTCTAATATTTCTAGTAAGTCTAATTTTTAATACTAAAAATATTAGAAATTAAGAAAGCTTCCAAAATAAAAAAACGGTGTGACCGTTTGAATGAATGAATGAACAACAAATATTCGCAGGTCACCACATTTTAGATAAAGTAATTTAACTTTTCTAAAAATTATAAATCTTTCAAACCATTTTTATTTGTATAAGTTGCCAGATTAACATTCAATATACAAGCAAGGAACACAAATTATAATTTAGTACATCTCATCTGTACTCTTGAAAAGGGCCTAAAAAGCCGAAACACGTGTAGAGTGAAAATACAATTTTGAAACATTTAAAAGCAAATTTTCTTTGTTTATTTAAAATATTTAATAATGTTTCACAAGGAGCCAACCGCAGAATCAGTATAATGTTTATTTTGTGTTATCAGAATTAAAATCAGGTAATACAATTCTGGTAAAATCTGTTGATACTGATGTCCTGATTTTGCTTTTACATAATTACTGTGAAACACCAGATATGCCCCAAAGGAATATATTTATACAATTAGGACACAGTAAGAATATACATTTTTTGTCAATTAACAATATTGTGGCAAATTTAGGAGAGGAAATTTGCAAGAAAGTATTAACGATTCATTGCCTAACTGGTTGTGATACAGCTAATGCCATGTATAAAATAGGGAAGAAAACGGCATTCTATGTTTTATATAAAAAATTAAATAATTTAAAAGATTTAGAAAACCTTCCTTTTCTGTCAGAGGATAAAGCGATGGAATTAGGGGTAAAATATATGCTTTATTTATATAAGAATAAAAACAAAGATATAAAATCCCTAAATGAACTGCGATGGGACTTAACAACAAGTACAAATCGGCCAGCTTCTGAGCTGCCTCCTACTGACCATGCTTTTAGACAACATTTAAAAAAGGTAATAATTATTTTTCTAGATCGCCCATACCTATTAAAAAAGAAACACCTACATGTAATTATTCTCTTTTTAGGTATAATAATATAATAATAATAACACCACATGAAATTACAACCCTCTTTGTCCCTGAAGGTCTGGAATGACCTTGTTTGGGAGAGGGCTACACATTTAGAGACAATGGACACACACCCAATGTCCGAGTATACTACGATTAATCTCTCTCACAGAAAAATCCCAGTTCCTCGACCGGGAATCGAACCCGGGACCCCGAAGTTTAATTGGAAATTAGAATTGAGGCAAGTACATTACCTCTAGACCACGGAGCCAGGTGTCTGTATCAATTAAAAAATTAGTACAATAGCCATATACAATACATGCAGATGGAAGATCCAACTCGATACGGTTGGACATTTGAAGAAAATGTTTGGAAGGCAACTTTTACTAGTCAAAAATCTGTGCCCGATATTGTAAGGCAAAGTTTGTCATAAGATGTTCCGACAGGATCTGTAACAACAGATGTACCTGTTTTGCTCAAGGTTTGAAATGCTGCAGTGAGTGCAAATATGCAAACTGCTGCAACCAAGGAACTGTCTAGATATTTTTAGATTCCGACGTTGACGATTTTTAAAATATTTTTATAACAAGTTTTAAATTTATGTTTTAAAATAAATAATTATTTCGTATTTTTTTTAATTCAATTTTAGGTTTTAATGTATAAATATAATGGATTTTAAATAATGTGCAATGTAAATAATGATAAGTAAAACCAAAGTGCTTATGAAAATAAAATTTATATTAAAGATATGTCAAAAATAATACTTAATAGTATGCACCCACAACACGCATAGCACACTGATTAAAGCACAGTAGAACCGGGGGAAATATCCTGCCCGCAGAAACTTAATTTCAAATAACAATAACTTGAAACGTATAAGTCGTAGAGTATTGCGTTTTTTTTTAAAAACTTCCTTGATGTGTTAATTTTATTCCGTATGCATATACTGTGGCAAAATTCCTTAAAACAAAAAAAGTTTTTCGCTTACTGAAAAAAAATACTGCAAGAAAAGTAAATGTTAAAGTATTACCTAATTTTATAAAAAAACTAGGTTTTCCATAAAGACTAAATTAATTCAGTCACCTCCGCTCACGTTTCCTTTATCGACTAAAAAAAAAAAAAAACTTGATTATCTCAATTGGTTCCGGAGATATCGTGAGGGATGTGTGAAAAAGTACGAAAAATTAATTTTGACAGATTTGTGACATTTTTCATAATAAAAAAAGTTGGACCTCCCAAAAAATGTTGTAATTGGCCATTTTAGATGGCCAAGGGCCTAATCTATTATTCTGTGAAGGTCCCATGTGGTTGTACCTTAAAAAAAATTTTTTGAAACGTTTTTGTCGGTTTTTCAGTGTACTATAAAGCAAAACGAGTTTTAGAAAATATTATTATATGTTACAAAAATTACATTTCCTTCAATTCTCCATTAACATCCATTTTAATTCTATAATTTTTTATGAAACATAATCATGTTTGCGTCACCTAAAAATGAAACGACAGGAATAATTTTGTAACTTCTGTATCCGACGTTGATTAGCCCTATCAAGAAAGAGGCCGTAAACAGTCACTATAATTGAAACGAGACAAAATTAATGAATCAGATAAAAAAATTTTAATTAATTGAGTTAGACTATTTCTGCGAGAGTATAACATTTTGAGGGTGCTAAATGATTTTTGTAATAACAAATTAACATGTAAACTAAATTTCAAGTCAGAGTGAATGATGTTAATAGAAAAATTATTTACTAAAGCAGATTTAGAGTATTTGCTATCAAAAATAATTAACTTACATTTATTGTCGTTCAGTTATAAGGAAATGGAGTTAATAATTTGCAGAACATCATTTATTTTAGATTGAGCTGAGATTGCATTATTTAAATTAAAATTTAAGTAAATCTGTATATAATCCGCATACGCTTGTACAATGTTTAATCGATTTTAATATTTCAGTAATGTAAATAATAAAAAGCAGAGGGCCAAGAATTGTTCCTTGAGGCACGCCTGAAATAACGTTTTTGCTGATGATACACAGTCATCTTTTGTGTTCGATTACTTAAGTAGCAATTAATAGAATTACAAATTCTACTCGGGAACCCATAAAATTTCAATTTAGTGCAAAGAAGTTTGTGGTTAATTGTGTCGAACGAATAATCTAATAGTGCTAAAGCAGTCAACTCTTTTTTATCGATGTTCTGTACTATGTTACCTGAAGTAGTGTAGTTGAGGTATTATTATAGCCTTTTCTAAAATCTGCCTGACAGTTCAGAACAATTTTAAATTCAGAAAGATAATTATACATTGGTATAAACCTTTTTCCAATATCTTTGAAATAGCAGTTAAAACACTAATAGGACGAAGATCAGAAAATTGTTGAGGATAAGTGATTTTTTCTAAAGGTTTGATATTGGCTTGTTTCCAAGAAGCAAGAAAATAATTTTCACTTAAATGAGAGTTTATAATATTAGTCTAGAAAAGGACTACAATACTGTAACATGTCAATTGATATAGTATCCGATCCTGTTACATTAGACGTAATGTGCAAAATGTTATGTATTTCATCGACTCTCAAAAGTTTAAAATCAGAGTTAGCATTTACATCTTGAAACTTATTATCATAAAATGTTATTAAATCCCTATCAATATCATCAGCAATAAAAACAGAAGAAAAAAATACTCATTAGTTTTTTCAACATTTTCCAGATTGGTAGGTATATCAAATGACTCTTTGGTAATACTTAAAGATTTTAATCCTTTCCATACATCTTTAAATTTATTAGTATTAAACAGATTACTAAAAAATTATTTTATCTCTCTACGAATTGAAGTCTGGATACTAAATTTCACTGATACAAATGTTTTGATACATTTTAAAACTAAGTTTGAGAGTGCCATTTCCGAAGTCGATAATGTTCGTTGGGGGAGTTGAATCAGAACATCTAGGAGACAGAAACTCTCCTTTGTAATAACAAATAAAATAAAGTCAATCAAATTCTTGGGTTCTGTTAAACTGCACTACGAAACTCTTATTTAATTCCACAACAATTTATATACTCGATGTTTATGTCATCGGAAAGTAGTTGGTTAATTTTTTAACTTCCAAAATAAAAAAATGTTTGTATGAAGGGCTTATTCCTAAATTATTCTTCATGACATCCACTTATATAAAAATATAAAAAAAGAAAAGGTTAGGAGGGGTTAGAAATAATTTAAAATAGTGACAGAAGAAGGGATCGAAAATTTTTTGGGTTCAAAAGGAGTCCCTCGATCTCTTTAAGAGGAATTACACCTCAAGGTATTTTAGAAAACGATTTTGAAAAAAAAATTCTGATCGAAATAAGTAAGATGAAAACGGGTCCGTCCTTTGCCAGAAAAAATTATAAGGTCGGAACTCACCATGAACGACGAACCCCGTCTTCAAAAGGATGGCAAAGGAAGCTGATGAATTGTTAGAAAACAAACCGATCCGGGATATTCACGACGATAACGAAACTACGCGAAGGTGTCACAAACGGGAAGATTTTGAAGGAAACCTCTGCCCGCGCTTTACTGGCGAAGATCACTCTAGGGAGTTTTAATTTGGGAAACATACGATTAGGCAAGTTAAGTAATTACAAACAAACCAAATCGGGCCTACTAATTCACGAGGTGAAAAAAAATCAGACCAAAAATGCGAGCGCCGAGATCCACTAGGGAATTCAAGGTTACACTCGATGCAATTTCAGCACGCGAAATGAGAAAATCGGCAAGTCTAAATAAACGAAATTTCAAAGAGAGACGGCATACAATGGTAAGCATAGATGCGCCCAATGCTAAAGCATCGTTTGTTAAAGGTTTCATTAGTGAGCACAGATGCAGATTAATTTTATAAGGCGTCGAAAACGGCAAGTCAAAATGACCTATCGCAAGTTTCGTAGCAAAACGATTAAAAATTGACATACGCATTAAAGCGAGTATGTCTCTGATAGACTATGATGCGATTTATCGATGCTATAAATAGAATAGGAAAAATAGAGACGTCGTTGTCGATCTTCTGTGATTAGCAGAAATTCAACCATAATAACCTGAGAGAGACACGTGAGGCCCGTACTGAAGCTTGATAATGTTCCGAGGGTTGACTCTAGCGATTAGCACCCACACGCTTTCATGACCGGACTAAGTGGTAGGTGATTGTCTAGTGTTAAATGGAAAATATTCCAAGAGCAATCACCTTTTGAGTAATAGATGCATTTTTAAATTGAAGATAAGCCCAAAGAATTGCATAACATCACGTATTAATTCGCTTTGATAATACAATTTGAAATTTTCTAACCTCAAAGCAAAAATTGTTTCACTGTGGTTCTTTTGACATTTATTGTTAATTCCCATTAAAAAAGTTTCACGGACTCCTCAAAATTATTCTTCAGGCCTTCTTACATTCAGATTATTAGATTTTCAAGACATGCTACGATTTAAAATTTTGTTATTTTTGAGACTTTCTTGAAAACGTGGTTTGAATTTCTTTGAGAACTGGAATATGTCTTAGTCACATTGGCTGTTCCAATGTAAGTTCCGATAAACGGAAAGTTTTGGAGGTGGGTTAATCATGGTATAGAATCCTTTTCGTGACCGCACGGAGTTAGTGACAGTCGATGATGGAAGGATGACGGCCTATTGTTACATAAGGGATATTCTAAAACCTCTTATGAACCCAAATTGTCCTTTCATATGAGACAACTTTGTGCTAATACACGAGAACGCACGACCACAAGCTGCCAAGATCGTGACTGTGAATTTTTGAAGAAGTTAATATCACTACAATGAATTGGTCACCTCGTAGCCCAGACATTAACCTTATAAAGCATTTATGGGACCATTTACGATGGGTGTTTCATCAAGATCAGGTTCCATGTAGATATCTGATTAAACTTCAAAATAAATTAAACGTGATTTGGAACAATATTGATGAGGATTTTTTTACACAATAACATTGAAGTACTACTAAGGTGAATACAAGCGTATTAAGGCGAGGGAAAAAAACCCCGTACTGAAAGTTTTTGTACCCTAAATTCTAATTTTGTAACAACTCAATGAAAGCTGTTCGTTTCCTTACAGTAATCCTATGTATCTCATCCGACAAGAGAGATAATAAAGTAAACCTAAAAGGTAAATGTTTAGAAAAACAAAAAACCCTCCGATTTTGCGCATCTATGGTAGTGGATCTTTTATGGAGCTACGTTCAAATAATAGCACTTACAAATCACGTACCACGTATCATGTATCGAACAAGTGTTAATATACAGGGTGTCCCAACCAAAATTAGGCACCCTGAATAACTTTGAAGATAAACATTTTTTGAAAAATAGGTGAAACATGTCGACCTTGTTTCCAAGGGGGACATATTTTAATGTAATACTTATATACCTATTATCATCCCTCTACCCTACACGGCCACCCCATCAAAAAATTCAAATGGCAAGGGGGGGTCGAGTGATACATCTTTTGAAAGGTCTTTCAATTCCCTACATAACTGTATATATTTTTTTTACTTTTATCGATTCGTTCTTAAGGAAAATAATTTTATTTTTGATGATTACACACAATCGAAATCGTTTAAAAAATCTAAAACGCATGGCACTGGGTATTGGAATTTATAAAAAAACTACATTTTTTTGTGCTTTCAAATCAACACAAGTTTTTTCGACAAAAAACACTTTCCTTGTTCGTTTAATTTTAAAATAATAAAAAACTCATAAGTATTTGATAGTCCTTGAACATTAATTTGTTCACAACCAATTTTAAATCGAGATACATTTTACCAGAGTGGGTTCTCAAAATGGTTTATACCCTTCAGGAGAGAATAGAAATTGTCAGGATTTATTTTAAAAACGATAATTGTGCTAGAGCTACGGAGCGTATATTCAATAGAAATCGCCCAGATAAAAGGGTTGGTTCTCAGTATGATTTACAATTATTGACAAAATTTATGGAAACAGGTTCTATAGGAAACAAAAAGCATGAACCTCAGCGACCGATTAGGTCCATTTGCAGATGGATAATATTCAATCGATCAGGAAAGTAGCTGAAGCTTCCGGTGTATCACGAATCAATGTTCATCGATTTGTAAAGGCCCACAAATTTCATCCATATAAATTTAAATTGGTACACGAATTAAACGAAGATGATCCCGATCGTCAGCTTGAATTTTGTGAGATTTTTAGTGAACAATTAAACGGTAATGTCAATCTACTGTACAATACGCGTTTTTCTGATGAATCGACATTTCAGTTAAATGGGGAGGTAAACAGGCATAATTGTAGGTATTGGAGTGAAACCAATCCACATTTGTTCATGGAAACTCATACCCAAAGGCCTCAGAAGTTAAATGTTTGGGCTAGAATCTTAGGGGATCACATTGTCGGGCCGTTTTTTGTTCCTGACAATTTAAATGGCGAAAGGTACCTCGACCTGTTAGAAAATAACATCGACCCACTGATTACCCAAATCCTCGAAGAAGACGATAATCTTTTAGAGGGCGAACTATTTTTTCCACAGGATGGGGCACCCCCACATTTTGCTATAGCAGTCCGTCAATTTTTGGATAATCGGTTTCCTGAGCGATGGATTGGAAGAAGAGGTCCTGTGGAGTGGCCCGCTAGGTCACCCGATTTAACTCTCTTAGATTCTTTCTGTGGGGACATTTAAAGTCGAAGGTATTTGCAACAAAACCCAAATCTCTGGAAGAGTTACATGAAGGAATTGTTCGAAATGCCGTTTATTGACTCCAGATGTGTTCAGAAATTTTCGTATAGAATTTCAAGACAGATTATACTACTGTATGGAAGTTGGTGAGGGGTCATTTTGAACAATACATACGATAATTTAAACTGCTTCTTTTATTTTTATTTCCCGAACCTAAAATAATGAAACAATTATTTCTCAGGAACGAATCGATAAAAGTTTAAAAAATACACAGTTATGTAGAGAATTGAAAGACCTTTCAAAAAATGTATCATTCGATGCCCTTTGCGATTTGAATTTTTTGAGGGGGTGACCGTGTAGGGTAGAGGGATGATGATATATACAAGTATGACATTAAAATATGTCCCCCTTGGAAACAAGGTCAACGTGTTATTTTTGCATGCTGAATCTGCCCAGGAATTTAAGCAATGTAATTTATTAAATACCTTGTAGAAATATTTGTGTATTATAGTCAGAAATAATTAAACTATTTAAATTTTCTTATTTTAAATTCCATTTCTTTTAGTAAATAAAAATTTTAAATACCTATCCCGAAATAGTAAATTAATACTATTTTTAAATTTTGAAATGACATTATTGGTGAGATATGTGATGATAAAACAGGTTAAATCTGTACAAACGCCGAATTTTTTTGTGTAATTTTTATTTAAAATTATGTTTTACCATTTTTAAATGTGGCATCATTTAATACAAATTTATGAAAATGGAAATAGAGTGCACACTTATCCAAATGAACTATGGTAATGTAGTGATAAAATAACTATCCTGGCAAATGTATTTATTTAAAGATACTGTTTCTGTAATCGTTTATTGTTCTGTGAACTTAATTAGTTTATGAGGTACATCACAGGTTATTCATACAAAAATCATTTATCAACAAGAATATCCGCAGAACTGTTTACAATGTATGTACTATCATTACTCTTAATAGACGAAAAAATATGACTGTCAATATTATCTTTAACATAACTTGAAACATATCCGTCTATTTTATTTCAAATATTTGTTTAAAAATTATATTTGACGTCCGGCGTTTTATACATTTCCGGTTTTTGGTAAATTTCGACAACTGCTTTGAAACACTTTTATAACTCTGTAGTATACAATAGTATTCCATTGATTCATTGTCTGTCATTTGTTAATCAAATAACACATATTTAATTAAAGTTATTTATGTTTTTCTAGACATCGTTGTTCTATGGGTATTTTCATCTTTGTTACGTTACTTTTAAATTTCATGAGTGTTCTGATCTCATACACTGATTCAATTAGGCATGCTGTCTCTGACATTGACATTAGAACGAGTAATGCAAAATCTCAGATACATCGAAAATTGCATTGAATATTTAACTAATGGCATATTTACGAAATGAAAGATAATACTGTCAACAGGTAAATTTATAAGCAATAAAAATTATTATTATTTAATTCAATGGGAAATTGTCTTCTTTAAAAATCATTCCGTACCTTACCTAATACATACAGAAGTCTACCCCTTAAAAAGTGCAACCCTCTTTATGTACCTACATATATGAGAGAAAAATGATTTTTTCAATTACAAAGAAAATGGCCTCCTGAGCTATATTATTAAAAATTCACAAATAGCTTTTATTTATCAATGAAAGTAATTTGGTGGAAAAAAGTACAAACAGGTTGACTTAAAAAGGGATGTCCTTCAGGATGACCTCCGTATTATTTTTGAATTTAGGAAAATCAAAAAGAACTGAAAAATAGAAATAAGTGCCACTTGTTATCTTTGTCTCGGACTGTGAGTATTTTAAATTATATTATTCATGTAAGAAGGTTTCTCGATATAAGTAACTACCTAACTTGTGCCCAATTTCTGCAGTCAATGGTAATAATTCTACTTTTACATTTGAATTGATATTTTTTGTTAAGTTAACTACATGTCCAATAACACTGAGAGGTAATGCACATAAATTATTGGCTAGTCACTTAACAGAGATAAAATAAATTGTACGAATTGTATTGAGCCATAGTATCGAAAAATTTGTTGAATACGGAGTACTCAAGGGTACAGATTTAAGCCCATTTCTCTGTTCCATGTGCTTAAATAATTTGTTTTTATTAAACAGTTGTGCTAAAATAGTAATCTTTGCAAATGATACCACTGCCTATTTGCACTGCCAACTCATAGGCAGATCTTGAGAGTAAAGTGAAAATAGATGTGATAAATGTCATAGATTGGTTTAACCACAAGATATTCACAATTAATTTTGAAAATGCATTTTTCGTCCCATTTTCATCCTATAAAAAAAATAAACCAGTCTATCAACATATTTTTATAAATGATAATGTTGACAAAATCCGTAAATGAAATCGATTGAAAATATTTGGGTATAAAAATGAACTGTTATTTGAGTTGGGATTTATATGTGATAAATACGGTAAAAACTATAAGAACTATACGAGTACTGTACAGATTTAAATACCTGAATAAAATATTAGACTTACTACATGTGAAAATTATTTATTTCACATTAGTTAAATCATGATTATAATATACCTTTCTTAATTGGGGTGGAGTTGCATCCTAAAAAAATAGGTGTCATGCAAAAAAATTTTTATCCGAATAAAAAATATTGATATTAGGAAATTATTTTTTTATTAGACAACAAAAAACACTGGTTCTTCTTAATTTGTTTCTTCATTTGTTGCTCCAACCTACATAAATTCCAAACTGATTTCATCTACCCTACTAAGAAACCATTATTTTCTGATTATGTTCATGTTTCCATTTCTACTGTAGATATATGTATTTCTTTCATACTAATTCGTTAATTAGTTTTGGTTTCTGCAACAATAGAAACAACCAACATACAAATCACCACTATCCTTAACAAGTACCAAAATGTAAGAAATATCTTGTATTTTTAAAATAAAATGTTATACCTCTCTGTTGGCGTTTTTTTAGAGTTCTTTTTCAGTAAATCAGGGCTGTGTCTACCATAACGACCACTGTGTGAGAAACATGCAGGCGGGCAAATCTAAGAACGGCCAATTGCCTTACATTAATTATTGAAAAAATTAAACAATACAACAATAAAAGAAAAGAATGATCCTACTCCTACCCCTTCATACTATGAAATAAATTTCTGTAACAATTAGCGGTGGGTTCCAGCTGTTTACGAGACTTCTCAAATTTCGTAGCGGTACACAGCGACATGTACCATTCCACAGCCAACTCTAAACAAGTCGCGAATTAACAAATGGCAACATCGCCGAGATAAGTGTGATAATAAAGGAAAATTTTTAGTAATCTTTGATTCGAAATGCTGTGAAAATAATGGCAGATATCAAAAATTCTACATAAACTAAGTTTATAATAAAACAAAGTCTAAAGAGGCATTTGATTATCTTCAATAGTTTAGGTGCAGGGGGCGCAGAGTTGGAAATTTACGAGAGCTGAAGTTTTACACGTGTAGAAAAAATTTTCTACATTTTCTGCATGAAAATGTATAAAACAACAACAAACGTCAGTTATGTCAATTGTCAACCAACATATCATTTTCATTAAATTATACATATGTTAGAAAGTTGCAGCTCAAAGTAGATTATTTTATTAAATCATTAGTAAAATAATAATTAGCGTTATAATTAGAATAATATCGCATGAATCATGGGCATCATGGCTGAAGAACAAAATCAAGGTGGTCACGATTTCTTGATGAAAGTCAAGTTTGGGCAAATTACTGTAAAAAATAAGCTCCGTGTAAAATTTGCTCAAAAATTACAAAATACTTCAAAATTTAATATCTAATTGATGGCTCTTTCTATTTATTCCAAGTTATAGTTTTGGGACTAGTGTTAAATAAAAAACATTTTATTAATAATTTTTTAAGTGTAATTTATAAACGTGTTGTCTACATTTCATGTAGAAAACTTAAAACATTTTCAACTAAAGGTTTTTTACACTTTTGTACCAAGGAAAGTACCTCGAGGTTTCTACCTACCCATTCCTGAGGAGGCATCCAAAGTCGACCGATATAAAACGCCTTACCAATGATAACAATTCTCTATTTGAATTATGGATGGATTGGAAATGTTAAAATCTTAGGAATAATAAATAAAATTCAAATATACTATTTTCAACAAAAACCAAAATAGTAATCTACGATGCTGAAATAAAGCAAGAAAAATGACGAAACAATCAAAGAGGGCAAATCTTAATAAAAAATAAATAAACTAAATTAAAATAAATTCCAAACAAACAAAAAAAACAATCTATTACTGAAAGACAAGTTAATTATTATGTGTTTTTTAATATAGCTAGCTTTATCATCTTGGTTAGATATACATGGAAAAAATATTGAATTGAAGTAGCTACAGGAAAATGTTGTTTAAACCTCATTTTGTTCTCTAAATGTATCTAGTTTTCTCTTTTTTCATTTTATTGTCAATCTCATTTTCAGTGTTTACATAGTTATTTAATAGCATGCTGACAAATACTGAACAAGCATACGTAGTAAAAAATATTTGCTGTCCCTTCCACATAAACAATTACACAAAAAATCTAAATTAAAATGTACTTCAAGCACACCATTTTTGCGGGCCCTGCTGAAGGAGGCGCATTTTCTAAATTTACACGCAGGCGGCCACAGCTCTAGGCACGGTCCTGCGATAGATTTTCACTGATGTGGATCTATATATTATTTCTATTGTTGTTTGTGTACTGCACATATTAACGCATCTATAGGTGTGCGTTTTACTCTCTTCATTTTATTTTTGAGTGCCGTTACTAGTTTTTAAATTTAGGTTTCTTTTACTAAAAGTTTCGATGATCACTATATTATGTACGAATAAATATTTCATACCAAATATTTACACATTTAAATTTATTTACAATATGTTTTAATACAGCAAAATTGACAAACAGTATATCATATGTAGTAATTTCCATAAATTTAGTTAAATAAAAATTCTCATAAAAGTAACAAATATAAATGATATTTCATTATATAACGATATATTTTATATGATTTGTTATTTTAATCAAATTCGACCAAAACTCCTGCATTGTTAGAGTTGTTGTTTAATTAATTTTATACATAAACAAGTATGATTCATCTGCCAGATATACCACCATTCATGAATTATTAAACGTTATTATTCCAGCAAAAAAAATGTTAATGTTAGTAGAAATTCACAACGTGTTTGTTGACACTTCTACAATTTACGGATTAAGCCCCACTCATATAACTCATCATTAACTGATTTAAATATATGTTACGGTGGTATAATATCTCATGGATGCTGTTGACTTCCATTCGAGTAACTCAATATGGCACCGCCAATAGTGAGTGTTTAAGGAGAGAAATTTACAATACATCATATACTAGAAAGTTTAATTAATAAGATAAAAGTTAATGAACTGTAATTGTATTATTGAATAGAAACAGAGGATTGTCAAAGTTGGCAGTGATAGAAATCATGAGTGAATTCATTAAAATGAAAATAAAAGAATTATTAATTTTTTATTCTTAAGCAGATTTCACTTTTTTAAGCATTACTTTTACAACAAATCAAACTCTTTAACTAATACGAAATAAAAATATTCTTGTCCTAGAAGTAAGTTATAGTTCAAGCGAACTATCCTTATATTTTTGGAGAAAAATAGGACTTTGAAAAAATAAAGAAAGTGATTCTCTATTGAAAAACAGTATTACAAATATTGAATGAAAAATAAACAAATAAATGATTAAATATAATAAAGGGATATGCAACTCTTATATAAGCGAATACACGGGTCCCTCGTATGTAATGTAAAGGTGAGAATGTGATCTAAAATTCGGTACAAAGAAATCTTCTGGTGAGACCAACTATGCTATAATAGTTTTACTGAAAAAAATACACATGGTGATATTTTTTTTAGTACGTTGACCTTTAGGTATAGTTTTGGCCTCTCTTCCCAATTTTTTATTTTCTTTCCCTAACTTTTTTTTTAGTACGTCATTGGCCTTTAAGTGTTTTGAGCCTCTCTTCCCAATTTTTTATTTTCCTTATCATTTTAAAAACTGACTAATTTTAACATTTTTGTCACTATGAGAAACCATGCTTTAGTATTGGCTTACATTCTGCGGATTATTTTAAGTGCTCGATTCATCGTAACTTCTATCATGTGAGATCGACATATGACTGCCATTCAAGTAAGAAATAAACTGCAAGAAATACGCCAGGACAACATCAGAGATAGAATTGTTAGGAGAAGGCTAGTTGAAGCAAATTGATCTGCTAAAAGACCAGCAACAGGCTCCGAGCTTTTCCGAAATTATCATGTGGCCAGAATCATTTACGGACGCGAACATCTCAAATAATTGGAATATGGGGCAGTGAAACAATGTTTTTCTTTCCAATGAGTCTCGATTTGCCCTGAGGTTTCTAGATGAGCGAGGAAGAGAGCGAGAGAGAGAGTGGAGAAGGCGAGGAGAAAGACACGCACATTACAACGTTAGGGAGAGAGTGAATTTCGGTGGTGGGTCTGTAATGGTGCGGCCTGGCATACACCTTACGCGGCTCGCAGAGAGCTTGTGTCCATATATGGCGTATTCTTACCGACCATTTTTGTGCCTACCCCTTACTTTACGTCATCGCACACTAAGGTTGACATGGTATAACGAGAGTGTGAATTGGAGGCAGGAATGGCATCAAACAGTGTTCAGTATTGAGTCTCGATTTTGTTTGTGGATCCATAATGACAGCAGGAGAGTGAGGCGCCGACGCGGAAAACGTCAAAATTTGGAATCGCTGTAGAACGTCAAGGTATGATGCTTTGGGCTAGGCTGGGATAATCTAAGGCAGTAGATCACATTACCTACAAGGGCTGAATAATCCAATTTTAGCAGGATAATGCCCATCCTCATACGGCAAGGATTAAGACAAACTTCTTAGAAGAAGTTAATGTGATGGTGCTTCCATTTTAATAAAATTGCATAAAGAAATCATGATGTTGCATTTTTTAATAAAACCAGTATCACGGGCGTAGATAAGAAGGGGTTACTGGGAGACAGTACCCGCTTTAGGCAGCAGCTTACCTAAAACAAAATAGTAAAATTTGTAAGAATCCTATAAACAAATAATGTTTAAAAGCCCAAGCTCCAATATCAATAGGTTATTAAATATAATTTATTAGGAAGTTATGACGCCTCCACCGCTGATTTTGACGTAACGATTTCGAGTATTGTCGTGGATGATCGTGATTTGCGATCGTTGTTGACGTAGCTTATTATCACCTTGGAGCTTCGACGACCGCTATTGCTTTGTTAGTTTGTTAGTTAAGTTAATAAGTTACGCCGCGCGTTTTAGGTTTTAGTAAGTTTCGAGTTTGGTTACTGGCTGTTTTTTGATGTGTAATTATAATATATTAATTTTTTATATTATTAACCATTGGAATTTTGTTATGTAAAATAATATTGTAATATGGAGGCCCTTTTTTCAGTTTATTAAGAATGAACAAGCGAAAAGACCAGCCAACATAGGACATTTTTTTAATAGAAGAACGAGACAAACAGACCAAGACAAAGACAATTTTAAAGAAGATAAACCGGGACCAAGTAGAGAGCCAGATTAGAAAACGAAACCATATCAAATATGACCAACGTCGCCGTTGAAATTGAACGCAAAACCTGAGGCTGCAAAACTTGGAGGAGAAATCGATATCACACAATATCTTGACTAACGCCAAGCGGATATTAGCGACTTAGAAAAAGTAAATATACTAAAGAACTTATTTGTTCCAGATCACACATTTATCTATCTATATTCGGTTCATTTTATAAAAAAAATGTATCTGTCTTTAAATCATTTAATTGGCTAGTTAATTCGAAATCAGCCGAGGGACTATTCTGCAAATATTTCGTTTTATTTGCAAAACGAGGAGGAATGCACAAAAATATACATATTAAAAATTTGGTAATTGTTCCTTTGAAAAAAATATTCAGTTCTTTGGAAGAGATAGCGATTTATTGTCAAATGACTAACAAATATCATGAGGAAACCGTTTTAAATGGGGAGAATTTTTTATCCACCATCAATAACCCTAAAAAGGAAGTAATTAACTTGCTAGATTCTAGTTGTATTGCTCAAGTAAAAGAAAACGGAAAAATTAAAACCTATAGCTAACAGCAAACAGAGTATTGCATTTCGTGGTCACAGAATTGAGTCAGTATTAACAGAAGTCTCACATGTTAATCAAGGCAATTTAAGAGAATTCTTTCGACACCACACTCAGATGTGTGATGATGATTTAAAACTGAAATTTCATTTTGACACTACCACCTCCCATACTAAATATGTAAGTCTTACTATCCAGAACGAATTAATTAATTGATGTGGACCCGAAATTTTAAATTCAATCCTTTCGAAAATTCCATACAATAAGTTTTATAGTGTAATTTTCGATGAAACAACAGATATAAGTAAGGTATCACAAAAGTCAATATTAGTTAGATATCTAGATCATAAAAACAATGTTCACTAGGACTTTCTGGGATTCATCAGTTGTCACAAAATTAATTATGATGATTTCACTAAAAAAGTCAGTTTTGACTGGTGAAATACTAGAGAAAATAGTTGTTTCGTTTTTTGAGGAAAGTTGGATTGTCCTTTGAGAATTGCACTGAGATTGGCACAGACACGTGCAGTGTTATGTTGTCTGATCAAAAAGGAGCAGTTGTTGAAGTTCAAAAATCTTTGAGATATTTAACGCTTCATCTAAAAGACATAAAGTTTTGGAATTTATAAACTCCAAAGTTTTGAATGGCTTATGCGAAACCAGATGGATAGAACGCCATACAGCTGTTCTTAAATTCAAAGTTTCTTTTGAAAATATCATAGAGAGTTTGCAATTAATAACGCAGTGAAAGATTGTGAGTCATCTTCAGAATCTCAAATATCAATGCACTCAATGTTGAAAACAGATTTTATAGTTTCTCTTCACTGCTTGTCATATGTTTTAAATATCACCTTAAGCTTAAGCAACATTTTGCAAACTAAAAGTCTGGACAAAATTTCTGCTCAATCATCAATAAACGATATATTATCAGTATTTCACAAAAAAAAGAAAGTATAATACGGGAGTGTAGCGACTTTCTTTTTAAATTGTGATCTTCGAGTTTTTGTGGGGTTATAGGTCGAATGGGAAAATCAACAACACCTATTAAATTTAATGCCTATATTACTTTAATGCCTATGTTACTATAGTAACTATTTTAACATGTATGTGTATTGTCTTATTTATTGCATAAGTTTTAACTTTTGTTAAAAAAAACATTTTAATTTATTATAAGATTTATTTTATAATAATTATGAGATCGTGTTTCGTAACAAACTCCTTATTTTAGACACAAACAATATTACGAATTAATTGAGCCTTGAAAATTAAAAAATAAATTTTTCGAAACGTCGGCATTAAATTCAATAAGCGTTGTTGATTTTCCCATTCGACCTATAACCCCACAAAAACTCGAAGATCAGAAATGAAAAGAATACTGACAATATTTTTCATGGTATTTTTGAAGAAATCACGCGTTCATTAAAATCTAGATATTCCAATATTATGGCCAAGAATAAATCCTAGACAAGTTCATCGCAATAATATTCAAACAAACAACCCTGAGGAATATTTCAATTCGTGTCAATTTTTTTACCCTTTCTGAACAATATCACCCAAGACCTTGATTTTCGTTTTAATACTAATTTTTTATAAATTTTAGATAACAGTAGCTTTATACCGATTAATATTTTAAACCAAAGCGAAAGCAGAAACGAAAACGGTTTAATGCCTCTAATAAAGAACGCTTCCGAATATTTGGCTAAATTTACAAATATTTCGGGAGAATTTTTGTCAGATTTGTTGCGATTGGAAATAGATCTTTGAATAAATAAATGGGAAAAGACTAAAATAGAAACAAATGTTTTGCCGGAAACGGCGTTACATACCTTATATTTGTGCAATAAAGAAATACTTCCCAACATACATACCCTACTCCAGATAATTTACGTTATGCCGGTAAGCGTAGCAAGTGCTGAACGGTCTTTTTCCACCCTTAGGAGACTGAAAAGTTGGTTGAGGTCTGCGATGGGTGAGGAGAAATTAGCGGGAAATAACTATATTAAACATATACAGGGATATTGACATCGCAATATTGATGCTGTTAGTGATAGGCTTTCCACGCAACGTTCCAGAAAAATTGATTTTATGGATACAAGATCATTTTTGTTAACGCCGATAATGAGATTGGTTGTTTATATCCTAATAGAATGCAACTATATTATTTAATATGGTCGTATTATTAGTACATATTTAGTTTGTCCACTGTTGTGATCATTTTTCTTAATATTTTATTCGTTAGATTTTTTTTATATATTTCATATTTCTTACCTATTCATAATTTGTTTAACCGAATCCGGTTTGTTGAGTTTTTATATGAATTATTAATTTTAAAGTAAAAAGTTTTATTGGTTAAGTAGACTGATTTTTTTGCTTTAGAATTTATTTGATGATGAAATATACTTTTATTTTATTTATTTATACTTTTGTTTTCTTGTTTCTAATGTTATTGTATTCTTGTACCTTTTCTGTAATACAGTTGTTTATAGTTCACATTCTTGTGTTTATTTCACATACATAATATTATACACAGGCTTTCTTAGATGTTTTATACTTTGTACCCTGTATGGTATGCAGCAAGCTACCCTATCTAGTACCCCCCTAGAAAGAACACTATCTATGCCCTTGAACAGTATACTGAATAATGTCTTAATGTTTCTGATATGTGTACTTTTTTAAATAGTATAGCAGCAAATATATACTGGCTAACTAACAATTTGTAAAATCATAAATTAACTTACACAAGATAAGCTCCCTAAGAGATTAGGTATATTAATCATTAAGCACATTTTGTAAACAGAAAAGTATATTCCTGATTTATAAATAAATGTTGTTTATGTTTTTTTTATTTATTTATTTATTTTTTTTTTCGGAATATCCCATTCCGGACAGTCCTACCGTGGCCTCCGACGCACCGGCGCATTAACTACAGCCATTCCTCACATCCCGCAGGGTTAGTGACAGAATCGTGTGCCCTAAGCAGACGGAGAGAACCCAGAATGACCTGCATTTGGCCTGCCAGCCACTCAGCTGATTTTTGGCAGGCCGGTATGATCTTCAGTTCCGAGAGTAGCGTAGGCTTTATCCCTCCGAGTACACCGATTATTAGGACGACCATTTTGACCGAGTAGTCTGGGTACAGCACTTGGAACTGGTACCGGAGATCGAGGTATTTGGTCCCTTTCTCCTCCTCCTTCAAGGTGATGTTTTTCTCCGCAGGTGCCGAGAACTCGATGACATACATCACCTTGAGTTGATCGTCGAGGAGAACTATGTTAGGCTTGTTGGCTTGGATTAGCCTGACCGTTGGGAACGGTAGTTCCAGTAAATCCGGCATTTCGCGTTCTCGACCACGGACTCAATATCTCCGGGGACGTAAGGCAGCCCTGATGTCTGGTCTGACACGTACGAGTGCCTTAGATGGTAGTGTAGCACTCGTACCGCCGAGTTCTGTCGGTGGATGTAGGCCGAAATCGCATACATGAGGCATGCAGAAAGTAAGTGCATGAACGATTCCGGCGCCTGACGGCAGGTCCTGCAGTTGATATCAGGAACCTCTACACACAACATGTAGCTACGATAGACCAAGGTGTTGATAACACCATCTTGGCAGGCCATAATGAATCCCTCGGCCCCCCATTGACGTGAGAGGTACACAAGGGAACGGACGATCTAGGATGAATACTTCTGTGAATATTCATCATCTTGCGGATATCTCCGTCTAACTGGCGCAGCCCGTCTACTATCCACTGCACTACTCCAATAGAGTAGATCAGGATCGGAACGGCAAGCATGTTAGTTGCAGACACCTAATTCTCCCCCGAAAGTTCGAAAGACCAAATTTTTCGGTGACGGTGTCTGTACTTTGCGCGGAGAGAATCCTTTATTTGTTTTACATCTTGGATGTTCCTTTGTTGCACATCCAGATATATATATATAAGCCTCTCCGGCATCCAGATGTCTTAGGATATTTCCGTCTGCGAGCTGCGCGTCTTCAGTAAATTCTCCGCATCGTCCCCTCTTGAGGTGGACGACTACACATATGTCCAACCCGAACTCCATACCAATTTACCGCGTGTATTCTTTGACCACGCTAAGAGCGTCTTGTAGTTCGCGCTCTCTGGAGGAATAAAGTTTAAGGTCATCAATATAAAATAAATGGGTGACTATGCCTCCGGCCGCTGGATGGTCCACATTGATATCCACGGATTTGGCGGAGCCCAACAGACAAAGACAGCCATGAGTAAGCCTGGCCAAGGTCATTAATCCTACAGAGACGTACTGGGTATGCATCATATCATAATACTTGAATAAGTACAATAATAAGAACAAAATTATTTTATATATTGTGATGTATGTTTTTGTACTATTTCGTTCGCTTTAAATTATTTTTTATGTATTTCCTTATATTTTGTAAGCTTAGTGCTGCACATTATTATTAAGCTGTTAAATGACGTTCACACATGTACATTGTATATCTAAGTAATAACTAATAGTAAATTAATAAATAAATAAAATAAATGGAAATAAATTTTATTAATACTGGTACACTTTATAAAAATATGTACAAAACCCACCTTCTTAAGCAGATTTATGAAGTAGCTTGGTTGTCGTTATCACAAACTGGAGCACTTCTATAATAACTGTGTAGCATCAGATATGTTTCTACAGTTGTCTCAGTAAGCGATGTTCACTGTGGTGAAAAAATATGTTTGTATTTTGAAAAAGACCGTTCGACATCTACGGAAGTAATACAGGCATAAGTAAAACACTATGTGAACTCACTTAACGCAGCTGTAGTAGATGCACTATCACAAATTTGTCTTAATTTGGTAAAATCAGGATATTTCCGTAATACACTCTCGAATTTTTCAATAACGGGCTTATTTTTGCCTCATTTATAGTCTGTAGCTGTGTCTTTACGTCGTCCACTATTTGCAGTGATTCCACTAACGACAACGAAGTATTTTGCAATTTTTCTATTGCGTCGTGTAGTCCTCTATAATTGTTATAAATAATTTTTAAATCTGTTTCAAGGGAAACATCTTGAAAGCTTGTCTGGCTTTCCTTAATAGCTGCAGCCTCGTTAGGGTTGAACTGTAGTATCACAGCTTTTATTTGTTGAAAATATTCAGCATAATAAAACGTTCCCCAACGTGTAAGAATCGGCTCTGGTGGTTCCGGAATACCAGGACACAGTGTGTGAAATGCTCGAAGCCATTTAGGGGATTTGAGAAATATTTTTTTTGTATTTGCTATTAATGCATCTACCTCTGGAAAACATTTTCGAATCGTTTCTGCTACAAGATGGAACGCATGCACTTTACACGTAACATGTAAAAAACCTACAAACGTCTCTTTGAAGAAAATGGCCCACCAAACGCATTGTCGCTGCACCGTCAGTCACAAACATCAACATTTGACTTGTTGATAGTTCAAATCTTTCGAAAGTCTCCAACACCACTCGCGTAATTGTTTCGCCAGTACACACAGTTAGTCTTTTGGAAGCTAGTAAAAGTGGAAATGTTGGTTTAACAGGGTCGAGTACAAGTACCATAACATTTAAAATAGAATTTTTTTTACAATCTGTCGTCTCGTCAACACATAACCACAGCCATGCATTTTTTAATGCACATTTAATCCTATTTACAATGTCTTCACGAACACTTGGTACATATCAACGTAACGATGAACGACTTGGTAAATTCACCTGGGGAATGTATTTATTCCAGAACTCCTGAAATGCTGGTTTATCCAATATGCGCAGGGGAACATCACAGGCAATCAGTATTAACAGTAAATCAAACATAAACTGAGGTCCCAAAGAAGACACGCCATTTTTTTTATTTTTATGCAGGTTACTATTGACATGAATTTTGCAGCCGTATTTATTCCAGCACATTAAGTCTTGATCACAAACTTTACAAATTATTTTACATCCATCATAGAATAAATCCGGAAATTCACCGATAAATTTATTCACTTTATCAGCGTACGGTCGTTTTCTACTCTTTACGCTCAACATTATTTATTAGTACTCTATGCATCGACCGACAGATAACAACTGAAGTGTGTCGTGTCATCGTCATCGTAAACAAGCGCGCGATGGCATTGGTATTGCGCCCGACCCTGAATCTACCATCGCTTGGCCAGGCTTAGCAATAAGATGCACAAGAGGAGAGGACTCAGTGAGTCATCCTGGAAACTCCTCTCCTAAAAGCCACCTGCTCTGTCGTGACCCGCTGTGCACCTGATGTTATGGTGAAGCGAGTCTTCCAAAGCGGCAGCATCTGTTCTATGAATCTCACTAGTGGTGCTGGTACCGCAAGACATTCAAGCAAGTGCAACAATAGCTCGTGCGATGTTGTATCAAATGCCTTGCGGTGATCAATCCAGGCCATTGTTAGATTCCGCTTGTATTGCACAGAATCCTGTTCAATACAGCGGTCTATCAGCAGGCTGTCCTTGCAACTTGCCATGTCCTTCTTGGCACCACGCTGTTCGTGTATCTGCTGGAAGACCGTATCAACAGACCTCAGTGTCCTAGCATACAAGATACGTGTAAATATTTTGTAGCAGGAGTTGAGGCAAGAGATCGGCCTATAATTCTTCGGGTCGCAAAGATCCCTCATTTTGGGGATAAGCACAGTACGTCCCTCAACGAACCAGTCCGGAATCTGCTGCCCCTCGTTCTACCATGAGTTGAAAACTTGCGCCACACGGCAGTGAGTGGATGGAAATTTCCTCCACCACCAGTTGTTGATGTCGTCTGATCCCAGGGCAGCGAAGTTCTTGGTACCAGCAAGTGCTTGTTGAACTTCCTCCGTACTGATTGCCTGGCACACTTCTTCTGGCTCTTCAAAATGTCTGTGGCACAGAGCCTCGAAGTGTGCAATTGCTGGAGTGTCGCTATTGAATGGACACGTCGTTTCGTAGATTCCCTTCCAGAAGGTTTCGTCATCTTCTACGGTTGGCGGATTATCAACAACACGCTGTGGCTCTTGAAAGAGGCGGGAAGGATTCGTACGGAACAAATTGCTTTGCTCCATACTCCTCACCCGCCTCTTCAACGTTTTCTTTATAGCCATGAGCGCTCGGATCCTATCTATACAGTGCTGCTTGATGGTAAGTATCACTGTTCGATTTAGAGTGTAGTGTTGACGTCTTAATCTGGCTGCTATGCGTCGGATTCTGGGAGTAAAAACTCTTACCACTTGTCGTGTATTCGACCACACTCTAAATCCGACAGACGTGTTGTCTGGCCGCCTGCATTTTGCCTTCGATTTTTTGTACACGTCGCTTGGCCTTCTTGATCCAGTTTAAAGTATTAGTTGACCTCTCACGGGGGACGAATTGCTTCGCGGCGTTGTACACGGCACAGTTGATTTGCCAGATGTCCGCATCTTCTGGAAGTTCCTCATCGATGACCACATCCACTCTAGCCAGGTCTAGTGACATTAGATTAGCCCTGGTGTTAAGGCTAACCCCTCGTCCTTAAGTCTACATCGGTGAACTCTACAGGATGTTCCCCATCAGCTGCTAGTTGCCGCGGTGGGACTGCGGCTGACAGTCCATCCAGCTGACGAGGTCCTTTCACGTAACCTGTCCTGAGCAAAAATGATACTTGATCTCTCAGACGTTGCTAAGGGAAGGCGCGGTGTTCTGGGTGCATAATACACCACCATCATATAGCGTCATGTATCCCCTGCGCTCAGGTTCGCTGCTCTCGTAGCAGGTCAGCAATCATCCCTTATTTCCCTCGTCCACTTAAAGCGTCCAAGTCCATTGCATATGTTGTCATCATTGAGACCTTCCAGTGGGGCTTCTCCAACCTGTCTCTGACCCCCATCCGATTGGGGTCGATCGTGAGGAGCACTTTCTTTGCGTGTCGTTGGAACCAGAGTATTTGAGGTATCAGGGTGGTTAGCTGATACCCCACGGCTGACATTAGTCAGACAGAGATTTCTTTGTCTATGTGACAAATTTGTCTCTGTCTGTTCAGGGTGCACCGCGAGGATGTTGCCGATCCCTTACACCCCTTTTTTTTGCGGTTTTTCCGACGCTGAACAGTTCTTCCGTGGCCTCCGAAGCCTCACGGTAGTGATGCCAGCATTCTTTATAAAATGTTTTGATAAGATCAGATTAAACGTTTTGTTTATAGTCTTTTTTAAATAGGTTTAAATATGCATAATTATGTATGCTTACGCATTTGAGGATTTCATGTAGTAAGCCGTCCCACACATATTTTATGAGAACATTAACGGTGAATTATAAATATATACCCATAAAATGTTAATTATAAAGTAGTAAAGATTTCTAATAGATATTTCCTTCGAAGGAAATCTCACAATTTTGTAAGGAATTAAAGATGCTGCAGAACCAGTTAAAACATATTTTTCATTTAAGATTCATGCTTTTTTATTAGGCATAAATCAAAGAAATAATTTCTTTCAAATTTTAGTTAAATGATTCAATTATAATTTGTTTCATTGGTAAAAATAACAGTTTCCAATTAATTCAATAAATTTTAAATTTAAATTTTAATCATTAGAGATCAGTAATAACATAATTTATACAGGTGTTTCAGTTAGTAATTTTAGGCATAATATTTCTAATAAACTTATACTGCGAACCGCTTCCTAAAAAAGCTATACAATAATAGGGATAGGAATGAATAATTTTTTTTATAAATATCTCAAAAACTGTCGTGTACGTATTCTAATATACTTTTGTATGTTGACTGTGGCTTCAAAAACCTTTAGTTAGATTGTATTTGTGTTAAAGTAAGATGAACAGAGGCGTATCGTTTGGGGGCCTTTGACAATTTTTTACCTAATCATCTTGTGATAGAAATATCAACAAATTAACGACGAATTGTTATTCTACGGCAATAAATACATACTATAAATAAGGTACTTTTAATCATAGCCGATACGATGCAGCATTTTAGACAAAGTTTAATTTATGTCGCGAGAAGTCACGGATCATGAATTAGTGTTTATTATGAAGTTTAATAGAATGAAAACAACTATATGGAAAAATAACATATTTTTAATTTATATTAAAAACATAACAGAAAAAATCCCTCTTGGAGAGGTAATACGGGAACATACTGAAAATCATAAAAAAAGAAACAAAATAATAATATAGAAAAAACGATAAAGTTAAAAAATCTACAAGAGGTGCTCAAAAGTGCGATCCATTCTGTTTAATGCACAGTTCACATCTCCGAATTAGTGATCGTCGAACCAATTCCAATTGATGATGATTTTGACGCAGATCATCGCACGCAGTATTTATTTAATCAATCAATTCTTCTCTCGTATTGACTGGAGTAGAATATACTTTTTGTTTCAAAATCACCACGCAAAACTATCCAAAATCAAGTCCACCACGCCCAACAGGGTTGCCAGATCTGTATTCACTCTTTGCCTGAGATTTTCTTTTAAAATAAAGATTGAAAAACACGACTAATTAAATAATTACTAGTCAACGATTCTAGTTTGGCACTAGAGTTTAGATGCGCAATGGTCTAAACCCGCCCTTTCAATGTAAAACGGTTTGTTCGTCTCTGTCCCACACTAGCTATATTTCTTCTCTTTTTGCGCCACCAAGTGCCAAGCTACAATCGTTGAGTAGGAATTATTGTTGTTTTGTTTTTGAAAATTGATGTTTTCGGGAAAATGCTGATCTTGGTATTACTTTGTCACCAACATATTCAAAAGTAAATTTTAAATTGCATAGGACAACATAAGGAAAACCAGCAAAAGAACTCAGTATAAAATCATAAGAATACGCTTGCCTATTGCGCACCGTCCTCAGTATGCACTAGTTAGTGTGATTCTAGATATTGTCTAGTAAATATTGGTGGTGTAGAAACGCATTTAAAGTAGAGTATTTTGTGATTTTTAAATATCGTTTTGAATTATTTTGTGTGTAAAATTATTGTGTTGATTAGGTGTCTTTAATGTGTGCTATGGCTACGAAATGTATTAACAACACCAAAAACGGCGGTTTGAGTTTTTTTAGATTTCCTAAGGACATCAAAAGATATGATTATTTGTAATCAAGGCGTTGAAAATTTTTTGTCGCAATTATATATTAATTGCAATTATTCTGGTGACATTAATTCTGTTCACAATAATTACAAATCAACAGATTACTCCTTATGCTGTGGTTTGTACCAAATATCAAATTCCCTTTCTTTTTGACTCCACGGAAATGTGTATTTCCATATATTTTTTTTTTCGTGGAGGTTCTGTCGATTCGCCACTGGTACTGGGCTCACTTCTAGTCATGTTTAATTTTTTCCACATAAATTGTTTATTATTCTATCATACGACGGCAAAACGTGTAGGTACCTACCAAATAAGTTCCTAACTCTACTATGTCATAATTATTACAAAGCAAGTCGCGACTTCTGAATGGTCAAATGTCCACAGCGCCGCATATAGTATTTGCCCATCTTTAATTCAAGTCACGTAATGTCGGATTAGTTATGATTGACACGTTAGTCACTCGCGGTGTAATGTAATAACTAATAAGTAATTTGATTAATGTGATTAAGTTTTCCCATATGTTCACTAAATAGGGAATTTGGCTGACACGACGTAAATAACAGAGGCAGACGGTACCTTGTAAATTTCTTTACATAACAGCTCCCCATAGTTTCACCGCCTTGTCTGTCTCCGCCAATTAACGTCTCGTGTTTTTTCGGCGACATGTTTTACAATGAACTTATGCATATGACAATCTAACGTCGCACACTTTACATAACAGAAACATACTATTTCTGAAGACGCGGACTATCTCGTCATTTGTTATGTCCATTAACGCCAGCTACACTAATCAGAAAATATCGAATAAATAAAAAATATCCGTATTTGCCGTACACACAACAAATCTCTAATTTGAAAAGTTCTCAAACTGAACAAAATTGCTAAATGAATAGGGCAATGATGTAAACAAAATAATCCCCTCCGACGAAACATAAGGTAAATAGTCAATACGACGGCTAGTAGCTTAATAGCTGTGCTTTGCTTATGGACCAAAACGATATTCGCCCTTAACTACTTATACAAATATAATTCTTGGCGGTCGATGACCGCTTATCGACCGTTTTTACATGCAAAAGGGTTAATTAATTTTTTTAAATCTTTATGCATGTACACATTTGTAAGTACACTCTCATAAATTATAATTTATTTTATTACTACTATATCGCTCATTTTTTGGAATATAGTATTGGTTTCGAATCCGTCTTTGAGATATCATCCAAATTTCTTATAAGATGGTACAAAATAAAAACATGTTTTCTGCTCTGTGGATTCTGCCGGAGATTTGCCTCTGCCTGCCGAAAGCCGGAGATCATGGTCAAAAACCGGAGACTCAATCTGAGCGCCAGAGATCTGGCAACCCTGATGCCCAATTCACTTCTGAAAATAATTAGTATTCAACCACTCCTAACTTGTTGATCGTAATATGCAGAAGCACTAATCCTTTGTAACCAACTATTATGTCTCAAGTGTAGATGTAATATGTTCGGAATATTTTCTTCAAGAAATTCGAATAATGATACATTTTTTATTCTGGGTGGTAAAATATCATGACCGCAAATGTTATTCTCCAACCATACATTTAGGCTAAATTCTTATTGATAATGAGTTGGTCTTATGGTATGAGGATTTTTTGTGTGCCCATACATTATAATTGTGTAAACTTCGATGGGTAAACATAGCTACATCCGTCCATAAAATTTTCGAACAAAAATGCCTTCTCGTCTGAATGCATTTAACAATTATTGACAAAGAAATATACGACGATAATAATCACCAAGCATTAATCCCTCGACAGGTCGTAAATGATATACAAGTTAGTGATTTGGGTTTAAAGTCCTCCATATGAAAGTAGGAATAATATAGTATCAAGAAGCTCTTTTAATACTCAAAGCAGGATTCTGTTGAAATTGTTGAAGAATCTACAAATTTCTTCTTCTGGGTATATTATTGACATTTCTGTTTTGTTCATGATTATTTCCTCCAGTACCATGTTCGGTAAAACGTAAATGAGTTTGCCCAAAAACTCAGAGTAACGTCAATGGTATTCCCTGGATGCCTACCGAATTACTATCAAAAAATCCATAATAAAATGAACATCTACATATTATTAGTTTGTATATACTCTAGGATATAATACAATAATTTAAAATGAATAAGTATTGATTATAAATAATTATAAATTTAGTTTTAGTTTACTAGTCTTTGATAGTTGATTACAAATTCGACAGTTCAGATTGTCAATAAATATCTATATCTTTGTTGTTTAATATATTTATAACACGCTCATTCAAATAGCATAAAAAAAAATACGTGTTTCATAATAAATACTAATCCTTGACCTGATGACATATAAATAATGTTTTTTTTTTAAAAAGATGCATTTACTACTTCCATATTTTTTACCGTAGATTAACAATACTTCATTAATTTGATGAAATTTCTATCAGAAAAAAATTAGAGAAAAATTGTCAAGGACGCCTCTATTTATTGAAATTTATTAAAAAGCATATTTCTTTCTCACAGTTTCCTGTCTTGATTCTAGAGAGCTGATATTATTATACTCTAATATTTTCAGTTTCTTACACGTTTTTGTTGTGATATTTGCGTTCATTCCTAGTTCATCCTAAAAGTGCTTGATGGAATTGAGATCAGAGTTTTTTGCTGACCAGTTTACTATCTCACAGATCACTAATTCAATAATTTTGACAGTGTGGATGCGCATTATCGGGCTGAAAAATTAGATTTCCCAATTAATATGCTTTCGAGCAAATTTCAGAGAGATTACATTAAGTTATCTGGAGTTTAAATATCTTTACAGTTCTTCAGTTGATGACATAAAATTTTAAAATTGTGTAGTCAAAATAAGAATTTGGCCGATATACCCTGCCAAGAAGGTGAGCTGAATGTTTTTGTGGTCCAGGTGTGGCCTTCTCAGTAAGTCACTAGTCCACAAAAGGTGTTTTCATGTGCTCGATATTTATTAATCATTTAACATTCAAATTTTACGTTAAATCCATCTCTGATACTTGTAACTACGACTGAAGCTTGAAATATGCTGAAATATCTTCTCAATGTTTTTCGATTTTCTATAGCAAAAGGACAACAAATATTCGGTGCCAAATACTGGAGGACCAATTTTATTTCATTAATTGGTATTAGGCATAGATACATATAAGCCGAATATTCTTTTTAAAAATTGCCTATCAGCACAATTCTAAGAAAATGCTAATAGCTTATAGACTTTAATCATCATCAAATCTTCAGATCAGAAAAATTAAGAATAACATTATCTTTGAATGACATTTAGAATTCGGCTTTCATCAAATTAATTTTAATTTTCCTAATGAACATGAAGTTATTCATATAATGTCTGTTCTCTCCCACGTATATTTTATGCGTATATTTAACGGTGAATTTTAGATATGGTATACATACTTACATACATTTACAAATAATTTACACATTTTTTACAAATAATAGTGTTTCCTTTATTAAAATTTAAATAGCACTATTTTGTCTTATTTATATTTCCTTTTATAAGTAATTTATAATGTATAAATTTCTTCATATATCTGTAATGTAAATAAAAATTATACAAAAACATAATAATATAAATTCCAATTGTCTCTTTCAACACCTACTCATGACTAACTATACTATATTTGAAAAATTATCTAACCTTATAAAATAGTTTTTATTTTAAAAAACCACATTAGCCGTTGCGTTGTTTAACATTTCTCTTACAAAGAGACCGAACTGATAAACAATTAAGGAAATTGTAACATGAGTAATGTTTTATTTAATTATTGACATTTTAATTCTGAGAAAATGTATATGTATATATACACGCAAATTAGATTATGGTTTTTATTACGTTAGTGAACATCGGAAATTGATAAGTGACTCATCTAAATTGGATAAGTCACATTAAATAAAACAGTTTTTACCAATTAAATGTTTAAATAGCGTCATTAAACTTAAGGTAAATGTATGTACACCAATTACTAAGTGAGAGTCACCGCCTGCGATTACTTATTTAATTACAATAGTTGATTTTAAATAACCAGCAATTAGAGGTAGATAGATATATTACTATCCCGATTATTGTTTTTAGTTGTCTATGGCACTTAAGTCAATTGTATCTATTTCTCTCTAATATTTTTTTCCAGGCGATGAAAGTCGGTACTTTTCAGAGGCCAATGAAATAGATTCTTCTCCACATAAAACAGCGCTAATTCAAAAATGTGATTTGGAATGACTGAAGTTTCTAACCACAAGAGAATGTAAAACTGTTTTAACCAATATATAAAGAATTTTGTAAATAAAAAAATCATCGCTCAAAACAGATTATTTAATAAAAAGAAAAAAAAATGATTATATGGAGACGTTCTAGGCTCTCTGTTTTTGTAAATATATGATTAAATATTATTATATTAAAGCCTGAAACTACTATGAATATCATCATTTTTATTTCCTTTTATATTTTAGTGAATATTGCATGAAAGAACACATTTTTTGCCAAAAATTGGTAAAAATCGTTAGTTTTAAAAAAAATAACTGTCTAAATTTTCATACGATAGGCTTTGGTGACACTGACTTTACGCAAAAAATTAAAAATACTAATTTGGAAACAATTCGTTTATTTAAAGTTATAGTTGAGTAAATGAACAAAAAAACTTTATACTGTTTTAAGTGGTAGGGAGCAAAACATTCAATATGTAAACCTGCATTGCATTTAGAACATTTATGTGTTACACATTTATGGCATCGAGCACATCTCCTTTGTGTGGAATTCTTCATAGGCCAATGGTCAATTCTATCGAATCGAACATCCTGCTGAACATTTCCAGTTCTACGTGGTACAACTCCTCGTGGTCTCGGTATCAAAGAAGTGGTCAATAGAGGGATCGCAATTTCCCTGAGAAAGGCAAGCTGAGTAATTCGTGGTTGTATAAGTCAAAAGAGTAGCCAAGCATTTGTAATGGACGCGTTGATACAAAATCTGACAATCGGCCAGTACCATTTTCGACTTCTGATGTTTATTCTGTATCGTCCTCGAAACTGGTCAAATAGGTCAACACCTCCCATTCCATTGTTATATTCCTTTATAAGTGATGGTTGCAAAACGTATATTTTTCTTTTGTGGATTCCGCTATATCTGCTACAAGTCGTTACCTTACAAACAAGATCATCTGTCCTATTCGTTGCTAGAGTTACTTGGCTATTGTCGTGCCATCTAAATAAACTAATGTTACTCTTTTTTCCTTTAGACCATGAACTGATCCCCTTGGTTCTTTCTTCAAATCCCTCAATGGGGCTTTTTCTATTCTGTCAATACGAATTGTACCAGTTATATTGATTTTGTTAGTTTTCATTTCTTCTAGAAGTGGTAAGGAGTTGAAATAGTTGTCCAGAAAGATTTCGCTGTTTTCTGGCACAAAATTTAAAACCATTTTTTTTGTAACAGAACTCCCTAGAGTCATGGATGGATCTCTGTCTTCGCGCCCTTCATATATTTTGAACCGAATGCAGTATCCATCAGGTCTATTCAAGCACCAAAATTTGTAACCGAACCTAATCGGTTTTCCCTTGATGAATTGTTTCATATGATGGTTTCCATAATATGGCTCCATAGTCTCATCGAGCGACCAAACAGATGGCAAAGGCTGGGCATAGGTCTCAAATTTCGAAGACAAGTGGTCTAATAATGGTCTTACATTGCGACACCGATCAGTTTCATCTGTACTATTATTATCACTAAAATGTAGATTCCTAAAAATTCTTAAAAAATTGTCTCTGGATATTGAGCTTGATATAGCAGCGTTTTGAACATCGACTTTTGTTTCCCAATACAATCGTGTATTTGGTAAAGTATTGTATCCAGACAATAGCAAAATGGCAATAATTTTATAAATTTCTTGTGGAGTTACAGAAAACGAATTATCTCCATACTTATATTTGGCATACTTTTCGCTTTCACTGCATATATATTCAATAAACTCTATTGGCCAAAATAATTTAAAAAAATCTAGAGGTCTAGCATCTCTCTGGATGAGCTCTTCAATTATTGCTGGAAAATGTTGCATTTTACTTTTTATTTTTAGGTGAGCCTGATACGCGTTTTCTTCCTCAAGTTGAATGTTCTCCCATTCCCGCTCCTTTTTCTTGGCTAACGTTTTTTTCTTTACTAATTATCTCTTTACCACACGAATCTACTTTTTTAGCAATATTTTTCTCTTTGTCCTTTTTTTACTCTCTTCTCCTTTGAGCCTGAATCACTAGTAGATTCTAGCATATTTTCAAGAGTAGATTCTTTTGATTATGTATATTTATTGAGTCCCCTTTTCCCAAGTTTGTTTATTATTTGAATTTTAGCTGTCTGGGCTAGAATACCCTTTCCCAGCAGACGTATGTTATTTTCCTCCACAACAAGATCGTCATCGGCAATGTCGTCAACGTCGGTGTCATTATCTCTGTCCGGAGGTACGAGAGCAATATCAATAGCTTCAGCTTCCTGAAGATCTTCATTATCGGAGTTCTCTAAGAGTTCCATTATTTCCTCAGTTGTAAGCGGTCTTCTGTAATAAACATATACATATTATATAAAATATTTCAGATTTTATTTCTCAGTTCTACACTTCAAATAGAAAAAAATTTGCAAAAAGGGAAAATTTTATGCGTAAAACATTATACATTTGCATTTTTTTTTTTAGAAAAGTTTAATACATTAAATAATATAGGGAAAAAGTTTAAAACTAATTATACAGTAGCTATATATTTAGCAACATTGCGATTCATAAGCTACTTCATATAAACGCCTACCGTATGAATATTCATACGTCAAACTTTAACCCAACATTGTAAGTATTTTGTTTTGGTGAATTATTGACAGAACGAGGAATAAACGTTATTTATAAACTATTTTTCTATAAAATATGTTATATTCATGCACATAAAATAAAATTCTAGGGATTTATGTAAAATATACTTACATCATCTCATATTTTGTAAATTTTTTTGGACGCACTTTATTTCCCGACGTCGACGCCATGTTTGTTAGTTGTACTAGTTTTAGATACGTAGAAACGTTGTTGCCAACATGTGCAATTATGCCTATAATATTAGAATTAAAGAATAATTACTTACATGGTCTACAAAAAATCATAAAAAGCAAGAAGATAACGTATGATTTTTTAGACGGTAGGCTTTTATGGGTGGGTTAAACATAAGGCTGTAGTAGCTACTAACTACATCTCCCAAGTTCAAACGTTTCACCCTTCCTATGTTTATTAAACTGATATGATAATTTGTATATTTCTTCAGTTTTACTGGAGCATGTGTATAAGTTCTAAAAGCATGCTACTTTTCTCGTCTGCAACGATGCGGGTTCTACATGCCATAATGTCTCGAAACAATCAGATACCTACTATATTAATATCATCTACCCAAAACTTGCTATAAGTGTATTCACATTCCAGAGTGAATGCATATTGTGCTATTCGTAAGTAAATATATTTGTCATATTTGATACCGTACGTATATCGGGAAATATACAGGATGTCCGAGAATAACATCAAAATTTTTGGGGTTTGGATTCCTCACGCAAAAATAACAAAAAAAGTTCAAGTAAAGAGGTAACCGAAAATTCATCCTGAGGGAGCTACGACTGTTTGCAGATGGCACCCAAAATCTGGTTTTCATAAGAAGATATCACACACTGTCAAGTTTGGCCTATTTGGTAGCCATCTTGTTGTTTCAAATCTGCCAATCCAAAAAGGAAAATTTTCGTTTAAAAAGTTTGTTACTGTTGTCCTACTGCCAAATTATTTCCACATTATTTTGCTTTAAATTTTCAATTATTTCCTTTGTTATTTCTAAATATCACTTTCCATTAAGTCAATAAAAATGGTCCTATAATTTTGTTATTTAAAATATCATACCAAACACGTATTGATTTGCGGACAGAATGCTTTATTTGTCGAAGGCTCGAAGTTTATCAGGAGCCCAAAAGTACACTTTCTTTCGATTAAATACTGCAGTAGTTGAAAAAATTGACTCATCAGTCCAAACAATTTCATTAAAAAGTTGCCTGTCTTGTTCCAATCGTTCTATTAACTTCCGGCAAACGCGTAAACGCAACTCCTTATTTGCCTTACTTAAGTACTGGACTGGTTGAATTTTGAAGTGATTTTAATAAAGTTTTTTTTAAGTATTTTAAATCCTATGATATGTTTTATCTAGAGCTTCAAATAGAAGTTTCAGCATTTTCTAAAAATATATACATATCTGTAAAGTTTATACGAAGTCAATTGAAATTGGTCATTGTTAAAGCACAGGACTGTGCGCACTTAACTTGATATTTTGTACTATGTATTTAGCAATGGTATCGAGAATCGAATGGTAGTTGAAATTGTGCAGGCGAGTCCGAGACTGGCAATGTAATCAGCCTGAATGAATCATCTACGATTGCACGTGTTTAAAGATAATAAAACGGACAGGCCCACTAGTATAAAAAAAACTCGTTAAACCGTTTCTCCGCAATTACGTAGACTTGTGAGATGTGCCGACATTGGCTATGGTTTGAGGACGATGGGCGACGATTGGCTGGGATCAGGATATTCGTCAGTCCGGTTGGTCGGTGGGTGTTTGAGTTTATATCAGTCAGTAGTCAACGTGGAGTCGATTACCTAGTTATTTATTACATTTGTCCAGTGCAGTGCAGAAATACCTATTATTAATTATAATTAACTAAAATATCAAAATCAACAATTTATCGTGTAATTAAAAAAGGAGATGTTATAGATCACGGTACAAATAGGACATGGAAAAATATGAAATTAAAAAATATTGATGATGCTACCAAAGATGTAATACTGCGTATAATTTATAATATGTATGAAAAAAATATAGTTCCTACGTTAAAAATGATTCGAGAAAAATTAAGCGATAGACATTTATATGTCTATGGATTATCCTGATTATAATTATAGTTCTTTAGATACACTACGAAATATTTTATTAGAATGCGGTTTTAAACATAAAAAACTTGACAGTCGTATGGTAATTATGGAATCGCGACGTATAGTAGCACTTCGGGTAGATTATTTGGAAAAAATCAGAGAATATCGTAAACTAAACAGGCATATAGTGTATCTAGATGAGACGTGGTTTGACACGCCTGATGTAGTTCAGTATGGTTGGGTAGACGGTTCAAATAATTGTGTTTTAAATACTCCGTGTTCTAGAGGAAAACGCGTTATCATACTTCATGCGGGAAGGGAAAACGGGTTTGTACCTAATGCGTTGCTCTTGTCGGCCAAAAAAATATCGCAGTCTTCTGCAGACTATCACGAAGATATGACAGCCGATCTATTCGAAAAATGGTTTTCAGAACAGCTTTTCCCAAATATTCCGCCTAAATCGGTAATTGTATTAGATAATGCTTCTTATCACTTGCGAATATTAAATAAAATACCAAACATCAGTACAAGAAAGGAAGACATTTTAAAATTCATGAGAGAAAAAAATATGGAAATTCCTGTAAAAGTTCCAATAAAGCGCGAATTACTGAAAAGAATAAAAGAACAGAATTTCAAAAAGGAATATGTTATTGATAACTTATACACGGTCATACACTTTTGCGCTTACCTCCGTACTATTGCATATTTAATCCTATCGAGATGGTTTGGGCAACTTTAAAAGATCGTTTGCGAAAATGTAATGACTCTCCAACGTTAAGCGCGGTAGTAGTTGATCATATAAGAGAAGTAATAAATGACCTCGACAATATTGATTTATGGAAAAATTGCGTTCAGCATGTAATTAATAAAGAAAATCAATATCCAACACTACCTCCCATTGCGCCGATTATAATTCAACCGGGTAATGATTCCTCTTCAGAAAGTGAAGATTCGGACTCGTCAACTTTTAGCCTTTAACTTTTTTTAATATACATATATTTTCAGAACAAAATATTTAGATATTATATTAGGTATGAAGTTTACTTTTTTATTGTTACATTTCTTGGAATATATCTTATTTAGTTGACAAGAAATTTTAATTTAAGTTACTTTATTCTAGAGACATATTTTAATTTTGTTTTTATTTATGTTTTATCTAAACAAATATTTATTTTTGTGGTACTAATTCTTTGCTTTGGCTAAGAAACTTACATTTTTATTTTTATTTTAGAAGAAACTTTAATTTTATTTTTTACTATATAACATCCTTGCCCCTCGCTAATCTAACCTGTCCCATTCCCTCATCCTGGCAAAGATAGGTTCATACCTTCTCGTTGGTCCTTGCTGAGCAATAACATATTTCAATATAGTATGGGTTAACTTTAAAACTAAACCCAATAAATTTAAATATTTAGACTTTATATCTAAAACTGATATAATATTTCAAAAATATTTAATTGGCGAAATGAACAAAAATAGCCTATCTAATAAAAAAAATTATAAAAATTAATACAATTTTCAAAAAAGTATAACATTTTCTTATGACAAGCATTTATATTTACCTCCATTTATGTACAATAAAGAGATGCCGACAGTTTTTGCAGGCTTTTAGTTTTTATATGATTTCAATTGACTTCGTACAAACTTTAACTAACACGCTCTTGACTTAATTTTTAATTGTTTCCTACCTTGAAAATACAGAATAATAACGAATTCCTCATTTTTATAATCTTTGCCCCTTCGTAAAAGTCCTTTTCTTTCACGTAAAGGTATTTTCAGTTAAAACGTGATTATCAGGTGCCGGAAATATCTGCCATTTTTCAGAGCCGGCAGTTATAAAAAAAATATATAAATGTAAATAAACACACCACATAAAAATTCATGTGGTGTGTTAATTTATACACCTGTAATACATGCAACCAGTATAACTAATATCGAGGCAGAAAGGTGCAGGAAATCGGGATATTCGTAGATAAAATTATATGTACCTTGGCAAATTATTGAAAACTTACGTATTTTATACACGCCATGATTATGAAAAATATTTGAATTCGCTATCCATCGCCAGAATATGCCTGCATAGCTACAAGAGAAATTTTGTTATGATTTGCATGGTCCTGTTCTGTGCATGTCGTCTGTCCTGGAACGTAGGTAGTCAACAATGCTGAGTTTAGAGGTTTCTTTGCAAAATACGTATTAGGTTTTCCTTTACTTAGTAGCCGTACATTGCGTGAAACATCTACCAAATGTGTATAAAAATGTTTTGGGGAATATAAAAGAGGACATACGAAATAATTTTTTTTGAGTGACAGTGGGTGAAACAACTGACTTTCTGTGTAATAAGGTTGTTAATGTTATACTAAGAATTCTGATTGTTCAAAAAGCTTTGTCATTGATATTGATAGCCAGTACATGAGTACAACAAACCACAGCACCCATTGTAGAAGTAATAGTGACACGTGCATTATTCAGCATAAGTGTTCAAAATAATAATTTAACAACCTCGAATGCGGAACGAATATTACTTGTGACCATGTATGCTAATGCGATGACAGATTTCAGTCATTCTGAATACATTGTATAAACGGTAGGTATTTCATTATTCATTTTATACTTTTACTTTTATTTGTCTGCGTTTGTCCTTCTGTCAACCATGAGTAATAGCTACGGGTCCTGGACTATGATCCAGTTTCCTTTCCTTGGTGATTATAAATTCTACAGAATCCATTTAGATTGGAAATTATTCTTTGTTGTTACTCATTTATATTATATAGGGTGTCCCAACCAAAAGTAGGCAAACTGAATAACTTTGGAGAGGGGGACATATTTTAATGTAATACTTGTATACCTATCATCATCCCTCTACCTTACACGGCTACCCCCTCAAAAAAGCAAAGGAGGTCGAGTGATACATCTTTTGAAAGATCTTTCAATTCTCTGCATAACTGTGTATTTTTTTTAAACTTTTATCTATTCGTTACTGAGAAATAATTGTTTCATTATTTTAAGTTCGGGAAATAAAAATAAAAGAAGCAGTTTAAATTATCGTATGTATTGTTCAAAATGACCCCCCACCAACTTCTATACAGTAGTATAACCTGTCTTGAAATTCTGTACGAACATTTCTGAACACATCTGGAGTCAATAAACGGCATTCTCGAACAATAACTCTTCCAGAGATGCGAGTTTTGTTGAAAATACCTTCGATTTCAAATGTCCCCACAGAAAGAAATCCAAGGGAGTTAAATCGGGTGACCTAGCGGGCCACTCCACAGGACCTCTTCTTCCAATTCATCGTTCAGGAAACCGATTATCCAAAAATTGACGGACCGGGTGCCCCATCCTGTTGAAAAAACAGTTCGCCCTATAAAAGATTATCGTCTTCTTCGAGGATTTGGGTAATCATTGGATCGATGTTATTTTCTAACAGATCGAGGTACCTTTCGCCATTTAAATTGTCAGGAATAAAAAACGGCTCGACAATGTGTTACCCTAAGATGCCAGCCCAAACATTTAACTTCTGAGGCCTTTGGGTATGAGTTTCCATGAACAAATGTGGATTGGTTTCACTCCAATACCTACAATTGTGTCTGTTTACCTCCCCATTTAACTGAAATGTCGATTCATCAGAAAAACACATATTGTAGAGTAGATTGGCATTACCGTTTAATTGTTCACTAAAAATCTCACAGAATTCAAGCCGACGATCGGGATCATCTTCGTTTAATTCGTGTACCAATTTAAATTTATATGGATGAAATTTGTCAGCCTTTAGAATTCAATGAATACTGCTTCGTGATACACCGGAAGCCTCAGCTACTTTCCTGATCGATTGAGTATTATCCATCTGCAAATGCCCCAGAACTGCCACTTCGACTGCTTAATTCCTAATCGGTCGCTGAGGTTCATGCTTTTTTGTTTCCTACAGAACCTGTGTCCATAAATGTTGTCAATAATTGTAAAACATACTGAGAACCAACCCTTCTATCTGGATGATTTCTATTGAATATGCGCTCTGTATCGTTTTTAAAATAAATGCTGACAATTTCTATTCTCTCCTGAAGGGTATAAACCATTTGAGAACTCACTCTGGTAAATTGTATCTCGATTTAAAATTGGTTGTGAACAAATTATTGTTCAAGGACTATCAAATACTTGAGTCTTTTTTATTCTAAAACTAGACGGACAAGGAAAGTGGTTTTTGTCGAAAAAACTCGTGTTGATTTGAGAGCACTAAAAAATGTAGTCTTTTTATAAATTCCAATACCCAGTGCCGTGTATTTTAGATTTTTTAAACGATTTCGATTGTGTGTAATCATCAAAAATAAAATTATTTTCCTTCAGAACGAATCGATAAATGTTAAAAAAAAATCACAGTTATGTAAAGAATTGAAAGACTTTTCAAAAGATGTATCACTCGACCACCCTTGCCATTTGAATTTTTTGAGGGGTGGCCGTGTAGGGTAGAGGGATGATGATAGGTATACAAGTATTACATTAAAATATGTCTCCCTTGGAAACAAGGTCGACGTGTTTCACCAATTTTTCAAAAAAATTTTATCTCCAAAGTTATTCAGGGTGCCTACTTTTGGTTGGGACACCCTGTATATATTTAAGTATTAGACATTGTACATTGAAGAAAGAGTAAAATTTGGTATCATATCGCGCACAGTTTGGACTGTTGACCGCACCACAGCTAGATAGACAATGAATTCGCTGATCAGTGACCGATTGTCTGTTGTCTTGTATACATTGCAACGTTGCCATTTAGGAGACACATGTCTAATAATTCAATAGACATACTGTATATTCACATTGAGCCTGCTTTCTGTTATAGTTATTTTTAACATATGTAAGTATATCTCACAAATATCACGTTTTACATTATCCGAATAAGACATTAATTATAAACTGGCAACTAATCAATTAATAAATATGACACATGTAATACATTGATGCAATAATAATTTCATATAGCTTGTCTTTGTTTTTGGAAAACACGGCATACTCAGTCTTTTATTTGATTTAAATGTAAATAGTAGCCGCTGTGTACCGAAAACGGCCACTGTAAATGTCAATATTATATACTATATATTATACTTACATTTCTGAATATCTCGAAAATGAGAACTTTATATCCAAACATATACAGGGTGTTCCATTAAAAAAAAACAATGTTGTTTTGTCCCGCTTTTTTTGAGACATCCTGTATACTATTGAATATGGTTGTAAAAAATTCATAGTATTTGAATTTTTTTTATCACAAAACATAACGGAGTTAAATGGGGTTCCATTTATAATCAGTAACCCTGTACTTACATGATAACAGTAGAGCAAGCTGTGCAGGCGCTCAATTATAAAAACTTCCCACACAATACTTTTTGGAATATCTTGTTGAGTAGTTAATCTTTGAACACTGATTCTGGGATTATTGACCACACTCTCTCAATATCAGGTGTCCTGATTCAATTTTCAATGGTCTTTTGTTCAAATATTTTTGTATGTAGTAAAGTGTCAAAATTTGTATGCTGTCATTTTGAAAATTAGATAATCTATCAAAATCAGAAGAAAAAATAGGGTTGCCTTTAAAAAAATTTCGATAATGTCAATATTCGAGAACAAGTGATGGTCGGAAATTGAATTGGATATAAAAATGTGTATTTTTATAAAATCTAAAATAAATTGTTTCATTTTTAATGAATTTGTTCCATAATTTAGCCGCTCAGCATTGTATAGTCGTTGTTTTTAATATAATAATATATACCTAATTGATTATTGTCTCAAAAATATACCGTTTCACACTTCAGTCTCGGCAAATAATAAAATAACATTTGTTTGTCGATATACTATAATTAAATATTATTTCACCATATGAGATAAACATTACCTACTTTTAATTAAGAATGCATTGCTGCCACATCAGTTAATCCTAATAACCAATACAGGAAATGAAAAAATACAAAAAATCAAATGAGAATAACATAAAACATTTTTTTTATTAACCCATTACAAATGGAATGCCAATATAATATATTTACGACCTTTTAACTTGTATGTTAATAAACAAAAACCAAAGCCATTATGAACTCATCATTGTAAAATCTTTTCTTGTGTCTAGTAGTAAATCATTACATTGATTTGCATAGCAGTCTGTGATACTCTTGATGCTATTTCTTTCCATCATTTAGTGAACTGTAAGTCTATCTCATAGAACGGAAACAGCTGAGAAATGACAATCGATGAATGAATGAAGCATCTGAGGTTTGATTGGACGGTAAACAGTAGCCAATAACAAGTGGGTCGCATTGCGTTGCTAGGAGACAAGGCGCGCGTGTGGTCTACACCATAATATCGACCGCCAGAGTGTGCTAAATGCTAGAAGTCTAATCCTGTAATATACCATAACGTTCTCGAGTAAATTTAACAAATGAACCCACTGGGTTCATTTGTGGTGATATGCGAGAATGATTAGAATGAATACATGTTCTCCAAATTTACTTTACATTTTGTTGGAATATTTTTTACAGGAATCCCTCACGGCACTAAATGAGGGCCTATGTATTATTTTAATATTGAATCGTTATATTCAACGGATAAGAAATAATTAACTGTATAATGATTAGTATAGTATAGGGAGTATTTTTACAAAGAAAATAAGAAAAAGTATTTAGAACAATAATTGTTGATAAATTTATGAGACTATTAGAATTATAAGAAAGCGTTTTCTATTGTTTTAATTAATTTTAATAAATTTATTATTTTCTAACGCAAAAAAAAATTATAGTAATTTTTTTCATTATTTGAATAATCATTTTTGAATCGAGAATGCCCACTCTTTTTTTGTACTATCTATTGTGCAGAAAACATATTTTTCTAATAACAGTCACTACAACTCCGTGAATTTAAAGTAGAAAGTTTGAATGCATCCTAAACTGCCACAGAATTTTACCTACTAAATATATGTATAGATATTAAAATTGATACATAATATCCTGGACATATCGGATATAATACCCACAATATAATGCAGTTTTTATATACCCTCTATGCATGTACTTACGATATACACATATGTATCTCCCACTCATGTATCTATACAGTATGGTCATTTTTAAAATGTACACCATTGGTATCTTTTAAATCCGAAGATATTCAAATTGATCACAAAAGATGCATATTTGTATACTCTTTAAAGATCTTAAAAGAAATCCAGGATAACTAGCTTCATTCCTGAAATATCAAAAAAAAAACTGAAATCTTTCATTTTCTTTATTCCTTTTATGTATTTTTTCTTACTTAAGTGAATGTAATGAGTTTTGGCTTATTTGCATAAACCGATATCAACTATCCACTGGATGTTTCAAAATTTGTCTAGACCTACTAGATCTTCATGTTTTTATAACCAACTTTAGATTTTTCTTATGGCGTCATATTGGATGTTTGTACCATTGGATAGAGAAAGAAAATACGATGTCTACGATGGAATGGGTCATTTCACTTTATTATGTTAACTACCTTGAAACATTAATTTAATGATATCGAGCTAGAGCGTTGTGACAAACGTAGCTGGATTACTGCCTGCCCAGTCCCGAGTTTAAATTCGAATCTGTCAAACTCAAAGGGAGTGGTTGTGTGTCCGCTTTTTTCATTAGTGTAATTCCCCCGCGCATGCAGCTCAGGCTTTAGGTTTGGGGGTTATCAAATTTATGTGGTGTTTATGTTACGTTGTGTTATTGCCACGAATTAACAAATTAATAATTTGACATTTTATTAAAGTAATCAAAATGACATGAAATATATGAAATAACAAATTATTGACATGTTCACATCAAGAAGGTATGCAGAGTCTCGAAAAAGACAGCCAAACAGGAACATTTTTAAACGAATATATAATCATTTAACCGAGTTTGGTATGTTAGAAAACATAAGAAACCATCATGTTATTGAATCCGCATATGAAATTAATGTATTGGCACCAATTCACATAAATGCGGAATCATTCAAAAGAAAAATTGGAATGTAACATTAAAATCTTGCGTTGAAAAGATTCTAAAAAAATACAAATGGATTTCAAGTTTAAACTGGTACAACAATTGCATCCAAGAGACAACCAAATAAGACTGGAATATTATCATTGGTTTCGTGGTCAACTGGGGAAAATTATGATTTTCCTCCTAAAATAGTATTTATGAACAGCGAAATGTTTAATAGAAGGGATAAACATTGCCGTTGAAAATCCTCACTTAATACACGAAGCAAGGCCGCAAATTCGTTTTCCGTTAATGTTTGGTTTGGCCTTTTGACGACTCCTTAGTTTATTCCAGAGTTTTACGTTAATTTTCTTCAAAATAATTTTGAAGAAATGCTAGGTATATCTATTACAAAATTAAGAAATTTAAGATTGTTGGAAATGAAAAAAATGTATATTTCTCACAAAATTCATTATTGATGCTACCGATTTCGTGAACTAATATTTAACAAAAAAATTGGTTGTCTCCCATTTGAGAGTGTTATTATATAATAACGTTTTAAATAAGACTCATTATTCTCACAAAACTCTTGTTTATTGGCAACCAGTTTCGACTATTCAGATGGTCATCTTCAGGCCAATAGTTACAAATAATATTGTTGCACATTATACAATAAATAAATTAAAATTTTTGGATACTTACAGTAATAATTATAAACAAAGAAAAGATGTGTGTATATATATATGTCTTTACTACTGAGTTTAGTTGTGCTGGATGGTGGTGTGACTGTGCATTTAGGTATCTGTCAGTGTGAGTGGCTTTTCTATAAACTGTGTGGCCTAGACTTCCGTCCTGCTTCTTCTTGACCAGTACGTCGAGAAATGGTAGCTGACTGTCAGTCCTACCTCCATGGTGAACTTAATTTTGTCGTGAATACTATTCAGAAGTTCTAAGAAGTTAGTGAGATTCTCTCTTCCATGAGTCCAAATCACAAATGTGTCGTCGACGTACCTTAGCCATAGGCTTGGTTTTAATGGTGCAGATTGTAGTGCTCGAGTTTCTAAATCCTCCATAAAGAGATTGGCAATAACTGGAGATAGGGGAAGCCCCATCGGGGCTCCTTCGGTTTGTCTGTAGCGTTGCTCATTGTATGTAAAATAGGTATTATTTAGGCAATGTTGAGTTAGCGTAAGAATATGATCTGCTGGATGATATTTTAGCTTGATAATAATGATATATATATATATATATATATATATATATATATATATATATATATATATATATATATATATATATATATATATATATATATATATATATATATATATATATATATATATATATATATATATATATATATATATATATATATATATATATATATATATATATATATATATATATATATATATATATATATATATATATATATATATATATATATATATATATATATATATATATATATATATATATATATATATATATATATATATATATATATATATATATATATATATATATATATATATATTCTAAATCCTATATAAAGAGATTGGCAACTAATTCAAGATAGGGGGAGCCCTATCGGGGCTCCTTCGGTTTGTCTGTAGCGTTGCTCATTGTATGTAAAATAGGTATTATTTATGCAATGTTGAGTTAGCGTAAGAATATGATCTGCTGGATGATATTTTCGCTTGATAATGTCGATATATATATATATATATATATATATATATATATATATATATATATATATATATATATATATATATATATATATATATATATATATATATATATATATATATATATATATATATATATATATATATATATATATATATATATATATATATATATATATATATATATATATATATATATATATATATATATATATATATATATATATATATATATATATATATATATATATATATATATATATATATATATATATATATATATATATATATATATATATATATATATATATATATATATATATATATATATATATATATATATATATATATATATATATATATATATATATATATATATATATATATATATATATATATATATATATATATATATATATATATATATATATATATATATATATATATATATATATATATATATATATATATATATATATATATATATATATATATATATATATATATATATATATATATATATATATATATATATATATATATATATATATATATATATATATATATATATATATATATATATATATATATATATATATATATATATATATATATATATATATATATATATATATATATATATATATATATATATATATATATATATATATATATATATATATATATATATATATATATATATATATATATATATATATATATATATATATATATATATATATATATATATATATATATATATATATATATATATATATATATATATATATATATATATATGTTGTTTTTCAGGTTTTCGCGGGTGGTGAATGTTACCCTCGTTTTCCGGGTATACTCCCGCGTAGGTGATAGGCCCTGAGAGGGACCATGGTTGTCTGAACGACGTTTCGGCAGAATCTCATCTGCCATCTTCAGGTTCTAACAGATAACTGCTTACTGCGGCTTCTGGTAACTCGAACTGAAATGACGTTTTCTGGATCTGGCAGTTCTTTATATACTCTACCTATGTTACGCTCTGTTGCTCGACACACTCCGGGCGTCATGGTCTGCTGCACCCATCTCCCTGATTTCGAGCGCGGCTTCGTGTAATCGGTCCTGTTCGGGCGCGCATGCGTGTGTCTGTGCTTATGTCACGGTCTGTTGCACCCATCTCCTGATTTCGAGCGCGACTCCGTGTACTTGGTCCTATTAGATTAGCTCTGGTTGGTTCCTCTTCGTGTGTTCGTTGCGTTATGTTTCTTTCTTCCTCATGGTATTGCATGCTGCTGTCCATGAGGAAGCATATATATATATATATATATATATATATATATATATATATATATATATATATATATATATATATATATATATATATATATATATATATATATATATATATATAGTATTTATATATATATATATATAAAATATTTATATATATATATATATATATGTATATATATATACACACATATATGCTTATATCTCTTTCAATTATGGAACCCATTTAGATGAAACTTGGTACAATGATATAAGACTTAATTTCGGATGGACATGCAGATATAGTCAAATGGCCGACTTCCGGTTTCCACCGGAAGTGCGTTTAATTTTGATTTTTAAATGTATCACCCAGTATATTTTATGTTTTTCGGAATCTACAATTTAAATTGCATAGGAGAGCGTTGCTAAATTTACATTTCACTCAAGGAATTTTTCTTTTTTTCAAATTTATTTTTTACCGTAGAAGGCCGTGATTGGGAAAAATCTGTTTCAGTTGATTCTAGTAACTCATTTTAATAGTGATTTCACAATTAAATCAATAACGAATGCCTCATGAAAGAATAAAATGTTGGATACTTACAGTAATAATTATAAACAAAAAAAAAATTTGTATATTTTGGTACAAAGATATAAGACTTAATTTCGGATGGACATGCAGATAAAGTCAAAATGGCCGACTTCCGGTTTCACCGGAAGTGTGTTTAACTTTGATTTTTAAATGCATCACCCAGTATATTTTATGTTTTTCGGAATCTACAACTTAAATTGCATAGGAGAGCGTTGCTAAATTTACATTTTACTCAAGGAATTTTTCTTTTTTTCAAATTTATTTTTTACCGTAGAAGGCCGTGATTGGGAGAAAATCTGTTCCAGTTGATTCTAGTAACTCATATTAATAGTGATTTCATCAATTAAATCAATAAAACATGCCTCATGAAAGAATAAATGTGCCTAAAGTGTTTTTTTAAGAAAAATCATTTTTTTAAATGGCACCTACTAAGGGCCATAATGCCACTAAATAGCAAATTTATTTACTAATCTAACGATATTCATCATACACCACTTCATCTTTGTCTAAAACTGAAAAATATTTATTTACTAAATTGTAAAACATGTAATACTCCCTTTAGTTTGATAAAATAATAGTTAGCCATGGAAAACAGGTGTCTAATGTTATGACAATATTAAAATAAATTCAGTTTTAACTTCATCTAATTATGATAGTGCAATTAATAGTTTTTATCCAAATGGAACATAATAACCAGAATCGTTATTCTCGAAACGAACAAATCGATATGATATTAATATACGGGGAATGTCACAAAACGCTATTAATGCAAGTGTGCTGTACGCTGCTCGTTTTCTTTTAAGGCGGCATTTATCGTCAATGAAGAGGCAGAAATTAACATATTGGCCTATGGTTAATTTTATCCATCAGCCTCACTGCGAGAATTAGAAAACGAATGCAACGTGAGCAATGAAAGTATCCAGAAAAATATTAAAAAAACATAAATATCGCTTCTATAAATATAATTTACATCAGCATGTATATGAAAACGATTCGGAAAGAAGACTAGAATATTGTCATTGGTTTTTGCATAATCAAGACTTAAATAATGATTTTGTTTCAAAGATACTGTTTTCAGATGAGTCTAGGTTTACGAACAATGATATGTTCAACAGAAATAATACAAGGCAGTGGGCTCAAGGAAATCCTAGATTATTGAATGAAGGTAATTTCGAAGAAAGATTTGGATTCATCGTCTGGGTAGGAATTATAGGGACAAGAATTATTGGACCTATTTTCTTCGACGGATCGTTAACAGGCCCAAGATATCTTGGATTTTTGGAAAATGAAATTGAAAATATAAATAATTTACCCCCAAACATCAGAGAAAACATGTTCTTTCAGCAGGATGGGCAGGACCTCATAATGCTGCCATTATTTGGCAATACCTGGATACCACTTATGAACAGAGATGGATTGGAACAAATGGTCCAATTAGGTGGCCAGCGAGATCACCTGATCTGACTCTTGTAGATTTTCATATATGGGGTCACATTAAGAATAGAGTTTACTCCAGACCACCCACTACTTTAGACGACTTAAGTGCCAGAGTTCAACGTGCATTTCAAGAAATTCCTGAAAACGAACTAAGAAGCGTTATGAGGTGCACAATAGATAGGGCTAGATTATGTGTTAGGGAATATGGGAGACAATTTGAACATATCATTGAACATTAACAATTAAAATAATTAATTGTTGTTACATATTATTTATTTTTTACATGATGTTCTACGAAAAATATTGTTTCTAAATAAAATTTTAAATACATAGGTACTTTTTAAATTAGTTTATGCAACTTGCAAATCCGAATAGTTTATGAGAAACCTGACATTAGAAAATTTATTTTATTACCTTGGTTATGTTTTCCAATAATTGCACGTTACTTATTACCTACATGAAAGTAAGCACTTTACAAATAATATTTTTCAGTTTTCGACAAAGATGAAGTGGTGCATGATGGATATTGTTAGATTGGTAATTAAATTTGCTATTCAATGCCATTATGGCACTTTAAAAAATATAGCCCTTTAAAAAAATATTTTTTCTTAAAAAAACACGTTTGGCACATTTTTATTCTATCATGAGGCATTGTTATTGATTTAATTGATGAAATCACTATTAATATGAGTTACTAAAATCAACTGGAACAGATTTTTTTCCAATTACGGTCTTCTAAGATAAAAAATAAATTTGAAAAAAAGTAACATGTAATTTGGCAACGCTATCCTATGCAACTTTGAGTTGTAGATTCCGAAAACATAAAATATACTGGGTAATGCATTTAAAAAATCAAAGTTATACGCACGGTGAAACCGGAACTCGGCCATATGCATGTCCATCCGAAATTAGTTCTTAATATCTTTGTACCAAATTTCATGTAAATCGGTTCATAATTGAAAGAGATATAAGCATGGCCCTAGTCTCGTGGCCAACCGGTATACAAATAATAATAATAAAATGTGATTTGATTTTGTTAATTTTTAAATTTCTAAGTTCCTCAAGCGTGTTTAATAGTTTTCCTTTGTTCTGCACATATACTGGTATGAAACTAGTATTTTCCTGAAATGAATGTTTTGTGTAGTAAATGTTGTCGTTTAACAATTTGTTTTTAATTATTATCAAAGTTTTACCAACTGGAACATTAATAAAAAGATTACATCAGAACTCATCATTAAATGACTATCATGAATATTAATTGCATAAAATTTCTCCAAAAAATGTTAGATATTTTTGATATTTATTCAGTTTAGCCAGAAAGCGGATTAATAATTTTCAGCAAAATTTTTGTTAAATTATGACATGGAGAATTAATTGAACTGGCAACCGGTCTTAATGGCATATTTGGTGTATGTGTTTCAGTAAACCATAAAAATGAGGAGGTTTATTATAATAGGGTGTAAGCTTTCTATGCGTTCAAAATCGTTAAATTCGTTTTTGTATTTAAAGAGCATTCTGTAAATCTCGTTTTCAACTGATATTCTTGGATCCTTATTTAATTTTGAGTAAGGTCCCTCGTTTACGAGTGTTATAATTTTTATATTATATACATTAACATCTAAAATTACTACGGCGTTTCTTTTATCAGCTGGTAGAATTTTAATATTTTAATCTTATTTCAAAGATGAAATTGAATGTTTTTCTTCTGAAGAAGTTATATTTTTCCAAACGCATACTGAGTAACTAACTTCATTTTTTAAATAACCAATTCATGTGGTAGTAAGCCCCAAGAAAGAAAAAGTTAGAGAATGTCACAAATAATGTTCAGACAATATTTACTAATCAATGTTAATAAATAAAAATTATAATATTCATTTCATTATTGGGTTTTTTTAATTTTTTTACTCTGGAGATGAAATGCTTTTTCTTCTGTCACAATTTTGACACCATAAAAACCGATTTCAACTCCCGATTGTGGAAAAGTATTTATGTTATCTGTTGAGCTTGATAACTCAATTAATGTTTGATATTTCTGAAAGCTTTTTTCTGAAAATTTTTACATTTTACGTAATCAAACATTTTTTTTAAGGATTTTTTAAATGCCTCGAAAACTAACTGAATATAAATGAACACGTTTCCAACAATAAATTTTAAAATAAAAAATTGTGAAAAAAAAAGGAGCACATGAAAAAAACTGTACTTTATAGATATCTAAATATGTTTAACATAGTATGCATATTTTCCGAGATATGGTGGATTAAATATTTGCAGTCAAAATTTTTTAAAATATGGGATATTTTATGCATTTTATGATAATTACATGCAAAACTTGGGCACATAAGGAAATCGTCTTCTACTTTATAAAAAACAAATTCCATTTGGAGATACATTATTATATTATATCGAGAAGTTACATGCTATGGTATTATAGATATTGCGACACGTCTAGAAAATATGTAAAATATACTATAAGGCGATCAGCCATAACTGTTACTGGGTACACAGCATGTCCACCCCAAGTGTTATTAGTTATATCTCGATTATTACTTATATAATACGTTCACGATATAATCCGACAGAGTTATAGACTTTAATATTCACCATATACTAGCAAATAGTATAAACTAGATACATGGTGATTCTTGAAAAAATTAACTCGCTTAGTCTTTTGAAACAATTTTGTTCTTATAATAATCTCAGAAAAGAAGGTGTCATATGTCTCTAATATTGCTAAGTTAAAATGGAGGTAAATTGATACACTAAAATTTCAATTTTTATAGAAATATTTATCATTTATAGAAGAAGTATCCCACGATATCTCTCACTAAGAACTACGTAATATCCATCAAAATATTTCTACAAAACATGTAACCAACATCTTCTCAGCTTCCCCATCCTTTTACAAATAATACCATATGATGTAGTAATACCATTCAAGTAGTAACTAAATACCTAGGAATTTGTAAGTTGTGAATTATTATTTATCTTCTGGACTTGAAAAAAATCCTGTATCCTGTTTCATATAATCTGTACTTTAAGTTTTTTTTTGAATATTTTTTTTTATAATTAAAGAACATGTATTTATTCTCTGCTTAGTTTCATGTACAGGTAGATCACAAGTTTTCTCCATTTAAAACTGTATCTTCAACATCATGAATTTTATTATCTAATATTAGTTCTGGAACCATTTTGTTCATCAGTGTCTTTTATCAATCATATACTGTACATCGTCGCTTTAAGCCACAAGTGCTGTCTAATGTATCTGAAAACGGAAGCTTTGGTACCAACTGTTGCAAGAAAATTAAAGCTCTTATAATTCTAAACTTAGTAACTCCAGAATATTTGAAAAATCTTGAAATACGTAAAATTATTTAGTGGCATGTCCACACAGAAAAAGCCGTCCATTAGTTGCAGTATAAATGATGTGATGATGTCCAAGTTTTATTTAATAAAAAATAAATACTTATCAAACAATGCTGTAACGCATTGTAAGTTTAATAATTAAAAATAAGCATACTACAACTGCATTGTATTTTAACTAGTTAGATAGATTTTATGACTATTTTAAAAGCTAAAGAAATAGGATATTTTCTATTATTAGAAATAATGAGATGATAGTGTCGTTAAGACATTGTCCTTTAAACGTTTTTCGTTTCTCCTACAAAATTTTTAATTTTGAACATAAAATCAATGTGGTTAAGCTAACTTTATTTCATCTAATTTTGATATGGCTTTGTTAGCTCTTTCAGATTTAAATTTTCTTATAGAAAGTACTTGTCATTCTGAAGGATCTCGTTTGTCACGTGATATGAAATGGTTCCACCAATCAAATAACCTTAGTTTGTAATTTTTGGGTTCTAGCAAGATGACACTGCATACATCTGTAATTATCAAATTTTGATATAATATTCTGTATATAAGAGTATATTACTTTTCATATTCCATTATTTATAGATGGATCACAACTACAATGGACTTAACTCCAAGCCTAACTCTCAGTAAATTACATTTGTTTCTATTACTTCGGTCATATTTTTATTGAAATATAATTCCAAATATTTCACATTTAAATTTTCATAAGATTTAACTGACTGCCTCGTATCGCATCTTCACTGCGAGAACAAATCTTCCCTTACTCCAAATTTTGGCTTGAGTTCAACTTCTAATATTCATTGCATAAATGCAAATTGTTAGATCATATGTTACTCAGTGGTGGCTTTTGTTATGGTTTGCAGGTTTGCGCAATCCCGAAAAACGATAACGAAAAAAGTTGTATTTATTTTTCGTAATAATAATCAACGCAATATATTCGATTTAATTGGTTATAATTTATAATATGCAATTTACCAAACGCACTGTCGTCGCAACCCGATGCTGTCGCTACCACTCCTATTTATGTTAGACATCAGAGCAAGTTTGCAGACAGTCGACAAACCAATTAGTTCCATTACAGTTCTGTGCACTCAACCTTCTCCATACGAGTCTATTCCATAAAGGTTCAATAGGTTGCAAATCAAGTGCAAACTTAGTTGCTTAATAGTATCTTCAGGGCCCAGGTCTTTAACCATCCCAGTTTTTTGTACGTATGCGCATATAAAGGACCTTTTTATTATTTTAAAAATGAATTCCACGCTATTTTTAATAGCGGAGCCATTCGGCGTAGTCAATCTTCCACAGACAAAATTGAAATAAAAATACTGGGAAGAACTACACCGAATTTAAACATAAAACAATCAGTTTCCAGTAAAAAATGAACCTTTAATAGAACATTTAATTCAGACATTTATAATGAACGTGGATTTGTAGTTGTGATGTGAATAATGCGTTTTTTTTTTGGTAAAATAAAATTTATTGCTCAAACAGCATGGTGCAGCAGTCATGAACAGGTCGTCTAACGGGGTGCAATTGCAAACAATTATTAATTAGTGTTGGTGAGTCTGAGAGTTAATTTATATTATTATAAGTACGCTTGTGCAAAACTATATGGTTTTCTGCAAAACATTTACAGGTGGAAACTTTTAACCTACGTAACGTATTGGATTATAATAACTTGTACCGCTAAACATTGCAACACCCACATTTATACAACACGAACCACCACTGTGCATACTACAAAAAGCAAGGGCGTGTACAGGTACATATTGCTCGAAAATAGGGCCTAAGTCTTGTGGTATTTCGGTTTGTATATCATACCATCAGGTGAAAAGTTTGTTCCATGGTATTCTCTACAAAATACTTGGCTTTTCTTTTAGGTTCTTCGCATCCTCGAGTAAATGACCTCAATATATAAAAAATTCTTCAAACATTACATCCACGTTTCTATTAAAAGAAACTTGCTAAAACATTATGTAAATTGAAAAAAAGCTTGTTTATTGCTTGTTGGTTACAATATAAATAAACCTAGAACTTTGTAATTTAGTAATTTCTTAGTAGGTATTTTTGTATCAAAGTATGTCATTTTCTATCTGTTTAAAGAAGATGACACAATACAATTTTAAATTTATATGACCTTTCCGGGGACCATCCTGTACCATAAATTAAATATTACACTTTACTGCCACTAAATGTCTTCCACAGAATAAAAATGTAAGCTGTATGCAGGTTTATAACGCAACCAATAACTTTTATATGACCACTCTTTATGCTCTTTGAATATTTACTTACTGTGGTAGGTGCTCAAATTTATCTTGATATCTTTACTGGTTTCAGCGTACAACATACTAATTCAAATAAACCTTGATATAATCACGATTGTTGAGAAGACAGCTTAATTTTGCTTATGTAACAATATAGTGACAAGTAACTGCCAACATAACTATACGAAAATATATACAAATAATTTAAAAATTTTAATCAATTGTGTTCTTACATTTGCAAGAACTAGAAGTAGCTGGCTATGAATACTTCTTTGTCTAATATTTAGTCTGATATGGTACATTTACTTTAATATAAAAGTTTGTTTCACCCTAGGAAACAGCCCATATACTTATTAGACCAGCAAAAGAGAGCTTAATTATAGTATTTTCTTTCGCAAATACTATAATTTTTATTAAATATTTAAATCTTTTAAAATTGTAACTTAAAATTTTTGTCAAATATCAAGCATACTGGACATTGCACTAATGTCTAATATTTAGTCTGATATGGTACATTTACTTTAATATAAAAGTCTGTTTCACCCTAGAAAACAGCCCATATATTTATTAGACCAGCAAAAGAGAGCCTAATTATAGTATTTGCTTTCGCAAATACTATAATTTTTATTAAATATTTAAATCTTTTAAAATTGTAACTTAAAATTTTTGTCAAATATCAAGCATACTGGACATTGCACTTAACAAATATAAGAAAACTAAAACTGACGAAAACTGGAAAAATTATAAACAACAAATTTTGCAGTGGCGGCTGGTGAAATTTAGGCTATGTCATATCTCAGTATTGGAGCATGGGACCCAAGCGATACTTAAAGGCGTAACTATCAGGACCAAATGAGGAAGTTTTGCAGAAAAAAAATTGCGCTTGAAATTTGCGAAAAAAAGTTGGAAAAAATTTGTGCCCCCCAGATTATTTTTTAAACGATTTGTAAAATATTTGTGAAACATTTTTTTTTCAGAATCAGGTGGAAAATATAAGTTCACATTTCAAATTTCATCGAAAAATATTGGTTTTCTATAAAGTTACAGCGTTTTGAAGTTTGCAAAGTGAAAAATGAATCTAAAATAAAATTTCAAAACGGTGTAACTTTATAGAAAACCAATATTTTTCGATGAAATTTGAAATGTGAACTTATATTTTCCATCTGATTCTGAAAAAAAAATGTTTCACAAATATTTTACAAATCGTTTAAAAAATAACCTGGGGGGCACAAATTTTTTTCCAACTTTTTTTCGCAAATTTCAAGCGCAATTTTTTTTTTGCAAAACTTCCTCATTTAGTCCTGATAGTTACGCCTTTAAGTAATCGCTTGGGTCCCATGCTCCAATACTGAGATATGACATAGCCTAAATTTCACCAGCCGCCACTGAAATTTTGTATTAAATTCAATAAGATAAGAAAAATCGGCATATATCAACCACTTATATAATAACGATTCGTCTCAATTTTGGAAAGCTTTAAAAAGTTTTAATAAACATAATAAAAATAAACACGATATACCAGAAAACTTGGCAGATTCTTTCGCAGTAAATGATTACTTTATTAATGTTTTCCAAAATCATACACCTGATGTTGAAACTGTTAATTATTATAAACAGAATAAATTTCAAAATGAATCAGTTTTTCCGTTCCATTATATTGAAATTGATACTATTCGTAATATTATAAATTATTTTAAATCAAATGCCTTTGGGTGGTACATTTTCTTAAATATGTTAAAATTATGTATGTCTTGGAACGCGTTGTATATAATCAATTATACGAGTTTACTATAAAAAATAACAAATTACCTCAAGAACAATCAGGATTTAGAAACGGCCATAGCACAGTGGCGGCTGGTCAGGGAGGCAGGGGAGGCCGAGCCTCCTCTACAATTTTGGGAGAAGCAGAATATCTCCAAACTAATATTTTTCACAAGTAGAAATTTCTACTTAGGTATATCTCAATACTCAATGTTGTTTATAATTCATTAATTAATTTTTAGTGGAAAAAAATATTGCATTTCCTTTCCACAAACATGTAACTTTGTAGTCCGCATAGTCCACTCCACGTATGCATATTTGCCGGTCTCTCATCGCGCTTACTCCAACCCCCATATCAATAGATTGTTCGTAACCTTGAAAGTTTGGCGCGTATTAGCAAACATTCTGGATCTGTAAAGTTAGGATAGCTAACCTCTAGCACCCCATCTCTTTCTAGCGCATGTACACTTCAGTTGTGCGTCGATCCTCTCTCTCACAAGAGAATGAACAGTTATAGAACATAGAACAAGGACAGTGGCAGTTTGTGGTTTCGTCGGAGAACATAAACATACATAAAATATTTAACAGGTGGTTGAAAAATAAGTGCTCTTGGTGAAAATATTCCAAACGATATGTCTTGTTGTCCAGACGTGGTGGATTATTTGTTGTTAAATGGATTTGCTTTTCTTAGTTATGACCAAAAGGTAAGAATTAAACAAATGGTTAGACCTACACCGTCAATGCCGTCATTACTTTTCACAAGTGGTAAATAAAACAGAGGGTTTAGTGATAGCAATTATCATAAAATCGAGTGATTAACGGCATCAACAGTTAGAAACAAATTATATTGTTGGAAATGTTTTGTTATTTACTAATGATCAATCCTCCTTTGGGGCAGGGCTGGGTTTAATAATTTGCAAAACTTGTTGCGAGGTTTAAAAAGGCATGAAAAATCTCAAGAGCATATTTCATCTTGCATTAAATTCGAAATGTTGGGTAAACAAAATATTGTAAATTTCTTGAATTCTGTGCATAAAAGAGAAATAGAAAATTTTAATGAAAAAGTCCATGAAAATAGGGAAATATTGAAGAGATTAATTGATGCTGTTATATATTTATCTTCTCAAGAAAATTCTTTTCGAGGACATGACGGAAAACGCGATTCGTATAATAAAGGAAATTTCAAGGAGCTAATAGATTTTTTAAAAACGTATGATCCAAAATTAGAGAATTTTTTTTAATAACGGCACTGTTCTTTCCGGGCCGTCTAAATCAATTCAAAATAACCTAATTGTGAGTGTTAGCTTCATTATTAAAGACAAAATTTGTGAAGAACTACATAACTGCGAATTTTTCTCATGGCAAATTAATAAAACGACGGACATTACTTGTAATCTCAACTTTCCGTAATTTTTAGATATGTAATGCACAGTTGTTGAAAGGTTTGTCCGTTTTTTTTATGTGAATAGTGGAAGAAACGCGGACAGTTTATTTAAATTAATAATCGACGAATTTGGTAAATTTGATTTGAAAAACAAATTAGTTGCACAAACCTATGACGGCGCTGCGGTTATGTCAGGACATCTTAATAATGGACTCCAAACTAAAATAAAAGATATTGCTCCTCAAGCTTACTTAACTCACTGTTACTCACACAAATAAAATTTGGTTTTGAGTAAAGCCTGTAACGGAATTAAAGAAGTTAGAATATTTTTTCAAATATTACTGGTTTTTCGTCATTTTTTCAAAATCTAGTAAAAGATCTGATATTTTAAATAGAATTATGGAACATAGAATTCCAAGTATTACTCCCACTCGTTGGAATTTTTCATCTAGGGAAGTTTTCACTGTTGACACATACAGGAAAAAACTTATTGACATTTTTAATTTTATTTCAGAAAAACTTTTTAAATAACGATCAGACTTTAAGAGCAGCTTATGGAAAAAAATCGTTGTTGGATAAAAACTTCATATTTTTTCTAAAGGTTTTTAAAATGATTTTTTGAGCAAACTGATGTTTTCCAAATTTTACAGATTAAATTAAGTGATATAACATATTCTAAAAATAGACTTAATTCACATATCTAAATTAAAAGAATTTCGCAATAACGAAATATATTTCAATACTTTATACATATAATGTTTTTCTAGAAAATATTGAGGAATTAGTTGATGAGCCACAGTTAAAAAAAAGGAAAGACAACGTATAATTTTGACAGGACAGACATACATTACAAACAAATTTTTTACAGAAATTTTGGACACCATTATTGTTCAAACTGAAATTATATTTTCTGATTTAAGTACTTTGCAATGTTTTGATTTAGTAAATCCTAATAATTTTATAATGTTTTCTAAATCATTTCCTAACAGTCTAATGGACAAATTAATAGACAATACCTTTTTTAACCGTTAAAAATGAACTATGTATGTTGTATTCTGACCAGCAACTTTTAGCAAATTCAAAATCGCCTCAAGAAATGCTTACTTTTATATATAGTAATAATTTAAAAAGCTGTCACTCCGAACTGTACAAACTTTTATCTTTAGTGTCAACAATTCCAGTAACGTCAGCTTTTGTAGAACGATCGTTTTCAGCACTCAAGCGCATAAAAACATTTACTAGAAACACAATAGCTCAAGACCGCCTGTCAAATATATCGCTTATTTCAATAGAAAAACGTTTTTTGTCAGAGTTGAAGAAAAAATTATTTATTTTCATTTTATGAAGAAGTAATCAACCATTTTGCTAGTTCTGAAAATCGCAGGTTTCCACTGAATTATAAAAATATTTAGACTTTACACCAAAGATTAATAGTTATTATTTTAGAAGAAATATTTATTTACGTTATTTATTTTTTAGAAAATATTTTTTATGTAACTTATTTTTTAAAGCTATTTTAATTTCTCTTAAAAGTAATAATTTTACATTCTGGCAGTGATAATGAATACAATTTTTTGTTTGTAGAAAAACACTTTTATTTATCAATTTTTTTCCAAAACTATTTTGATTTTTATTAGAAGCTATAATTTATTTATAAGTGGGATAGTAGGGCTACTCTGGCGATCAACCCACGACAAAAAAAATGTAACGCGCCGTTGTACTACCTCAAGGATGATGGGAAAATGTACAAATTGTAATCATATTGAAATTTAGTTGCCTTTTAAATTTCAAGCCTCCTCTGTGAACAATATCACGAGCCACTACCTTAGCACAACTTCTGCATTAATAAATTTATATGATAAAATCATAAATGCCATAGACAATAAACTATGCACTATATCAATCTTGTTGGATCTGTCAAAAGCTTTCGACAAAATGAATCATGAAATATTATGTGCAAAACTTGCATATTACGGTTGCAATAATTTATCGGTGTCATTCTTTAAATCATATTTAACAAATAGATATCAGAAAGTAGAAATAAACAACATGTCGTCAGACTTAAAACAAATATTATCTGGAGTACCACAGGGTTCAATTCTTGGCCCTTTACTTTTTAATATATACGGCAGATATGTCTAGGGTAGTTGAAGATGATACTCAACTTATCTCAAGTTTTAAACCTTTTGACTACATAAATTAAGCTGCCACACTAAATCGTGATTTAAGTGCTTTAAGTTTATAAGCAAGAAAACACAATCTGAAAATAAACCCTCAAAAATCCGTATCATTGTTATTTGGCACTAGAAATTCAACAGATCACTTAAAGAATAGCATTAAGTTAACTATAAATAATGACACAATAAAATTGCCAGATTGCGCAGAAAATCTTGGGGTACATATTAATAAGGATCTAAGATTCAAGCAACGTTTTAACATATTGCTTAAATATACGTATATTAAATTAAAACTTTTGTGTTCAAATAGGTGGCTGTTAAACTTTAAAACAAGAAAAAAATTATGTGAAGCTTTAGTTCTTCCGGTTCTGTACTATTGCTTAATTATGTCCCATCCTTGTTTAGACCATCTCACAAGAGTACGATTACAGAGAGTGCAAAATTGCTGTTGCAGATTTATATTTTCATTGAGAAAATATGATCATATTTCAAATAAATTCTCAGAATTACAGTTGCTTAAATTGGAAAATATTTGGAAATTACATTTATTAACTTTTACACATCGCGTATTACTTTCATCAAATCCAAAATATTTGAAAAACAAATTTATCTCTCTCAGCGAGACGCACACAGTAAATGTTCGATACAGCCATTTATTTACAATGCCAAAACATACAACAGCTACGTTTTGAGGATCATTTACATACAATGGAATTAGGGAATACAATTTTTTAGCTAATGATGTAAAAAAGTGACTAAATAATTTTAAAAAATATGTTAAAAAACATTTATTGAACAGCCAATAGGTTATATTATCCTTTACATACATATAGCACTTTTAAATTATACTTTTTTCTCCCTCTCTTTCTTTCACAGATGGCAAATTGTTTATTTTCATTTTTATTATCATTTATTTCTAATGTATAATATATAGAAATTTTTTTTCACTTTCAATTTTTTTCATTTTTTGATTTTTCTTTTGTGTTACATTTAGTTAGAGTTAGGTGTAAGAATAGCTAATACAGCTAAACTCTCGTCCTTTTCGTAATTAGTTTTATATTCATGGACTACTAATTATTAAATAGAGACGTTTGTTATTATTATTATTATTATTCGGTTGCCTGACGCTGGACAGTCCTCCGACGCCTCACCGGACTCGCACTAGAACATTTACCACAGCAACTCCTCGCATCCCCCAGGGTTAGTGACTGTAGATTTCAGAATCGTATGCCCTAAGCAGACGAAGAGAACCCAGAATGACCGCCTCCTGCATTTGACCTGCCAGCCACTCTTCTTTCTTCAGTTCCAAGGGCAGCGTAGGCTTTATCCCTCCGATTACACCGATAATTAGGACGACCATTTTGACCGAATAGTCTGGGTACTGCACTTGGAGCTCATACCGGAGATCGCGATATTTGGGCGGTCTCTCCTTCTCCTTCAAGATGATGTTTTTCTCCGCAGGTGCCGAGAACTCAATGACATACACTCTGAGTTGATGGTCGAGGAGGACTATGTCAGGCTTGTTGGCTTGTATTAGCCTGACAGTCGGGAACGAGTTCTAGTAAATACGGTATTTCTCGTTCTCGACAACGGACTCAATATCTCCGAGGACGTACGGCAGCACGTTGTTGGGTCTACCCCATGCAAGTGCTTTAGATAGTTGTACAGCACTCTTAACGTCGCTTTATGTCAGTGGATGTAGACCGAAATCGCGTATACGTGCTTGCAGATAATATGTGCATGAGCGATTCCGGCACCTGACGGCAGGTCCTATAGTTGATGTCAGGAACCTCTACACGCCACACGCAGCTGCGGTAGACCAAAGTGTTGATAACACCATCTTAGCAGGCCATAATGAATGCCAGCCTTGTCGACAAACCCATCCTGGTGGATAAGCCATACTGGGGTTTATCGACATGCAGCCGAAACAGATTTTCCTGTTCGGCAGCTCTAATTCGGGCTTTCAGGCGATTTGGCTGAAGTTCAGTGATTGACTCTACATCAGTACCGCGCCGGCCACCTCGCCTGGTCTCGAATGCGAGACCGAGTTTATCTGCTGCTCTTTTTGCTGCCTTGAACAATCCTGCTCCCACTCCTCCAGTTTCGTGATGTTTTACAAACCGCAAGAAAGTATCTGAGCTCCTGAGGATGTTACGTGCCATACTCAGTACTACTCTGCCATGCGTACACTCCAGGCTCAAGAGTCCCTCGGCCCCTCCGTTGACGTGTGAGGTACACATGAGGAACAACGATCTAGGATGAATATTTCTATGAATATTCATCATCTTGCGAGTATCTATGTTTAATTGGCGCAGATAGTGTACTGTCCACTTCATTACTCCAAAGGAGGAGAGCAGGACCGGAACGGCAAGCATGATAGTCGGAGACACCTTGTTCTTCCCTGAAAGTTCGGAAGACCAAATCTTTCAGAGACGGTGTCTGTACTTGCCGCGGAGAGAATCCTTTATTTGTTTTACATTCTGGATGTGCATTTGTTGCACACCCAGATATGTATAGGTCTCTCCAGCATCCAGATGTCTTAGGATGCTTCCATTTGCGAGCTGCGCATCTTCAGAGAATTCCCCGCATCGTCCTCTCTTGAGGTGGACGACTGCACATTTGTCCAACCCGAACTCCATACCAATGGCCCGCGTGTATTCTTCGACCACCCTAAGAGCGTTTTGTAGTTCACACTCTCCGGAGGCATAAAGTTTAAGGTCATCCATATAAAATAGATGGGTGACCTTATGCCTCCGGTCGTTGGGTAGTCTACATTGATATAGGCGGGTTTGGCGGAGCCCAACAGACAACGGCAGCAGTTAGGTGCAGAAGAGGAGAGGACTCAGGGTGTCACCCTGGAAGCTCCTCTTCTAAATGTTCTGTCGTAACCCTGTGTGCACCTAATGTTATGGTGAAGCGAATCTTCCAGAGCGGCAGCAGCTATTCTATGCATCTCATTAGTGGTGCTGGTACTGCAAAACATTCGAGCAAGTGTAACAATAACTCGTGCCATGTTGTATCAAATGCCTTGCAGTATCAATCCAAACCATCGATAGATTCCGCTTGTATTGCACAGAATCCTGTGTAATACAGCGATCTATCGGCAGACTGTCCTTGCAACCTGCCATGCCATTCTTGACACCACGCTGTGCGTGTATCTGCTGGAAGACCAGATCAACAGAGCTCAGTTGTAAGTACAGTATGTAACCATTACGTCAATTTTAAATAATACAGAATGTAGGGAAAGGATTTTTTTGTTATAATTTATTATTAACTTTCATTTGTTTATACATATATTTAAGTCTGAATTAGTTCCGTAAATCATCTCGGTTGTTTCGGTTGCTGCTGAAAGTGGTGCATAAATAGACATTTCTTGAAAATATAAACATTTACGGAACGCGGTTGCTGAAAACCGGTTGAACAAGTTTCACCAAAGCAACCTACTTTTCTCCTTCGAAATAAAATATTAGGTTTGTTCCAGCAGAAAATCACAAATGGTTTGATGAGGTTTTTGATTGCGCATGTGTTTTCGTAAAATCTGTAGAGTAAAACAAAAAAAATTGTTGGGTATTTATCAAAGTGAAACAGCATTTATTTAAATACAGGGGGGGCTATTTAAATGCATTATTCTTAATCAAATTATTTCATCTTTATTATTATATTATTATTTTATACAAATGCAGGCCACTGATTCCTCGTTCCTTTACCCTACAGAATTTACGAAAGCACTATAGTCGGAAATTAGTTGGCAATTTATCCTGCTGAAATGAAGTTTGTGTTTAAATCACCAAAACAATAGTGTCAGAAAATGGAGCGAATTATTTCTATCTTTATGCAAACTAGACAATACTAACACAAAATTTTGTTATATTCACAAATACGTTTATAATTCAAATAGTTTTAAACGAAATTTTATATTTGCACTGCGCATGACTAGGCTAAAATCCACGGAGAATCCGAGAATTCGTCAAACCGTTTGAGATCGGTTAGAAACTAATCAGTTGACTTGCCGCAACACTGAACTGGTAGTCAGAATCCCCGATTATTGTCTGCTGGAATGCCAATTTCGTTTTGCGCATGTCGAGGACAGTTTGAAACCATTTTTGACTGTTGCTGCAGCAAACCTATTATTTTGATTTTGGTCATATGTAAAACTTGGAAGAATAAGTTGAGTTTAAACAGTGTAATTTTTGAATGAGGAAAATGGAAAAACAATTAATAATAATTAATCAACGTAAGTAAAATATAAATACATTTTAATCAAATTAATAAGCAACATTAAAATCATCTATATATTTTTTGTTGTTTTCAATCATTATTCTGTACTATTTCTATTTTTTGTCAATGTTGAAACATATACATAACAGTCCTGGAGTGGGTTGGAACCTTTGATGTGAAGATAACACTAACGTAATTTTCCACGAAACACCAATACGCCGCCATGGTGTTTTGGTGTTTCGTGGAAAACTACGTCAGTGTTATATACATAAGAAAATCTTACTTTTGGCGGTTATGAACAAGAAATGGAAAATGACACTTGTTCCGTTACAAAATATCTATTTACCAACCAAGACAGAACCATAGTCAAATTTTCAGTAACCTTTCTGGTAGCTCAGTAACCAACCAAGTTGATTTACGAAAACTCATTGTTTTTAAGTTCGTATGAAAAAAAATCAGAAAACGGTAATTTATGTGTTGAAGTATTCATATTAAGTTTATGTATAAAAATAAAGCATCGACTAACTGAAACAAAAATGAAGGGAAATATAACATTTTTAGAAGAAACGTAGTAAGCGATAACGTAGTAAGTGAATAGAAACTACCTATGTATATTTATATTAAAATATTCACAAACGTCATTAGTTCAATCTTTCAAGTATACATATACTATAGTTGATTGACATGAAGTTAATATTGGTTTGTGAAGTAGAATTATTAAATAAAATATTATAAGATTATTTGTTAACCAATTTAAAGTCCATAGTATGTAATAGAAGTCAAGGGTGTATTAAGGAATCCTTTATGGAGGGAGGGGCATGACACAAATATTGAAAATACTTAATAAGAAATTCTCAAAGTGGTGCGTAATAGAAAAAATACATGTGTGGTCAGAACTATCCACCGTTGGCCAGTAATTAAAATTTATTGGTTATTATAAATTTTTTGTCCAAATTGCTCGTAACTTATTTCTCCATCCTACGAAGTGGACGTGAAACATACAACTAGAGGGGAATTGTTTTGCCTTTTATATCTTTTTCCTACAACGATTTACTCAGTTCAAGAATTGTCTACAATAATTTACATTTGGCGTTTAAATCATAGTAGATTTTCAAATGTAAAATGTATGTTATATATTATTTGATTATAAAATATTATCGTTTACATGAATAGCTGCAGCTTTAAATTATAATGTAAAATCTATACAATTCAAATTTCTCTATTTAGAAATTCATATAAATAACTTATGTATGTACCTTCTAGATAGCTTCTTTATCTGATGAGATATTATAGGGGAATAAAGAAAACACTATTATTAACGGCTAATATACTCATTTATTAAAGAAAACATTTAAAAATATATAAATTACGAAAATAGTGTCAGGGTTTTAAAACAAATTTTATCCGGCATGTTACTATATATGGTCTGAGTAAGTACTTTACTGATTCCTCACAGTCATATGATGTTTTAAAACTTTATTAAATTAATAGATAGATTAGAGATATACATTAATATACAACCCGATTGTGCTTTATTGCCTGTATATTCATTCCATCATCATTAATCATTGTAATACCGTTGTAAGTTCAATGGCCACCCCATATATATTACAATTATTAAAGGTGAAATTAATTCTTAATTCTCCTAACGTGGTGGAAAATTCCTATTAAATATTTCAAATTAATTTTCAATATCGTTCTACTACTGCACAGATGAGGACGAGCTGCCAGGCGAAGTCTGGAAGCGTGCGAGTCCTGTAATGAGTATCAAATGACACTTCCTCGTCGTGCTACGTATTCAATTTTTTCTGTAACTGCAAGAAAGAAATGTCAAAAATATAAAAATCTAAATAGTAAAATGAAGTTTCAAAATGTTTGAAGAGGACGAATTTTGCGAGCATCCTGAAGATATTATAGAAACGGTAATATCGGCTGTATTTGAACGGTACGAAAAATTATAATTAACTTTTGGACGTTGGTGTAACCAAAAAAATGTAAAGGTAATTAAAGAAAATGAAATGAAAGTGAAAATTTACAAAATGCTCTCCCTGAAGTATTGTACAAGCTCTGGTCCTTTTTGCAATAGACTGACTTTTCTAAAAACGTCAACATTTTGGCAATTGCTATCCATAGCATTGTGCACTTAAGAGTTTCTTGATCATACTGATTGGTGTTGAATCTCTGAGTGACGACACTATTACCTAGCAGTTCACCATACACCAGTATATACCATATCCATTTGTTTCACTTGAAGTGAAAGCTATTTAATTACTTATCATTTTCGTTTAACTCCGAATTATTATCAACACTACAACAACAAACTGAAAATATCGACAATGTGTCAATCACTCCTGAACGTTAGTGTAACCAAAAAATGTGCTCCTAGCATTTTTCTTTGCGAAAAAGCTTCAAACTTTAAGTCGTCTAACTTATGGAGTACTTATTCAATACTATAATCGATACTTACCCTAAAGAAGGACATAGTAAATTTTAATACGTATTTAAAAAGAAAATATTTAGAACACCAGCTTAAAAAATCAAGGTTTTTTTCACGAAGAGAAGTTGACCGATTTATCACGGCGGCTCCAGACAGAATTTCTTATAATGAAGGTAAAATAAGTCTTCTTTATAGAAGTTATTACTAGAGTCCGGATCCGAATATTATATGACGTCAATATCAGGGGCAGATCCAGGATACCAGTGTAAACACATGCACAGAAATGATAAACATGCCACATGTACCAGATTAAAATAGGTGTATTTTAAGCGGTGTCCAGTCGCCTTTATATACGAAGCTACATCCGTTACAAACAGCAAGACACGTCCTTCATTATTTTCATAGTTCTCGCCCCATAGTGTTTCAAGACTGCTATCCACACATTCACGTATCGTTTCTGCATTTGTGTGTTCTATCACCTTTTTTTATGTTAAGCGGGCTGGCATTGCCACTGTCTTATCCCAACCCCCCAACCGATACATTTGCAATGTTCTGACCACTAGGGGCAGTTTTATCTACACTAATCCATACGTGTTTGTCTTGCAACTCAGAAACAATTTCTGCTTAAATTTCGTTGCCCACTAGCGATATATTCTTTAATGTGGATTCCGCAGGCACAGTATGGTTATTGTACTTTCCACTAACACAATTTTGCAAAAACTGTTAAAAATGAGGATTATCTAGTTTGTTTCACGGAATTTTACACGCCGCCCGCCATCATTTTAACTAAATCTAAATTAAATTGCTTATATCTTTCAGTAGCATTGATACTACCATTCACATGCGTCTTATGATATTCAGTTGCAACATGCCTGTGTTTTCATTTTCCATGACAATATTTTCTCACAAATATTGCACCGAGATTCTGTGCCATCAAAATTATAACTACATTTCCACAAATGTTGGCCTTTTGTGAAATGTATCAGTCATATGTAGCTCCAGCAGCTCAGGAGAGCAGATCGTGAAATCGTGGGTGAAAATCTGATAGAGTTGAGTTAGGTTGTAACCAACAATTTACTAAGGGCGTCAGATTTTTGTTAATAAAAAATATCAAAACTAAAATTATGTGCTAAATAGATAAAAGGAAAAAATATTCTTGTATATACTGTGCAGAAGTCAAAAAAATCAAACAAAACACATTTAACAACTGTAATTAGTTTCAATTTAATATTTAAAATTATAAAGGTTGATATTTCACAATAAATAAAATTTATTCTTAATGTGAACCATTTAGCAAAACTTACAACATTATAACAATTTAAAGAGAAAATAAATGAAAAATAGAGCACTGGTTTACAGCTATCTTTTGATGAGAATAGAATAACAACAAGGTCTTACGTAGTTGGAGAGAGCTAGGGTTGGGTGTTGTCTCTCTAATGGTTATCCTGGGAGTATTCGAGGAGATAATATTATGACTCTAGTTAAGAGGTCTTGTCGAGGGTTTCTCAGACCCAAACGGTGTTCTACTCTCCTGATTCTTAATTATTTCCAGAGACCACCAGGAATATCTAGTCCCACAAAACGGCAGCGTATCCCTTGAGCTTCGGTACAGGTGATAGGTCCAGGGAATTTACAATAAAAGGGGAAAAATTGTGAGACCAGTGTCGGGAATTTATAAATTCAATTAACAAGATGAAATAATGCAAAATTGCAAGATCTTTGCAAAATGTAACTAAAAGTTTCTGAGTCAAAAATAATAACTGTTAACAACTTACTATAATATTGAAGCTATTGCAAAGCGAGGAAAAAGAAATTTAAAAAAATCTAGAAATTACACAAGTTAATATAAATCAGGCCCGCAAAGCAAATATAATTAGTAGAATTTAATACTCTACAAAAATGCCTAATTCCTCGAGTTAATCAAGATTAATAATTTCATAACTAAATTAACCAACAAAAACAAATTGCTACTAATAGTTAATATTAAATAAAAATTTTTTGGGTTATTAGGTCCAATGTAATTGAAACACTACTATATTAACTTGCCGACGTTTCGGTATATTTTATTACCATCCTCAGGGCACTGTAAGATATAAATAAATTGATTGAAGTTATTCTACAAGGTGGGGCAATAGTGCGTCGGACCTCGATATCTCGAGTTCTACGATAGCTAGAAATTTTTTAAAAAATTGCAAGTAAACTAGATAAAAAAGTCTATAACTGGAAATTATCTTCGAACATACAGGGTGAGCCAAGACGAAATTACAGGACCAAGCGCCTTTTTTTAAATGGAATGCTATGTATATCAGTACATTTTTTGAAGCCTCTTTCAAGGCTCTATTCATTCCTGTATTATTATTGGCTATCTCCCAACCACTTTCTAATTTTTTGGCCACCCTGTACATTTTCAGGAAATAAAAATGATTCAAAAATATTAATTAGATGTCTCGTAACTGGTATTCACATAAGTTTTTCTTAAAACCCATAATTGTGACTGTGGTGATTTTTTTAATATCCATCTGCAGATGGCATTATTTCAATAAAAAAATTCATTACATTAAAGTGGTTGGGAGATAGTCAATAATAATACAGGAATGAATAGAGCCTTGAAAGAGGCTTCAAAAATGTACTTATATACATAGCATTCCATTTAAAAAAAAGCACTTGGTCCTGTAATTTCGTCTTGGCTCGCCCTATATGTTCGAAAATAATTCCAGTTATAGACTTTTTTATCTAGTTTACTTGCAATTTTTTTAAAAATTTCTAGCTATCGTAGAACTCGAGATATCGAGGTCCGACGCACTATTGCCCACCCTGTAGTGTATATACAATATATATATAGTACAGGGTGAGTCAGTTTTTTTGTAGACAAACTTTAACAGGAGATAGAACACATGTTTTTAAAAAGAAAAGTTCCTATAAATATATGTCGTAGAACGCTTCGTTTCCGAGATACAGGGTGTTGAATATAATTTTTTTTTCTCGAATTTTCATTATAACTTATAAACGAATGCTTAGATTTTTTCCATATTTGGGAGATAATGCCTATTAATTAAAGGGCATAAAACAAGCGATAAGAATGTTCAAAAACTTGCACAGTGGCGGAGTGGAGGGGCTGCTCAACCCCTTTCTTAAACAGAACTTCTACACCAATGACTATTTTTTTAAAAAACTGTTATTTTCGTTATCTACATACAGTTTAACAAAAATAATGTCCCTTCTTCTCTTTCGAAATTCCTGTGCGTTTCCGAGTTATTTTGATTTTTAGTGTTTGATGTGGTACTAAATTAAGTAATTTATTCAGGGTGAGTCAGTTTTTTTGTAGACAAACTTTAACAGGGAGATAGAACACATGTTTTTAAAAAGAAAAGTTTCTATAAACATATGTTGTAGAACGCTTCGTTTCCGAGATACAGGGTGTTGAATATAATTTTTTTTTTCTCGAATTTTTTAAGTATGTATTTGTATGTATTGTATTTGAGTATGGCTTGATATAACAAATATTTATTTTGACTGCATTGGAAAGAGATAAAGAATAAGAGATTTCGGCTTTTTTAGAATCCTTAACAAACCATATTTAGGTAGGTTTCGTTGAAAGAATTAAATATTTAGCCGATAATTGATAATAAATAAATTACACCTGGCAAATGTGGATGCCACCACACCAGATCAAAAAACATTTGCCAGGACTGAAACAGAGGGAGAGGACAAGTGACAGCCCTCTCACTCTGTTGCAGACTTGGATCTGTGGTTTTTGTAAACATTCCGATGTTTTTTCACTAGCCAACAAAAAATGTAGTTGACTGCTATTTGTTCAGTTTTCGTAGTGGTTGATACAAAAATTTTTAATCAAGCATTTTTGATTTTAACTTCCTAGTAGTATGTAGTTCACTAATGTGATTTATTTTTGTGGTGAAAATGTTTTTCCAGTCCTTAAGACATGTCAATTTAAAATTTAAACCTCAAATTAGTAAGTACTTTAAACATTTTTAATAAATTATTATAATATCAATTTTGTAGAATTCCTGAGGAAGAAACAATAAAGTTTCGAAAGCTTGAATTTAAAAAAAGAGTCTCTTTTTTGAACCCGTTGACTGCATCCCTGAAGTTAATTTATAATTTTTGTTCTTAACTTAGACAGTCGTCTAATTCGTCTCTGTATATATATATATATATATATATATATATATATATATATATATATATATATATATATATATATATATATATATATATATATATATATATATATATATATATATATATATATATATATATATATATATATATATATATATATATATATATATATATATATATATATATATATATATATATATATATATATATATATATATATATATATATATATATATGTTATTAAATATGATTTGAAGGAAACAACTACTCAGCGGGCAAATACCCCGACCTGCATTGAATTCCATCTATCATGATTTGAAGGTGTAATTCAATGCAGGTCGGGGTATTTGCCCGCTGAGTAGTTGTTTCCTTCAAATCATATTTAATAACATTAGTTTAGTCCACCTGGGCTAGGGGTCGCCGCTCTCGGTACTTGCTGTGATGCAAGTCGCTATCCGCCACAGAGACATCTAGGATGTCGGTCGGATAGTAGCATTCAGACCATATGAGAAGTTTCATACCTCTCACCACTATTCACTTCACCTTAGTTAGTATATAACTAGCAGGTTGGCCACTATCATTTGTCTGTTCCATAACCTATGGCATACTGAAGAGAACACATAAGTTCGAAATCGATCTATGTCTGGCTAGGAATTGACAAATGATATTGGCTTTCCATCTATCATGATTTGAAGGTGTAATTCAATGCAGGTCGGGGTATTTGCCCGCTGAGTTGTTGTTTCCTTCAAATCATATTTAATAACATTAGTTTAGTCCACCTGGGCTAGGGTCGCCGCTCTCGGTACTTGCTGTGATGCAAGTCGCTATCCGCCACAGAGACATCTAGGATGTCGGTCGGATAGTAGCATTCAGACCATATGAGAAGTTTCATACCTCTCACCACTATATATATATATATGTATATATATATACATATATATGTATTTATATATATATACATATATATGTATTTATATATATATATATATATATATATATATATATATATATATATATATATATATATATATATATATATATAAAAAAAACTGGTAGACGTAGTGGACGACTAGTTAAAAAACAAACAGCTTATTTTTTTATTAATGAAGATGCAGTCCAAATTTTGTTGGGTTAATAAAGAATACTCTTTTCTACTATGCCAAGCTTTCGAAAATATTTTATTTTCTTTCTCAAGACTACAAAAGAAGATAAAAAAGGGTTCATAATTACATGTAAAAAAATTATAAAAAAGCATTTTTTACCTTATGCCAGTAAGTTGAGGTTATAAGTTAAAACTAACATCACGTTACACATTAAAAACTTTTCACTATGCAATGTTGACATCTACTTTATGTTTAATACATTTTAATTGCTGCATAATGACCAAATTAATCGAATAATGAATAGGGGATTCAACCCCATAGTGGATGTACTCCACTACTCTAGTACATGTCAACTGGTAATTGGTTCAAATGCAAATTACTCTACACCAGAAATATTTCATACCAACTCACCAACAATTCAACCAAAATGTAACTAAAAACCGCGGCCATTTTCAAAATTCTACATTTTATGAAAAGTTTGAATTTATTCAAATTTTTTTCTTCAGACAGGTGTGCTTGAACTCGGTGGAGTCCACTCACGGGGCTAAAGAACCTCCTATATTGTCACTAAGTTATCTAATTCCTGAGTACACTCCCCCGAATAGAATCAACCCTCGATCTGATTTAATTTGTGAATTTGTAATGTAAACTTGGCCAGTTTTTTCCTTTAGGATCGGTGCTACGGTCTCCGATTCGAACGTATTGTACAGGACCACCCCCCATTTATTGTCACAGGGTTAATTCCCAGCAACACGCTGAAACCAAGACTGAAACAACGAACCGAAAAGGAAAAAACTGTCCGTAACTTAATTTATTCAATTACAAGGTGAAGTCTTCGTTGTTAGAAATAAGTCAAAAGGTGTATTCAACCCCTATAGTTGTCACTGGGTCTTTTTTGCCCTTTGCGCACTCCCATCAACGTGTTTTTCACTATTTATTTTCTTTCAAACACAGAAGTAAAATATATTACACCTCCTCTTCCCTATGTAACTAGTTAAAAGAATGTAAAATAGAATTTTCTTCCCCTTTTCAGTTGTTTATTAGGTTAGTTTTCCCTGAACCCGGTATTGCGGCTCCTGACCAGACGTCCTGTTAGGATTCAACCCCCAATGATTGTCACAGGGTTAATTCCCAACATCACGTCATATGGTAAGGACAACAACACCGAATTCAGCGAAACCTATCCATATTATTTTACTTTAATTGTTAATTGATAAATTAAGTTAAGACCAAGAAGAAAAATATACTATACTTTTTCTGTGGAACAAGTTCCGAGAAAATATCATAATTGCCTATAAGAGGTATGGTTGGATTGCAGTAGAAATTCCACCCTGAGTAGTGAATTGTCACTGATCCCCTATTCAATGTGCCACTCTACTGCACCCCCTAAAGTAAAACAAAAAGTTAAAAAATGTTTTTTAAAATTATTAGTAAATTGTCAAAATTAAATGATAACCATTATGTTCCCCATCCCTTATTAGTTTCATCATTGTGGAACCCAAATCTCCAGACAGGAGTACAATCAAGGATGACCACCCTATTTTTTGTCACTGAGTTCATCCTTAACAACAAACCTAACAAGAGACAAACGTCCCACACTAATGGAACCAGATTTAAAACTATGGATTATTTTTACCCCCTTAGTTTTGTCATGTTGGGACCCAAGTCCTCAGGTCGAAATACAATCAGGGATGATGTAAACAAACTTCATCCCTGACAACAGACCTACCAGGGACAGACATCCCAAGATGGCAAAACCTAATTTGAAAATGTGGTTTAATTGTTTATGTGAAGCAAATATGAATAAATACTACTCAAACTATCTATATCAGTTCTCCTATTCATTGTATTATTTTCCTTGTTAATTTCTACCATTTCAAGGAAAAGTCTTTTTGTTAGATTAGTTTCTACATTTAGAATTTTTTGGTTGGTTAAAATTTATCTTATGTCCAGTAGCAAATTTTAACGCAACCAAAAATTCTAAATGTAGCAACTAATCTAACAAAAAGACTTTTCCTTGAAATGAGTAGAAATTAACAAGGAAAATAATACAATGAATAGGAGAACTGATATAAATAGTTTGAGTAGTATTTATTCATATTTGCTTCACATAAACAATTAAACCACATTTTCAAATTAGGTTTTGCCATCTTGGGATGTCTTCCCTGGTAGGTCTGTTATCAGGGATGAAGTTTGTTTCCTCCCGATTGTATTTCGACTTGAGACTAGTCCCAACATGACAAAATTGTAAAAAATAATCCATAGTTTTAAATCTGGTTCCATTAGTGTGGGACGTTTGTCTCTTGTTAGGTTTGTTGTTAAGGATGAACTCAGTGACAAAAAATAGGGTGGTCATCCTTGATTGTACTCCTGTCTGGAGATTTAGGTTCCACAATGATGAAACTAATAAGGGATGGGGAACATAATGGTTATCATTTAATTTTGACAATTTACTAATAATTTTAAAAAAACATTTTTTAACTTTTGTTTTACTTTAGGGGTGCAGTAGAGTGGCACATTGAATAGGGGATCAGTGACAATTCACTACTCAGGGTGGAATTTCTACTGCAATCCAACCATACCTCTTATACGCAATTATGATATTTTCTCGGAACTTGTTCCACAGAAAAAAGTATAGTATATTTTTCTTCTTGGTCTTAACTTAATTTATCAATTAACAATTAAAGTAAAATAATATGGATAGGTTTCGCTGAATTCGGTGTTGCTGTCCTTACCATATGACGTGATGTTGGGAATTAACCCTGTGACAATCATTGGGGGGTTGAATCCTAACAGGACGTCTGGTCAGGAGCCGCAATACCGGGTTCAGGGAAAACTAACCTAATAAACAACTGAAAAGGGGAAGAAAATTCTATTTTACATTCTTTTAACTAGTTACATAGGGAAGAGGAGGTGTAATATATTTTACTTCTATGTTTGAAAGAAAATAAATAGTGAAAGACACGTTGATGGGAGTATGCAAAGGGCAAAAAAGACCCAGTGATAACTATAGGGGGTTGAATACACCTTTTGACTTATTTCTAACAACGAAGACTTCACCTTGTAATTGAATAAATTAAGTTACGGACAGTTTTTTCCTTTTCGGTTCGTTGTTTCAGTCTTGGTTTCAGCGTGCTGCTGGGAATTAACCCTGTGACAATAAATGGGGGTGGTCCTGTACAATACGTTCGAATCGGAGACCGTAGCACCGATCCTAAAGGGAAAAAAACTGGCCAAGTTTACATTACAAATTCACAAATTAAATCAGATCGAGGGTTGATTCTATTCGGGGAGTGTACTCAGGAACTAGATAACTTAGTGACAATATAGGAGGTTCTTTAGCCCCGTGAGTGGACTCCACTGAGTTCAAGCACACCTGTCTGAAGAAAAAAAATTTGAATAAATTCAAACTTTTCATAAAATGTAGAATTTTGAAAATGGCCGCGGTTTTTAGTTACATTTTGGTTGAATTGTTGGTGAGTTGGTATGAAATATTTCTGGTGTAGAGTAATTTCCATTTGAACCAATTACCAGTTGACATGTACTAGAGTAGTGGAGTACATCCACTATGGGGTTGAATCCCCCTATTCATTATTCGATTAATTTGGTCATTATGCAGCAATCAAAATGTATTAAACATAAAGTAGATGTCAACATTGCATAGTGAAAAGTTTTTAATGTGTAACGTGATGTTAGTTTTAACTTATAACCTCAACTTACTGGCATAAGGTAAAAAAATGCTTTTTTATAATTTTTTTACATGTAATTATGAACCCTTTTTATCTTCTTTTGTAGTCTTGAGAAAGAAAATAAAATATTTTCGAAAGCTTGGCATAGTAGAAAAGAGTATTCTTTATTAACCCAACAAAATTTGGACTGCATCCTCATTAATAAAAATATATATATATATATATATATATATATATATATATATATATATATATATATATATATATATATATATATATATATATATATATATATATATATATATATATATATATATATATATATATATATATATATATATATATATATATATATATATATATATATATATATATATAGATGTAAAAAGGGGAAAGGTGAGATCATTTTGTGATATATTGTTAACAAGTCGAGATCATTTTGAAAGGCGAGATCCGATTTCGGATCTCGCCTTTTTTAGCGTGTATATCGAGTTTATTCGGTAAAGCCGATAACGTAGATTCCAAATTCAAAATTTTTGCTGGATCCCACCTTGCCTATTTTTATCTATTTATATACACCAGTAGTTCCGGATTTGTACACCAGAGTGCGCTGACAAGCAAGTTGTATATGTGTATATACTCTCACGTTTCTAAACAAGACGAGATCCTTAAATTTGGCAACGTGGTGGATCTCATCTTTGTTAGTAAATCTCTAGCAAAGAATTATACGTACCTACATACAGAAATTATTCTTTGGGCGATCTGCAAATACATCGCTCCATTGCCCGGGAGGTTTGAAATAAGTTATATGTTATTTCAAATCAACATAATAATTTGAGTTTTAGCGTGTTGTAGAGTCGTGCGTTGCGATAAAAAAAGGGTGTTAATTATTTTACTGTTGTATGGATATTCAAAATTTGGTATCTTTCTAGCAAAATAAAATAGCTTTTTCGAGTTTTCCGCTCAAAATTCTGGAAGTGCTGAGAATATTGCACAGCATTGCTAGAAGATGAGCTTATTAATGGAAAAAGCCAGATACGTTGGTATATTGTGTTCAAGCAAAAAAAAAAGATGAAAATTAAACCTAATAACTTACGCAAGTGGATAATGTCTTTTACAAAAGCTCTTTCCCTTTCTGTTTTCTTCGGTGGATAATTAAGGTTCCCAGAGTATTTTGATTAAATTAAGATAAACATTTTGAAATATAAGTCTATCATTTATTCCAATATTTGTTGTTACATAACAATATCTTATTATTTTTATCATTTTATTAGAAAATTGAAACTACTAATCATATATTGAGTAACATAACAAATAATGGCCAAATTATCAACGAATTGTTTTTATACAAGAAAAAAATAATTTTGTTTGTTATCACTTTTTTTCATTCTCATTAGCTTTCCAGGATGTCTAAAAAATATAACTTACAAAATCTATCTGTTTTATTGTATGTGTTTATACAGAATGCTCCATAAGTGTAAAATTGCTTGATAACTTCTTTTATGATAGAGATACAAAAATGTCTCAAATAGAAAAGTTCTACATACTAAAGAAAATCACATTCCTAAACTATGTGTAGCAATACAGTGCGATTTGTTTATCCGTGGCAGGCCAAAGTTACCTTTTTAAAATGGAACACCTTGTATATTTTGAATTAATTCCATTAGCCATCTACTTAGCATTTCGATAGTTTTTGAAATGTTCATCTATCTTAAAAATAGTCAGAAAATCAAAAACACTTTAAATGGACCACACTGTAGGTAAAACTTATTCTATTTGAAAAGAAGATATCAATAGATTACACAGTAATGAAACACCCTGTATAAACAACACTACAGACTAATGAATTCTTTTATTTCCTTATTTTCACGTAAATATCCGATAATGGGGAACGTGACCTCGGTCTAAACAGCTCTCGCGGGCGCGACGATTTTTTTACGTAAAAGGGGTGCTTTTGCGCACATTTTGCCCTTATAAAGTTAGATGGTTGGTCCACGCGTTATCGCGGGGGTGCCGGGTGGGGGGTGAATTTTGAAATAATCGTTTTTCGAAAAAAATGGTTCTCTCAATGTCCGCGTGGGACGACTATACGAGTACAACGCCGTCGAGATCGCTTCGATAACTCTTCCCGTCGCGCGTCGCCGAGATATAAGCCTCGGAAAATTTCCCCTCCCCTTGCTGCACAATGAGCAACCGTTATCTCGTGCAACGACTTTTCGAGCTCCGTTTTGACCCCGTAGGTGGCCATGGGGGCGATACGAGATGAAAAACTTCCCATCTCGACGCACCTCCCACCATTGGGGTGCGTGGAGGGGGTGCTACATACCCCGAGTTCAGACGAGGGGGTCGCGACCCCCCTATGAAAAGGCAAATGTCCGGGCCTACAAAAAAGTATATTAGTGCCAAAACGCGTACGACGCTTAATTTAGCCTGCACGAGGATCAAATCGATCGCGTTTTCGCGTTTTTTTTCAAACGGATGGGAATTACAGTAAATATGCAGATTAAGGAACGCGCTTTCGTGGGGGCCGTCGTTCGACGGAAGGTTTTCGAACAAAAATCGAGGGGGGTGGGGAGTCGGGGAGGGGGTCTAATTTTTGGAAAACGCCTTTTCGGCAAATTCGCGGGCGGCGTGTCGTTCTACGTCGCTAACGACGCAAAAAAAGTCTTATGACCGAATTCGATCCGACGCATCGACGTGGCAGCCGTCGGCGCGCCGAAAATTTTCGATCGTCCGAAAAAAATACTTCCTCGGCAGATTAAGGAGCGCGCTCCCGTGGGCTAATATTATTGGAGGAGAGGTTTTCGCGAAAAAATTGGAGGGGGTGGGGGTCGGGGGAGGGGGGGCTAATTTCGGAACGCGCCTTTTCGGCAAAATCACGGGGGGCGTATCGTTCTACGTCGCGAACGACGCAAAAAAGCCTTACGACCGAATTCGATCCGACGCATCTTAACGGCGTGGCGGCCAATAATATACAAATTTTTGTTGCGACAGAGGAGGATGCCTTGCAACGCGCCAAGTGTGCGAGTAGCGCACGCTTAACTTATGCACATAACAGAAATCGATACGGGGGTTAGTCGTTCAGGTTAGTTCAGCTTGCAAAATCGACGTGTTTCAGGATTTTTTTTTAAATTGCTAATAAAGCAATAAACGAATTTGTCTGTATACCGCACTGTATAGCTTTAGTTAACCTGATAATTTTATTATATTTATTTGAAATGGGGTAAGTATTCATCAGTACTGTTACGTGTTTGGTATCCATACAAACACCTCTACTCGTAGATTCGTTGATTGAAAGTCCAGGTAACACTTACTCACTACTTTATTTACTAATTAACAATTAACAACAATAGATTAATAACTGTCTTAATTATAATCACCCTTGAACACTTATAAGTCTCTTTCTTATTTCTTCTTTACTCGTTCACGTTCGACATCAGACTGAGGTTCGGCCCACCGTATGTCTTATTTATACATCCGTTCACACGGTCTAGGGCATTCCAGAATATTCCCGGCCGTTAGCGTACAATTCCAGTCTCATATAATCAGTCTACACAGTCCAGTGGCGTAACACTGCCCCCTCCTTAAGCCTGAACGTTCCGATTAGGCAATTCATTATTCCCTGCATACTTGGCTAGTCTCTCTATATGCACCACCTTCATCTTAGATTTTGGATTTTGATGAATTCTATATATAACGTCGTTTAATCTGGTGACGACAGTGTAAGGTCCTTCCCAAGGGTGGTGAAGTTTCGGGGACCTGCCTTTCTTTCGTTGTAGGTTATATAGCCAAACCAACTCTCCCACCTGGTACACTCCTGAATTAGCCTTAAGATCATAACGAGCCTTCATACGGTCACTTGCAATAGAAATTCGCTCAAAAAGAACCCTGGCGTTGTATTGCTTATTTCTTATTTGTGGCTCCTTTCTTGCCGCACAAACTTCACATTGGCGGCACCACGCCTCCACATCTTGACGACTGTTTACCCAGTAGAAACGTTCTCTCACTTTAGTCAAGGTTTTGTTCATGCTAAAATGTCCGCCAGACGTTCCATTATGCACTTGTTGAAGTACATTTGCTACATGACACCTCGGGATTAACAATTTCAAAGTAACTTTCCTCCCATCTGGACTTTCCCACGCTCTCTTTAGCAGTCCATCCTGTACTATAAGGGAGTTCCATTGTGCCCATAGAGCCTTCAGCCCCATTGATTTATTTGAAATGTCCTTCCAATCGGGCCGGGTTCCTCTTTCTTTCCATTTCAGAACAGGACCAGTTTCCTTATCGTTTAACTGCGCTTCCCTTAACGACTCTTTTGTCCAATAATCCGGAACATCAATCTTAACAGTCTTCATTATTTGTACATTTTGTTGTTTTTCCTTACGGTGGCAAGGCTTGCAGTCTTTCTGACACGGTCTTTTGGAAAGGCCATCTGTTATATTCCGCGAAGTACCAGTTCGCCAGTTTTCCTGCGGCTTCCCCATTACTGCGACCCTCTCAGGTATGCGCTGACGACTGTTACTCTGAATATGGCCCACTCTTCAACACTTATAACAGCGCATGTCTCCTCCACTCTGTCTCCCACTACTTTGCTCTTGGTTTTGTCTCGGATCTTGAATGTTGAGCTCATGGCAGTTTCTCTTAATATGGCCCAATTTGCCACACTTATAACAACGAATGCCTCCATTCGGCCTCCCACTACTTTGTTGTTGGCCTTGTGTCTGCTGGGAGTTCGATTTTGTCAATAGTTGTGTGATCAACTTTTGTAACTCGGTTAACACGGCTTGCATGGTTTTATCTGCCGAGGTCTCTTTCACAACCATGGCTCGCACTTTCTGGTCTGATTATGTGGCATCTTCATAGGCAGCCTCAATCTCCAGTGCATGTACTAAAGCCTCACTAATTCCCTTATGCCTGGCCAACTTAAGAATTCGACTAACTTCCTGGTCCCTTACTCCATCAATAAATGTACCAACTGCTAACTGTTGTTGAAATTCCATTGGTGCCTCAGGATAGGCTAGATGGGCTAATCTTTCTACCGCAGCTTCGAACTCCTGGAGGCTTTCTCCACCTCGTTGTCTGCGTGATTTGAGCTGAGCCTGATATACTTGGGCGAGATGTTGGTCGCCATATCTTAGTTCTAACTCTGCCTCCAAAATGCTAAAGTTTTTGCTGTTGTGCGGCAGGAATTGTTTGGAGCAGGTCTAATGCTTGGCCCCTTAGTGCTAATACCAATATTCCCGGCCGTTAGCGTACAATTCCAGTCTCATCTAATCAGTCTACACAGTCCAGTGGCGCAACAGTACATACAGGGTGTCCGGAAACAAAGTAGAAAAAAATTAACTGTAGATTCCTTAGCCCAAATTAATTGGGGTTCTTCATATGACATTTTTTAAAATATCTCTTCGTTGTCAAGTTACAGCCCCTTTAAAGGGGTACGTTAAAAATCGTTTTCATTTTTTTACACAAAAAATAAAACTCCAAAAAACAAAATATTTGGCATATCTAATACACTTATTGAATCTAGTGAATTTTCTTCTAGAATTAACAAGGGAATCAAAAAATATTTTATTCTGAAATGTAAAATGAATGGATTTTAAAAATATTTTTAAAAATATATTAGGGGTGGAATGGGCAATTCCACCCCTTGGTGAAGCACTCAATGGGATGAAAAAAATTCACAAGATTCAATAAGTGTAGTAGATATGCCAAATATTTTGTTTTTTGGAATTTTATTTTTTGAGTAAATAAATTAAAACGTACCCCTTTAAAGGGGCTGTAACTTGACAACGAAGGAGTATTTTGAAAAAATGTTATATGAAGAACCCCAATTAATTTGGGCTAAGGAATCTACAGTTATTTTTTTCTACTTTGTTTCCGGACACCCTGTATAAGTTCCAGTGGCGAGAATGGTGAAATTTATATTGACCATATTTTCTCAATATTGAGGCATGAGATCCAATAAGCTATACTTTTTGGCATGATTATCAAGACCAAATAAACCAGTTTTTCGGAAAAAAATTGAGACCAAAATTTGCGAAAAATATTGTCAATACAAATTATTAATTTTCAAAATAAAATAAGGAAATTTATCAACAGGTTTCAAACATCACAATTTTAATTTTTTTAAGTTACACCGTTTTATTTTTATAAATCAAAAACCAATTTAAAAGAAATTTTTAAAATTTCTTAGTGAAACCTGAAATGTCAATAAATTTTCTTGTGAAAAAAAATATTTTGAAAATATTTTTTCTCAAAATGTTTTTTGTCCAACAAAACTGCTTTATTTGCTCTCGGTAGTTATGTCATAAAGTATGGCTCAAGTCCCATGCCTCAACACTGAGATATGGCCAATCTAAATTTCATCATTCGCCATTGATCACTTAGTTCATCTTTAGATTGTTAAATCCTCGGTACTGACCTTGGTAATGTCGTTACGTTATATTTGGCAACAGCGCAGGATCTCGCCTTATCCTATATTTATGCATATTCATCATTTTATACACTGAAGGATCTCAACTGGTGCATTTTTATTACCGGATCTCATGTTACTTAACTTTTATAAAAAAAAAAATCAAAATCATAATTGCTTTCCCCTCTGCGGCAGTAAACTTAAGTAAATCTGTTCCCAGCTTATTTATGAAATATATACTGCGAAATTTGTAATTTTAAAGGTGGATCTCTGGTTGTCCTAGTTTTATCCGGATCTCTACTTGGTAAGAAAATCTATATATATATATATATAAATATATATATATATGTATATATATATATATATAGTATTAAAAGTCTTTCAATAGTCCAGTGGTAATATTAGTATGGCCGTTAGTATTTTATCCAGAGGAGTTACAATATAATCGAAAAGTAGAGTAAGGTAAAGTCTGTCTTGTGTTCGTTGCGAAATCCTGATTGATATTTGGAAAATAGATTATTTTCGTTAAATATTCAGTAATTTGTATATTAACAACTTTGTCCAAGACCTTCGAATTTAATAAACTGTTGAGTTTTAAATCATATCCATTTGTTACGGTTATTAATTTTTGTCCCGTTCTGCTTTTTTAGAAAATAATTCGTTTCCAAACGTTAAATATTACGTATTTTCTTTAATCCGTATTTTTCAATTCATAATATAGTAGAAAACTTAAAAAAGAGAAATATTGAAAATTTGTGGGCTATATTTTCAACAGTCGTATCTAAGGTATTCATATTATTTGTGCTTCTTACAGCTACTTTTAAAATCATTAATCTCAAGCCTTTCATTTTATAATTTTGACATTTGAAATCAGCGCACTGGTAAAAATGTTTCCCAATTTTAGGTACAGTTTCTTAAAATTGTACCAATATGTATATGCACACATGGTTTCAAGCGGCATCGTTATCAGGTGATTTTATAAAGTTTTTATATTTCTTGTACATCTGAAATGAACTGTATTTAACATTTATGTCCGCCGCGCCGCCGCTGCTGTTTCACAAACTGTGTATGGATTATTGAATTGGCTTACGGCACGTTTAGGTGTTAATTATTGGGTTATTGGCCCCCAGTTGGCAACGCAGATGTTTTCTAAATAGGATTTGGTATTGATTCAATATTAATTATGAACTATAAAGCATAATGACAGGGTTCTATTAGAATGGACGCCCTAGGCCATAGCATGAATAATTGCCTGCATACGTTTATGTCCAACTATTCTCGTTCATCAAACAGTTTCATTAATATTATTATTTACTTATTCCTAATAATTAATTATTAATTAGTTGAAACTTTTTATTTAGTTTAAATTAAATCACGTTTTAAAATATTACAATTACTTTGTTTACATTTATGAATGACAAGGGATGATTCCACCAGCAAGGTGCTAAGTCTAACCAACACATTTCAACATAGTATTGCGTAAACTGTCCTTATGATCCAAGGAAATTAGATGCGAAAAATTCATAAAGTTTTGAAACTTGGCAGGAACATTGTTAAAGACGTTAGAACTGAAATGAAAAAAAGTTCTTTTACCGACTGTCGTAGGTTCATTCCTCAAAATTGGAAAAACCACCACCAAATTCGATTCAGCACATTTATCTGCTGAACCGTTAAATTTTTTGCAAATATGCCAGTATGGGAATGAAATTTGCAACAAGAAATGTTTTATTAATTTTTTGCCTGCAAAGAATAGTATTGGCGCAAATGCGGATCGAAGACGAGGATAGGACCCAAGTTATAAAAGAGATCTTTAAATTTAATTTTTTAAAAAGAAATATTTTTTTTAACACGAGATAAAATAAAACGCAAGTGTTCAGCACAATGCTGTTTTAATAACTGACTTACAATCGTAATAAAGTTTTACAGTTAAAATAAAGCAAATAGATAAAGGGGTATCAAATTCCATACATAAGCATAAATGTGTAGTTATACAACGTTTAACTCCACCATCCCTTGAGTGGATAGATTCAAGTTGTTTGGGGGTTGCTCTGCCAGGTTTGAGATGATTGTGGCAGTTCTTCTGTCTTTGGTTGATCTCCTATGTTTAAATAAAGCCTGTAACCAAAAACTAGACACATTGCAAAAATTACAGTATATAAAACAATTATTGTCCAAATGTTAAGTCCATGGAAAATGAGAAAATTTTCATTTTCTGGTAGGTCCTCTTCAAGTTGCATTAGGCTTCACTTGACATCTTGATTGTTGTTTAATAAAATATTTTTTAAATTGACTGCCTGAAGGGCTTTACTAGTTTTCAAGTTTATTTGAAATCAAAAGTTGGAATATCTAATAATTTAACTTTATTTAAGGAATCTTGATTTTTTTGGAGTAATATTATTAAACTGCAAATACCAATTATCTGATATAGTGATAATAAATGTTCCTTGAATAATTTGATTAAGAATATCATTTATACAATGAGTCTAAATTTTTGTTTTACTAATTAGAACAAGTATCCATGTGTTCTTGTTAATCTCCGTGAAGATGTTCTTCGTTAGTTGAAATCTCGTAGGCTTGCAGGACGTCAAATTTCTGTATGCATTTAACAGTTGGATTATACAGGGCGATTCTTCAGTACTAGGGAGTAAATTATTGTTTTCACGTATGGAACTTTCGTCCTCCATAATTTTATAACTTTTTGATATTGTGTAAAATTGCTCGGAGATTAGGGGGGAATTATATGTGAGGATGATAACTTGATAAATATTTGAACTATCTAAAGGAATAGTAAAAGATATATTCTTACGAAGTTATACAGGGTGTCAGAAACTAGCGGTACCTCTATTAAAAATATTACTTGTGTCTTAATAGAATAGGCTTTTATTGATATGATATTTTCGAATATTGGTATATTCTGGAGTTGACGTTCCAGTGGAAATTTATATGGATATGTTTCTGGTTTAATTTCGATTATTTCATCCATAAGTTCTTTGGATGTTAAAATGTTTGAATGCATGAAATTCAATTTTGCGAATGATACAGCTGTTTGTATAGTATTTGTTAAAATCCGTATCATTTCATTCAAAGAGTTTACCATTTCCATAAGAGTGATATGCATATATATGATGTAGTTTTTCTCTCATAAAATTTTTTGCATTCAAATAATCTGTAATTTGATTGATTTTTCGCTCTAGTGTATGTTGATTGTGTATTAATCCATAGACAGTTTTGTTAAAATTGTTTAGTGCTCTTGTGGTAAGTGAGATGGCTTCTTTTTCGTTTTTTATTATTTTTCCTTGATTTTTCTTGAGTTCTTCAATTTTTGTGTGGAATTGTTTTGCATCTTCTGCATCCAGATTACCAGCTTTTAATTTAATTGCACCACCCAGGGCATTTATTAATCCACGTTTACTTCTAGATGCAGTTGTTATCATCTCTTCTATTATTTCAGTCACTTCATTTATTTTATGTTCTATTACATACAGTTCTGAAATTATTAGTTTCTACGTTATAATTTTGATCGGATGTTTTATGCTAATTCTAACTGATTTTGAGTAGCAACTAATCATTCAAATTCTTCTAAAATAAGCGATAAATTGTATATTTGCGTAAGCGTTCATTTATTCTCGCGCGAGTTTGTTGGACGGATCTTTAAGTGAAAACAACCAATCAATGGACGATGGACTAAATTCCAGATTAAATTCCTTACTAAATTCAGGAAATTGAGGTATTGGGTCATGGCATAAAACTTTTTTTACATTTGTTGAAAACTGTAACATATAATAAATGTGGTCAATTTTGGCTCCTTTTTTAAAACATTTTGTTAATGGTTTGTTTAATTTTGCGAAGTCTCTTATAAATTTTCTATAATAGCCTAGCAACCCTAAAAGGGATGTTACTTCTTTGTAGTACTAGGATGGGGTATTTTCCTATAATATATATGATTTTTTTCGTTATTTGGTTTTATTCCTTGTGACGTTATAATGTGTCCTAAATAATTAACTTCAGTGCGTAAAAACTCGGACTTATCTAGTTGTACCTTGAGGTTGGCAGTTCTTATTTTCTCGAATACTTTTCTTAAGCGTTCTATGTGTTCTTGCAATGAAGTTGAGAAGATTATTATATCATCTAAGTATACCATACATTGTTATTCAGTTAATCCTCGTAGTATATGATTCATTGTACGTTGAAATGTGCTTGGACTGTTTCGTAGGCCAAAAGGCATCCTTAAAAATTCGAAATGTCCTTGAGGTGTTGAAAAGGTAGTTTTCTCTATACTATTTTGGTCGACTAAAATCTGATGAAATCCACTCGCAAGGTCGAGTGTCGTAAAGTAGTTAGCTCTACCTATTTTGTCCAGAATATCTTCTATATTGGGGATTGGAAACTTGTCTTCGATGGTTTTCTCATTCAACTTGCGGTAATCGATAACCAGTCTCCATTTTCTCTCATTCAATGCATCTAGTTTCTTGGGTACCACCAATATTGGAGATGATCAGGGTGCAATAGACTCTCTAATTGAATCGGTTATTTCTTAAACACCCTAAGTCAGTTTAGGCAATTTTTTGGAAATTGAAAAACCTCCTGTAGCCAGCAACTTGGGAGTATTTAAGCGCTGCATTACTTTTGACAGACATCGAGTCGACTTTATAGAATATGTTGATGTATGGTATTTTGATGAAAAATGACCAACTTATCAAATTTCCGTATTTAACTCATTTTGACCTAAAACTGACTTAAGGTGTTTAAGAAATAACCGATTCAATTATATTTTGTTCTAATATACTGTTAACTTGTTTTTTCACTTCGTCATTATGAATTGGTGGTAGTCTATACGATTTTGTGTATATTGGTTTTTCGTCTGTTCTTATAACATGCCTAATTTCTCCGGTGTAGCTTAATGGTATTTCTTTACAGTGAAATATGTCCCGAAATTCGTAAGAGAGTTTTCTTATTGCATCGTATTCTTCCTGATTGGTATAATCTAAACTCAGATTTTTTAAATTTTGTTTTAGAAGATTATCATGATTTGTAGGTGGCTGGCAGAGTTCTTCTTAATAGCTTATTTCGATATTTTCTTCTATTTCTAAGAGATTGAATGGTTCCTTAAATTTTATATCTAAGTTATGATTTGAGGTATTTAAAATTGTAGTAAAACATTCATAGTGTTTTGACGTTACAAGATAAGAAGGAATTTCGAGTTCAGTTTTAAATTGCATATGGTTTATATATCCTTTGTCGGTATTTATATCGGTTGGGATTTTTATTAATTTTTCATATCTTGGTGGGATTGCATACTGATATTCCATTTGTATACCAGGTGTCCCATCTTGCAAGCTTTTCAATGGTACTCTTGCATATGGCGTAATTAATTTATTTTTTGTAAGGTCGATATTAGCTTGGAGTTTTTGTAGAAAATCAATTCCTATTAGTCCATCATATTTAGGGTTAAAATCGAGCATATGGAATTTTTGCTGTCCTTCGACATTAAAAAGATCCCAAACAGATATAGTTATACTATGTTTATGCAGACTTTGTTGATATGCTGTGTTTATAACAAAAAGTGTTTCCTCGATATAATTGTTTTAGTAGTTTTGTGCGAGAGTAGCTTTTATTAGAGTTTTTGGTGATCCTGTGTCTACTAGAAACTTTGCCTTTAATTCGTGTATGAAAATAACTAGAAGATTATTATTATTATCGATTTTGTTTAATTCTACGTTGGCATTTGTGAGGTTGTGGCTTCCCGAAAATTTTGATAATTTTCATTTCGATCCGTCTGTACTTCTTGTACAGTCGTTTCTTGAGATTCCTTTACAGCGACGCGACGGTTCAGTTCATAGAATTAGAATAGGAACAGGTTAGGATTCAGGAAAACGTAACTAATACTCGCAAAGTAGACTATATTATGATTATACAAATAAAAATATAAAAAAATATAAAAATAAAGGAGAATTCTAAAAAAGAACTTTTTAGTAATAATAAAATAAATTATAAGCAACAAATGAAAAGGTTTATGCATGCGTTGGTTGCAAAATTATTTCATTTTCACATCACAAAATAAAACATAATACTAAAGGAACCTAATATCACAATAATTCACTGGTAAACAGTAAAAAGTAAAAATTGAAAATAATTTTGCAGCGATTGAAACATATCATGTTTCATTTGAGAATTCAAAAATGTCACTGTCCACATTTTTAGGCAAGAGTCTGTTTCTCCTGGAACTCGTTAGTTGACCAGATTTCGAAAATAGCCTTTCTGATGGTGCAGATGTGGCAGAATGCACAAATATAGTTTTGCCATTTCATACATTTCTGGTAATAAATTTTTGTGTTTGGACTAAAACTCGAATGGATTTTTTTGTTCTTTCAAGAAGAGGCATTTCCAAATACTGTCGTACCATTATAATCACCATAGATGTAGTCGTGGAAGTGTTTTTTACATTCGCTACTTTTTTGTCAAAATCTGCCCAAATATCTACTGTATTCGATTCGGTTGAATTAGTTTCTTCTTCTATACTCACTGGTGTGGACGTTTTGTTAGTTACAGAATATCCTAGTTCCTCTGTGACCTATTTCTGAGCGTTAGCAGTATTGTCTTCTAGACCAAAAGCAAAATTCTTAAATCTGGGATGAAGAAATGTGGCTTTGGCAACAATTTTATTACATTCGTGCCCGACAAGCCTACACGTTGTGATCTCCAACAGTTTAGTTTTTAGTATTTCACCAACTTCAGTTTCAGCTCTGACATTTCTTAAGGCGGACTGACATCTTAAATATAATGAAATTACCAATACTATAGTGGGATAATTATTTGCAGATAAAATTGTGGTCATGTCTTCGGCTGGTTTTAAAATTTTTACGAAATATGATCCATTCATTTGCGTTTAAGAAATCTAGTACCTTTGAAAGTTCTGACACTACAACACAAAGAGCATCCTTAATTTTCAAACGTCTTTCCAGCATGATAAGACAAGAATTCCACCTTGTGGAAACATCTTGCTTCACCTTTGGCAAATTCATTTGCTGTTGTATCAATTTTAGTTCTTCTGTGGCGAGAACGCTGTGTTTAAAATGGCATACCAAGGCTCCGCATTTTTTTGAAATATCACTTAAGTGTATATTTTCCTTCAGAGCATCAGTTACACTGAGATTTAATGTATGCGCCACACAAGGCTGCAGGTGTCGATTAAAAATTATTAAAAATGATAGTTCCAGATTTCCAACCTCTCTCTATCCATAGTAGAAAATAAAGGATTTTTAGAATAGTCCTATCAATTATACTCACTACTATATAAACCACCTAACAGAAAAAAATGTCAAATGAAATTCTACCTAAAGCTTATTCAGAGGTGGCTTCAAATCTTAGGGCAATTTTAAGTGATGTTAACAACATGGCAATAACAGTCGATAATTTGATTTCGGAAAATAATATAGAATATATCACAGTTACCTGTCATTTTATTAAGGATGACACGTTAGTTTCACGTGTTTTAGCTACCAAAGACAGATGCCGAAAGTTCTTTTTTTCTTCTTAGCGCGATAAAGTATCATTTGTTTTGGACGATGTAGAGAAAATTGTGGTTCTTTCGAAATGCCAAATGGAGATGGATTTTCAATTACTAGTGGGGTATTATTATTGTTTCTATTTGGAGAACTACCTGTATTTTCTGATTCTGAATCTGATAATTTTCTTTTTTCACATAAACCAACATTTGACCTATTAATATTAGTAACTTCGATATTGTTTTCGTTTTCGACTTCAGATTCGTGTGGATGTTCTTTATCTTGTTGAAATTGAATGGGATGAATTCTTAATAAATTTGGCTTCAAATTAGTTGCATTTCCAAAATACCTCAATACTTTTTTGCATATATTGCATGTCGCTGTAATATTTTGTGTTTTCTTGAAATAGTTCCACAAACAATATATTTTTAGCTCCTGGACGTATTTTATTAATACAAAATAGAAATTAAAATTTATTTGACTATATAGAAAATGAAAATTTAGTCTATTATAAAACATATACAAAAATAAAAACCGCTGCCGATTACTTGGGATTAGAATTTCCCCACCGTAGTAAAACTCGACGTGTGATGAAGTTTATAATAAAAGTAATTTTTGACGTTTCAAAAAAAGTCACATTTTTTGGCGTTTCAAAAAAAGTCACATTTTGACGTTTCAAAAAAGTCACTTTGACATTTCAAAAAAGTCACATTTTTTTGGTGTTTCAAAAAAGTCACATTTTGACGTTTCAAAAAAAGTCACATTGGTGGAATGTCGCTAATATTTTTCTTAGACATTGGAACCGATTTTGCTCATCAACGAACATAATCTCTTCCTTGACCTCTAGAATGTGTGTGCCAAATTTGAAAGCTTTATCTCAAAAACTGTAGCTGCTATTACGAATCAGACAGACAGACACACAGACAGAAAAATTTTTCTGTCTGAAATTTTGTGTATCGTCATAATTCGTCGAGATTCGTCCAGAAATGCAATAAAAATTTTCAATTGTATTTCAGACAAGACACAAATGAACATTTAAACCAAATAAAAGAAGATTAGAAATAAACAGAACTATGACATTACTTGTCAACTAGTAACGTCGAGTAACGTTATTATTTCACTCGTAAAGTCGATAGCATGTGGAAGATATTTTTTTGAAACAAGAGAAATGACAATTTGATGACACCGTATATAAATTTTCTTAACCAGGCAACTCAATTATCATCTAGTAGTCTTAACCCTAATCCTGATAGTCTTAAAAAATATGAAAATGGAAAACACCCCAATATTGATGAAGTTTTTGTTTTTAACCAAATGTCTACCAACGAAATAGAGTGTATCATACATAATCTGAAATCGAATGCTATTGGCTCAGACAACATTAATCTAAAAATGTTAAACCTAATTTTCCCTCACTTGACTACTTATTTTACTCATATTATAAATAAATGTTTAGTAAACGGTATCTTTCCAGATGCCTGGAAAAAGACTAATGTATTGCCCATCCCTAAAAATTGTAACCCTACTGAACTTTCCCAGTTTAGACCAATTAGCATTCTGCCGACATTATCGAAAGTACTTGAGAGAATTGTTACTGCTCAATTAAATAACTATTTATCTTCTAAACATATTGTTACGTGTTTGCTATCCACACAAACACTTATCCTCGTAGATTCGTTGATTGAAAGTCCAGGTAACACTTATTCACTACTTTATTTACTAATTAGCGATTAATAACAATAGATTAATTAATGTCTTAAGTATAATCACAACTGAACACTTATGAGTCTCTTTCTTATTTCTTCTTTACTCGTTCACGTTCAACTTAAGATTAAATCTCGGCCCACCGTGCGTCTTATTTATACATCCATTCTCCCGGTCTAGAGCACTCCAGAATATTCCCGGCCGTTCGTGTACAATTCCAGCCTAATCTAACCAGTATGCACAGTCCAGTGGCGTAACACTGCCCTCTCCTTAAGCCTGAACATCCCGATCAGGCAATTCATTATTCCCTGCATACTTGGCTAGTCTCTCTATGTGCACCACCTTCATCTTGGATTTTGGACTTTGCTGAATTCTATATACAATGTCGTTTAGTCTGGTGACCACAGTGTAAGGACCTTCCCAGGGCGGGTGAAGCTTCGGGGACCTGCCTTTCTTTCGTTGTGGGTTATATAGCCAAACCAAATCTCCAGCCTGAAACCCTCCTGAATTCGCCTTAAGATCATAACGAGCCTTCATGCGATCACTTGCTATGGAAATTCGGTCTCGTACCAGTTCATGAATGTTCCTTAGCCGTTCACCTACTTCATCGGCGTAGTCATTTATGGAAAGTCGCTCCTCATCTGGTGTGCCAAACACCAAGTCACATGGCAGTCTAATCTCACGTCCAAACATCACGCGAGCCGGCGTCTGTTTTGTTGTTTCATGAATGGAGGCCCTGTAGGCCATAAGGAAAAGAGGTAAGTGACGGTCCCAATCTCTCTGATGTTTCTCAACCACTTTGGATAGGTGCTCCTCCATGGTTTTATTATATCTCTCCACCATTCCGTCTGACTGTGGATGTAGGGCTGTTGTTCTTGTCTTATGAATTCCCAGTAAGCGACACATCTTCTGAAACACCCCTGATTCAAAATTTCTTCCTTGATCCGAATGCAATTCTAGGGGCACGCCAAATCGACATACTAGATTATCTACCAGAGCTTGAGCGACAGTGGCTGCTTCTTGGTTGGGTATGGTATAAGCTTCAGGCCATTTACTGAAATAGTCCATGGCAACTAAGATGTATTTGTTCCCATCATCCGTCACGGGGAATGGACCAGCTACGTCGATCGCAATTCGCTCAAAAGGAGCCCCTACGTTATATTGTTTCATTTGACCTTTACTTCTTGTCTGTGGTCCCTTACTTGCCGCACAAACTTCACATTTGCGGCACCAAGCCTCCACATCTTGGCGACTGTTCACCCAGTAGAATCGTTCGCGTACTTTAGTGAGAGTTTTGTTGATGCCAAAATGTCCGCCAGATGTTCCATTATGCACTTCCTGAAGTACTTTTGGTATGCGACACCTGGGAATTACCAATCTCAAAGAAATTTTCTTCCCGTCTGGACTTTCCCAAGCTCTTTTCAACAGTCCATCCTCTACTCTAAAGGAATCCCATTGTGCCCACAAAGCCTTCAGTCCCACTGCCTTGTCTGATATGTCCTTCCAGCCAGGTCGGGCTCCTCTTTCATTATATTCCACAATAGGACCAGTTTCTTGATCTTTTAACTGCTCTTCTCTTAATGTCTCTTTTGTCCAATCGTCAGGAACATCAATTTTAACGGTGTTTACAATTATTATCCCTTGTTGTTTTTCTACCCGGTGGCAGTGCTTGCAGTCTTCCCGACAGGGTCTTCTGGAGAGAGCGTCTGCATTTCTATGGGATTTTCCAGGACGGTGTTTTTCTATCCAGCGAGCTAGTTGGCCTTCCGGAGTCTTCAATTGTAATAACCACTTTAATGCAGCATGGTCGGTCCGAACTTTAAAATGTTGTCCATATAGGTACTTGTGAAAATGGTCTATGGACTTGACAATGGCCAATAGTTCCTTCCGTGTCACACAATAGTTACGTTCTGGCTTTGACAACGTCTTGCTGAAGTACTCAATTACTTTTTCCTGTCCATTTTGAATTTGGGAAAGAACACATCCAAATCCAGAATTACTGGCATCTGTGTCTAGTACGTAGAGGCCTTTCAGTTCTGGGTATGAAAGAACCGGACTCGAACACAGTGCTGATTTTAGTGTTCTGAATAATGTTTCGCACTCTTGTGTCCTGAACCTTCTCTTCTGTAAGCCGGTGTAGTGGCTTCGCAATATCAGCAAATGGTTCCACAAATCGTCTGTAATAAGTGCATAGGCCAAGGAAGCTTCGTACTTCGTGAACATTTGAAGGCCTCGGCCAATCTCGTACTGAGGAAATCTTGTCTGGGTCTGTTGTTATCCCCTCCGAAGACACGACATGTTCTAGGAATTTGACCTCTTTCTGGAACATTAGGCACTTTTTGGGATTCAATTTCAGGTGTGCATTTTTAATTCTTCCAAACACTTCTTGAAGGTTCCTCAAATGCTCCTTAAAATCCCGTCCCATAACCATCACATCATCAAGATAAACTAGACATGTCTTCCAAGTTAGTCCTCTTAGTACCAGTTCCATCAGTCTTTCAAAAGTCGCTGGCGCATTGCACAGGCCGAAAGGCATCACAGTGAATTGATAAAGGCCACTTCCTGTCGAAAAGGCTGTCTTGTCTTTGTCATCTGGATGAAGTCCCACTTGCCAATATCCACTTCGAAGATCTAGAGTGGAAAACCACTGTGAACCTGCCAGCGTACTCAGTGTGTCATCAATTCGGGGTAACGGATAGCTGTCTTTCCTAGTGACGTCATTCAACTTCCTGTAGTTGACACAGAATCTTAAAGTTCCATCTTTCTTAGCAACCAAAACTACTGGCGACGACCAAGGACTGGTTGATTCCTCAATAACTCCGTCTTTAAGCATATTCTGTACCATTGCAGAAGCCTCTTCTTGTTTTGCTAATTGAAGCCTCCTAAGTGGTTGACGAATAGGAGCTGATTCACCAGTATTTATCCGATGTTGCACTATGTTGGTCTTTGTAAGAGCTTCTGTGTCCTTTGCGAATACTGTACTTTCTTTCTTTAAAAATTTTAAAGCTTCTCTATGTTCATCTGGAGTTAAATGTTCTAACTGGGCATTTAACATCTTTACAACTTCTTGGTTCATATCTGTAGACGAAGCTCCAATGATTTGTTCTTCACATCTCGCAATCCATGTGACTGGTTCGTAGGTGCCAATTGCTTCGCCTTCTTTGAACGTCACTGAGTGTGAATTTAAGTTAACCATTCTAATCGCTATCTTGTCTGTAGTCTGTGTTAACGTCCTTGCCAGGATTACATTGTCTGTCATTTTAATTGAGTCATCCTTCTCAACGAGGCCAAAGCGGTATCCCACAGAATTTTCCTCCAGGACTGCCTCAATTACCTTCTCTGTTCGTGCAGGAATTTTTATGGTCCTCGAAGTTAGTAACCTAATATTATGGAATTTTTCATCTGCCGTTGAAAGAATAATTTCTTCATTTCCAATCCTGAGAACTCGTTCTCCAACGTCAAGTACAAATCCATATTTTTCCATAACGTCTAATCCTAAAATGAAGTCATCTGTAATGTCAGCTACGATAACTTGATGTTTAAAACATAAGCGGCCAATCTGCAGCTCCATGTCGACTTCCCCATGAACCGCCGCCCTATCTCCCGTAGCTGTTCGGATGACTAATTCATTCTGTTCTTTATTTACTTTGAAACCCGTTATGAATCCTGCCCGTACTATTGATGACGTAGCTCCTGTGTCGATTGTGAACACACATTTCTTCTTATTTACATAACCCTCCAACAGCAGACTACTTTGAACTCTCCGAAGTTGGGAAACTTTTATTTCTCGGGGGTCACAGCATTTCTTGGCCAGCGCAGCCCCCAAATTGCCAGCCATCTTCAGTTTTCCTGTGGCTCCTCAACCACAGCAGCATTTACCCTTTCCGGGCTGCGTTGACGACAGTTTCTCTTGATATGGCCCACTTTGCCACACCTATAACAACGGATGCCTCCATTCGGTCTCCCACTACTTTGTTGTTGGTCTTGTCTCTGCTGGGAGTTCGATTTTGTCAATAGTTGGGTCATCATCTTGTGTAGATCAGATATCAGGTTTTGTGTTGTGTTGTCTGGCTTGTCTTCCTCCACACTCACAGCTCGTACTCTCTGATTTGATTGTGTGGTATCCTTATAGGCAGCCTCAATCTCCAGTGCATGTACTAAAGCCTCACTACTAAGCTTATGCCTGGCCAACTTAAGAATTCGCCTAACTTCCTGTTCCCTTACTCCATCGATAAATGTACCAACTGCTAACTGTTGTTGAAATTCCATTGGTGCATCAGGATAGGCTAGATGGGCTAATTTTCTACCGCAGCCTCGAACTCCTGGAGGCTTTCTCCACCTCGTTGTCTGCGTGATTTGAGCTGAGCCTGATATACGTGGGCGAGATGTTGGTCGCCATATCTTAGTTCTAACGCTGCCTCCAAAATGCTAAAGTTTTGTTGCTGTGCTGCAGGAATTGTTTGGAGCAGGTCCAATGCTTGGCCCCTTAATGCTAATACCAATGCTGTTGCCTTTTCCTCATCGTTCCAGTTATTTGAACGCGCAGCTGCCTCAAATTGTCTCTTATAAGTTGACCATGAACTTTGACCGTTGAATGAAGGTGGTTGTAACCTAGCACCAGACGACAGTACTAATTGGCCACCCTTCTCTCTTAATTGTTGCTTGAGCCGGGCTACTTCTCCTCTGACTTCGGTTATTTCCCCTTCAACTTGGCTGACTTTTTCTTTAAATTCACTGACCTCTCCTTTAACTTCATTAACTTGTCCTTCGACTTCACAGACTTTTTCGATAACATCTCCTTTAAATTTTTCAGTGAGGGAGAAAATGGCTGCCTGCTGTTCCTCTAGGCTTCTTTTTATATCTTGGTTTTCCTCCAATCGTCTTATTTCCAAGCCCTCCATCATTTTTCTTAAGTCTTCTTTTTCTTCTTGGCGTTTTCTCTCTTGAGCTTCCATAATTTTTCTCTGTTCATCTTTTTCTTCCTGTCGTATTCTCTCTTGTTCTTCTTTTTCTTCTTGTCGTCTTCTCTCTTGTTCTTCCTTTTCTTCCTGTCGTCTTATTTCCAGGCCTTCGATCATTTTTATCAAGTCTTCTTTTTCTTCCTGACGTTTTCTCTCTTGATCTTCCATAACCTTCCTTCGTTCTTGCATTTGTTGCACCAATGCTGCAAGTAAGTCTTGTGTTTGTTTCTCCGCCATGCTTCTTATTGTTGGCATTAACTCACGACACGTAAATTAGTTCAGAATAAAGTTTATTACACTATAAAGTCTGTAAAATGTTGAAATCAAGTCTATCCTGTTAATGGAATGTTCCAGAAAAATCTCGAAACAGCACTAGAAAGTCTTATTTAGAGTCTATACTTCTTTTGCGTTGACAAAATTCACTTATCTCGACTAATTGTCCAATGGAATGTTCGAGAATTTTCACGAAATATCACTAATAAGTCTTGTTTTGAGTCTATAACACGTTTCCGTTAACACTATTCACGTATCTCCTGTAGTTTCCAAATAGAATGTTCTAGAATTTTCCCGAAATTGCACTAGTAGTCCTTTTTCTCAGTCTACAACGCGTTATTACTAGCGGCACTCGCGTATTTGCAACTATTTCTAAATCGAATGTTCTAGAAACTTCTCGAAAATTCACTTTAAAGTCACTATTCAGTCCAGAAATAGTCTCCAAACACTGTCCAGTAGTTTAATTCTCCGTGTTACCACTAATTTCTGAGAAGAACACTGTAGAACCTTTTCGAATATTCCAGAAATTTCTCTTCCAGTCCACTTCCGACACCAAATTGTTACATGTTTGCTATCCACACAAACACTTATCCTCGTAGATTCGTTGATTGAAAGTCCAGGTAACACTTATTCATTACTTTATTTACTAATTAACGATTAATAACAATAGATTAATTAATGTCTTAAGTATAATCACAACTGAACACTTATAAGTCTCTTTCTTATTTCTTCTTTACTCGTTCACGTTCAACTTAAGATTAAATCTCGGCCCACCGTGCGTCTTATTTATACATCCATTCTCCCGGTCTAGAGCACTCCAGAATATTCCCGGCCGTTCGTGTACAATTCCAGCCTAATCTAACCAGTCTGCACAGTCCAGTGGCGTAACAATATAATACCAGAGACAACCCGAGACGTGCAAGTGGATAGAAAATTTTGTCCGATATTAACATTTATTCTCTATCTCTATTTAATATAAGAATAGTCAAATATAGCTGTCCTAGTCCGATAAAATAGAAGGTGAAAGTAGAGGGTTGCACTTGCACTGCTGTCATTTCTGTTCCATCCCGTTCTTTCTCTGTGGTATTTATCTTTTTCTGTTCTGTGGTATTTATCTGTCAACTTGAACTGACGAAAGAAGTGTTTGTTATTTTGTCGTGATTTTGATTATTTCTCGTTGTATTTTGTGATATTTGTGTGTTAAAGACTATTTCTCTTCTTAAAGACTACCAATTTCATATAACTAGTAAGTCATTAAATTATAAATAATTTTATAACTGGTAAGTTATTAAATTATAAATAATTTTTTCCGCTATATCTAACCTATATATTAATCAGAAAGGATTAGAAAATGTGCTAACTATATCCTTTACCTGTTTCATTCCTCATAATAAACTTTGAAATTGGTTATAGGTTATTTTTTTGTTTGAGATGGCCACAGTCACGAATTAGATTGTGTTATGTGTGTGGTTCTTCGGAGGACGATGTAGCAAAACTTAATTATTTTCCTTCAAGGTTGGAAAGGTAAATTAAGGCCTGCACTAAATTAACAACACTTCTAACAGCACAGTTTTTTATGTTTTACAGGTGAAAAATTTGGCAAGAGAATATGGGTATACATTACACTGAAGAAACTCTTCAAAATTATAGGATATGCTACCGTCATTTTACTGTTGAGAGTTATGTCGACCTAAGTAGTCATAGGTTGACCCGCAATACAGTCCCCACACTTTATCCATGTCGTCAGTTGGCAACATACCAAGTGCAAGCAGGTAATTTGTGTTTTACAAAATGTTGGTGGTGAGGGGTCCTTAGATATTAATCCATAGTTGTTACTAATTAGGTTGGTAGAATTATCGCAGTCTTTTTACTATTATTTAATTTATTCAAAATAAAGAAATATAGATTTGAACCAATAAACATGGTCGCTAATATCTATCTCATTTTACTTCAGATTTAGCCTCAAGCGAGGCCTCAACTTCAAAGAATATACCTTATGAGTTGGCGGAGAAATTTCCTAGCATGGTGAAGGCAGCTAGTGAATTTCGAAAACGACCAGTGTTTAGAGGCATTGGCGATCTTTCAAGGACAACCTCTACTCCAAGAAGTTAAACTTATGAACATGACTTGTCAGAAGGAGGACCATATACGGAAGTTGAAAGTCATATGCAAGCAGAGGGCTCATGACATCAAATCTCTATCAAATTTAGATGACTCATCAGTAGTCAGAAGTATATTTAAGGGGATGTCAAATACTACAACCAACTTCCTCATTTCCCAATTACGCTGTGCCAAACGCGATCAAAAAGGTAGGAGATGGACTATCGAAGAAAAGGTTATAGCCTTGGCACTTCTAAAAAGGAGTCCAAAGTGTTACAAACTATTGTCAAAGATCGTCGTGATGCCTTCAAAAAGAACATTAATTTCACTATTGGAAAAGGTCCCATTCCATGTTGGCATTAATGATCACTTATTTAGACACATCAACAACAGTTTAACAAATCGGCAAGATAAACTGTGTTTGTTGCTATTTGACGAAATGGACATTAAGGAAAATGTTCAATATGATGTAACCTGCAACCTTCTAAAAATTTAACTGTGACCAATTTTTTGAGTGGAAAATACATATTTACAGGTCTAGCCCGGCAAAGTGACATAAGGATTTGTAAAGTCTTTACCGATTCCTTATGTCATTTTCTGTTGACAAAAAGTATCCGATAACAATTAAAAATGATTATTCCAGTCTTCTTTCAAAGTAAGCGTCTAATGTCTGTCAGTTGAATTTTATATTTTATTAAAGTTAAAAAGTTTTTTGGGACTAGCAGGAACCGTTGCAGAAAAAACATTGTACACAACACACTCAGAAAGTGACTTTACTGGGCTCGCTAGGGCCTTTGCAATGGAAATTGCCAGCTCGCCCAGTAAAGAATCACTTTCCGATCTTGTTGCATAAATAACTATCATGCTTTCTTGATATTTTCTGTAATATATTGACAAAATGTCCTAAATTTGCTTTTTTTGTAATTTTCTGGTTTTAATAAATGTACAAAATATAATTACCTACTCCTACTTGTGTGTTGAGTGTTATGTTAATTTCCAATACAAAAACATATTTCTTTTAAATCTTATGTTAAGCAGTTCAACAAGGTTACAATTAACCTTTGGATTAGTTTAACATAAAAATTAATTGACATCTGGTTTTGTATTCTAACTTTAAAATAGCGTTGTTTCTGCAGCAGTTGGTGATCGTTTGTGGATCATCAGAGATAGTCACTCGGTTAGTTTTTAACTTCCAGCGAATAGAAGTATTTAAAAACAACTAATCGACTACTTCTGGTCCACAAACGATCACCAACTGTTACAGAAATAAAGCTTATAAATATCAATAAAATAATAAAAGGGGGCTTTGAATTTTTCGCGGGCGTTTGCTTCTTGCGCCATCTACTTTCACCTTCCATTACAATCGACCAATTTAATACTGCGGATTAAATTTTAGCACGTACTTGCGCGTCTCAGGGTTGTCTCTGTATAATAACATCTACTCAATCAGGTTTAAGAGCTAACCATAGCACCACCACTGCATTATTGCATGTTGCAGACGAAATTTTTAGAGCGAATGATAAAAACCACAATACCTGTTTAATTCTGCTAGACTTTAGTAAAGCATTTGACACATTGGACCATCAAATTGTACGCAAAAAGCTTCAATATTTTGGTGTGGATGGCAGTCCTCTTTTATTTTTCCAAAACTACCTGAATCTCAAATATCAGCGTATAGTAAATAATGGTCAAATATCTAGCTTTAAATCTGTCACTGTCGGTGTTCCACAAGGCAGCATTTTAGGTCCACATTTTTCTGTTTATACCTCTGATTTTAGTGATTTTCTACAAATGTCTAAAGTTCATCAATATGCAGATGACACTCAAGTTTATATTCCTTTTGACACTAGTGAATTAGTTACAGCTCAATTAATTCTGGTTTAAAAATAATTTCTGAGGTATCGAGAGCACACAAGTTCGTTCTGAACGAAAAGAAAACTGAATTGTTGGTATTTGGAAACGATAACACTTTACTAATAAATAATCCTTTATTTAGTATTTCCTTGAATGGCCAACTGTTAACTCCTAAGCAGGAACGCAAAAATTTGGGTATTTACTTTGATGATAACTTAAGATTTTCAAATCATGTAAATCATTTAATTAAAAAATCTTATGGCAAATTAAAATCTCTTTATATCACAAAGATGTGCTCGACTCAGATATTAAATTGAAGGTTTTTGATTCCTTAATTTTGTCAACTCTTTCATACGGTAATATCCTCTAATGGCCTGCTTTAACTCAGAGAGATAAGTTAAGCTTACAATAGGTTCAAAACTCCTGGATTCGTTTCTGTTTTAATTTAAGGAAGTTGGATCATGTATCTGATAAAATTGCGGTCAGAGTGGCTTAAGTTGCATGAAAGATTTATGATGTATTTGTCATGTCTAACTTTTAGGATAAATATACATCGTGAACCGACGTATCTGTTTGATAAATTGTTAAGAGGTTCCAGTGTTCATAGTCGCAATACTAGACATTGTGGTTTATATACTGTTCCCAAACACAGAACTACACAATTTCAAAGGTGTTTTCCTTATAATGCTGCAAAGAATTATAATAAACTCCCTCTAAACATCAAAGAATTTCCCAGCCTGCTGAAGTTTCGAAATAATGTAAAAAAAATATTTAGTTGAACAAAGATTATAATTTAAATTTTTGTTCTCAATTACTTTATTGCAATAAATCTATGTTGTCATGTTGTCATATATTGTATCCTGTTGTGGTCTAATACATGTGTTTATGTATTTAGATATTTATTTAATTTAGTTTTTATATTATATAGATGGTTGCGTGGACGATCGAGCGATCAAATGCCGCCATCTCTCTTACACTGTTCTTATAATTGTATTACCTTAAGACCTAAATAAAGACGTTTATTCTTATTATTATTATTATTATTAAATATTTCCACTATGCAGACTAAATTATATTTTTTTTGCAATTGGTTTGTACAGCACCTTTTGTATAACAGTTTTAAGAATTGCTTAACTTATTTTATTTTTAGACTTTCAGAAAAATAAGTATGATGACACATTAACTTACTACTTTTTGTGACAGTATGATCACCCACACAAACATCCATTAGCCATAAAATTGTTGCATCATCAATATTAGATGTCGTTGTCTTACCAGATTGTTTTTGCAAATTCGAGCAAGTGACATTTGCAGTCTGCATTCATTACTCATCTCGGAACAAATAAAGAAAATGTGCTTATATCCTTACAACAGGTGTTTGAGTCAAAACATTATACTTGTGTTTTCAACAATACAAATAATTGATTGAAGATGAAGTTACTTTGTGAAAATCCATTTTGATTTAAAAAATTATAAACACTTTTTATTACTTGTCTGATTTTCACTGTTTGTTATTTTTACAACTAGTTTTATCCTATTCGGACATTTTCAAGTAGACTAAATTATGCACAGATTTTACTTTCATTTAAATGTAAACTGAACTAAATAAAAGGATGGGTTATTTTATGGTTGATCATAATATAATTCAAATTTGTACAGATGTTATGTCTTTAAATGTAGGGGTTTCTCAAGATAGTAAATTATATTATGGTGTGATTTTTATTAACAACATTAGGTTATCTGACCAAGTTTAATAACGGAGAATTATTTAAATCTATTTGGTCGTTTAATGTGTTGCAATTTTTATTCCTATTTAATTTATTTATTTCTAGCGCTTCTAAGTTGTTTACTTTTCCCACAAATATGTAATATTTTAGGTTGACTGACGACCATCAGTTATTGTATGACCAGAATCTGTTAGGTGTTTATAAAAGTTAGAATGTTGTTTTTGTGTGTAAATATGTTCTCTATATCTTACTCCGAACGATCTACCTATTTGACCTACATATGCGGCGTTACATTCTGGACAATTTAACCGATATACACCACATTTTTTAGAGATATCAGTTTTTTGTTTTGCATTGAAAAGATATCTGCCTATATTTTTCTTAGAACTAAATGATGTTTTAATATTAAATTTGGAAAAAGTGTTGCTAATTGAATAAGAGAGTTGACGAGTTAACGAGGAAAAAGTTCAAACATACATTCCATTACCATATTCAGGTCAAATGCGGAAAAAAGTAGGCACTTATATGAAAGTGTGATCCTTACATTTTTATTTTTAACTTTTTTTAAAGGTTAGTATATTAAGCTATGCGTAATTTCTATGAAACTGCTCTAAATATTTGCTGTGTTTGTTTAAACCAATCTTTAATGTAGGAAATAAGACAACAAAGCGAAATAAGTAAAGCGAACTGCTGTTTCTTCTGTAAACTTGTATGAAAAAAACGAAACAGAAATAGTATCAACATCGAGAGAGTTAAATAGAGGCAAAATTTCAAGATTTGCAAAAAGAGACCGTATAAAGTAATTACGGATAAAAATTAATTTGCATCAGCTCTGAAAACTGATGATATCGAACTGAATACACCTGCAGAAAATATTACAGATGGGGAGCCTGCAGGGTATTTATTAACAAACACAATGCATACATGTTAACTGAATAAGTAATTTCCTCTCCAGAAATTAATCCACACAATGTCACATATCCTGCATTATCTGAACTGTTTAAAACCAGAGTGGTATAAATCAACTGATAGTCATTCTGAGAAAACTAGAGGTAAAGTTCAAGTCTAATTGTAAAATATGTGTAGCTCGTATTTCTTTGGCATTAGGTTTTTAATTCAAAAAGAGATGAATTTATCTTTATTAGCTTGGCTCAATAATTTATCAAAAACGATTGAAATCCGATTTTATAACCATTCTGGTTTTTAACGGCTCAACTTCTTTACCCCCAAAGACGCGTCTGAAACCACTGTTGGCGTCAGTATATTGAAGATACCTAACCAGAGAAAAATTAATATTAGTAGCAGACCCTATCGCCTGAAAATTAGTATTACCTTCCTTTATAAAATTGTACTTACTTATGTCCGGTTATTATTAAATAACCACATTAAAAAGATTTAAAAACTGTCAATAATAAAATATTACTATAACACAGAACTTTATTTAGCAAAACAATAAAACAAATACAGAACTTAATTGAGGTTAGGTTTAATGTCTAATAGGCATTCATAATTTGGAAATAGTGGTGTTCCATCTTGATTTCACAATACGCACTATTAGTGTTGACGTCATGGGTTGATGTAGGTCACGGTCCATTATCCAAACAAATTTTCCAAGCATTTGTTTTGACGTAAGCGACTTTAAAAGTGCAAGATTTTGATTTTATTTCACAATTTTAAGACAATCCAGGTATGTACATTATTAAAATGATCTTTGTTAAGTGTGTATCAGTTAAAATACTTACTAAACCTACGAAATTTTAGATTAGTAGCATTTTTATTAATACAGAATATTTAGCAAAGCTAACTTTAATAATTTACATACCTTGCTTCCTTTAAAATTGTGAAATAAAGTCGTAATCTTGCAGTTTTAAATTGCTTACGTCAAAACAAACGCTTAAGAAAGTTGTTTGGATAATGAACTATGATCCACACCAATCAAAACTAGCACTCTGACGTGAGACAAATATATCGTATAGTGCTGTCAGTGTAGGGAAACGTGAATCATGGTAATTCTACAGACTAGTACTGCACATCTATCTGTAGTTAGCTGACTGAATACATTATTCATTGTTTACATAAAAAACTTCACCCTCTTGAGGTTAATATCAATATGATTAAGTAAGCAGAGAAGTATACAGGCCTCTTGCAAACATTGGACCTACATACATATATCTATAAAACTGTTTCTCTTAGAAACTAAAGGGAATCGTGCCATATACCCCAAAAAGAAACGACATAGCTACGGTTTGCGGAATCATTGTTCTTCATCCTTCAGCCGGCCCGTTTTAATAAATTGACTGACGTCGGTGAGGGACATAGTGTAACTTACAAAGACTTACCTCTTATATCACGTCCAATGACAGTTGTTTATGGTTCTCAGCGTACACTTGCATCATTAATAAACTTTTCATGATATACTCTGCTGTTTGTGCAGCTAGGTACATATATATTTTATTTTCTGGCACTAAATGTTTAAAATAAAAAATCTGTAGACTCTCTATATAAATGAAACAAAATACACAATAGGCGAAATATTTTATTATTAATAATTGAATAATGAATGCTAAACATTTTTTAGGTTACCAAATTAAATAGCTAAGTATAAAAAAACAAATGCTTTATTGACGTCTCCAAATTATTAATTATGTGTTTTGTAGGCCAGTTTTTTAAATTTCCGTTAATAAATTTAGGAGTGTAAAATAATTATTCGTATTATTTTCTTTAAGCACTTTTCCTCAATATTTTAGAAAAATGTCGACACAGCGCTCTACTCACATGACGGTCTAAAAATAAAATAATTTAAAAAAAAGAAACGTTGAAAAATTTTAATTATTTTCGTATAAGAATAAAATATCAATGTCCTTGGTAATAATTAAATTTAGTACAAATTTCGTTTTGCATTATCCATAATAGGTATTCTTACTAAAAACAACTTGTGCATTTTGTTGTAACATCAGAAAACGCATCAGAAAATGCAAAAATATGATTTGAATACATGACAAGTATTTTTTATTTTCGAGTAACCCTTTTAATTTAATAGTAAATAATTAAGATGTGTAAATAATTTGTATTTTATATTTTGCACAGATATTCCAGTGTACCTTTTATTTTCAATAAACGTGAACTGCATTTTTCCGCTTCCATCACACCATGTTAAAATACAATAAAAACGAACAGAAAAATAAATAACGTTTATAAATACGCACTAATTGCACAATAAAATTAATAAAAACTGTTAAAATAACTACTTCATCTAGGAACAAGAATGAAGATTGTGTTAAATAATTGTATTCTTAGTATTAGAAGTGAAAAAATACTGAAGTTAAAAAAGTATTGACTCAAATTTTTATATTTAAGAAATGATTGTTGTGAATGGGAGAGCAGAGAATTTTGTACGCATTATATGTATAAGAAGTGGCCTTCAAGACAATCATTAAATCCCGAGTTATGAGCATCCAAAACAAGTCATAGGTTGATGTGGAGAAGAAACAGAAACAGAAACAGGTGAGGATTCTAATACCTACAAACAAAATTTCCTAGACTCAGTGAAGCGAAAATAAGAGAAGGTAATTTGGTTTGTCCTCAAATACGAAGCAGATTAAGAGGTCATCTGTTTGATGAAATACTCCACAGAAAGGAGAATATCGCATGAAATAAAGTTAAACTAGTAGCTAATACATTGCTTGGCAACAGAAGAGAGTAAATTACGAGAAATTGTTGAAAATCATCTCGCGGCATTTCAAGACTTAGAATACAATATTTCTGTAAAAGATTATTCCATCATTCCATTCTCAGATTTTTTTCGAGAGAATTGTGGCTCATTAATTGATGAACATGGGGAAAGATTTCATCAAGACATATCTGAAATGAAAACACGTTACCAATTAAAGTGGGGTTGCGCTATGCTGACCGATTACTGCTGGAATGTGACCGATCTAAAAACGCAGAATTTAGATCTACGAAATTTATGTTAACTTACCCTGTAACATCTTTTATTACGGATTATCTTAATACAGAATAGATTTCTTTATTAATTTTTTTTTTAGCTGTATCCATATCATATCTCTTGACGTGGCTTGACATTCAATTTTAAAACTAGAGTAAAGTATTTTTTTTAATGCGGACTTTTCAATTTATAATACAGTATGAAATGCAAAAAAAATATGGGAAATATGTTAGCATGTTATATACTAACAAACGGATATGAAACTACAAGCCTTTAATTTTTGCTCTCAAATGTTATTGAAACATATAGGAATATAATTTGTTGGTGTGAAAGATTTATGAACTGATCTGATATAAGTTGATTTTAATAGTGATTAAAATACCGGGACATTTTAACGTAACCTACATAAGATTCTTATTTTACTGCTAAACACTTTAACTTGGCGCTTTTATAGTGTATTATATGGAGTAAACAGAATATCTGATACGGTTCACTGTTTTTCTTGGAATTACAGAAGGACAGGTTACGTATGGTAACATGTGCCCTCAAGGCCTTAGATTGCTGCAATCAGATCCTTATTGCCATTGTGGTCTCAGATGAGAGGATACGTACAGTAAATTCATGCAATAATTATTTAGGAATGCTTAATATTCTTAATTTTTAATATTTATGCACGGATTCTGTACAATTAATTAAAAACTAAATAATTTATTACTGGTTTAAAATTTTAGGAGGGAGGTCATGTATCATAAAGAAACTTTACAGAATAGAGATAAGTAGAAATTACAACAGAGCAGAGATATTTCTATTGTTTAACTAATCTGGTCAAAAAACAGAAACCGAACACTTTAAAATTTCGTTGAATTTTGACCAGTTGTAATTTTTGGCGGTATGAACCGATTTGAACTTTCTTTACAGATTTTGAAAACCAATTTCATTAACGGTTGATATATGTATGTAATTAGTTTTTTTCAGAAAATTACAGCGTAATATATGAAACTGCAAATTACACCAAAAATCATTGTTTGCGCAAACATTTTTTTCTTCACTTATGGCAATGAAGTCCAATGCGTTTTCTCACAATCCTCATGAAATATTTTGATTTGGAGCACTGCAATTTGAAATTTCAATTGTTCTCGAAACAGTGCATTTTTGGCGCGTTTGTCATATCGGGCATATCTAGAATTTGGATGCCTAAACCGATTTCAACATTCCTTGCAGATTTTTAAAGCCCATTTTTAACTATAGAATTTGGTTTTCGAAATAAAAAAAGAACTAAAACAAAGTTTGTAATATACCCAAATTTAAATTAATTTATTTAGTTTAGGAACAATTACAATGGTAAACAAAAAAGATTAAAACTAATAACTTAATCGATGCAGAACATTTGCATAGAGTATAAAAACATTTATCAACTAAAAATAAATATGTTTATCCTTAATTATAAGTATAAACAAAAAATTGAAATTAACAATAGTTAAACAAAATTCGATATTCTGTGTGACCTCCATGAAACCGTATGACCTTGGTTTCTTCCGGGCATATCAGTTATTGAATCATTAATAAATCCCAGCAGTATACTTTTCACTTATTTATAACAACATTCACCAATTCATTTACATTCAAAAACTCACCCTCTTCTGTCTTTCCGTTCCAGTTTCATTCTACTACAAATATTTTCAATTGGAATCATATCTGGAGACAAAGCTGGCCAATTCATCCGTTAAATATAACTTTGTGAACGATTCTGGCACGATAGGAAGCGTTGTCATCGCCTAAGACCAAGTCTTCACCGAAATTTTGAACATCTCCCACCTCCCAACACTACCCTCGCTTCCATATTTTTTTCCAAAAATCTTTCGTTCCCTCCCACCTCTTCACACTAAAAGTCGTTCATCTGGCCTGTATAAATTAAACCAACTTTTATCCTTAGACAAGATGAAGACAAAAACCAGAAACCAGTCTGCGAATGGCACATGCTGCAACCTCAAGAAGTTTTTCCATTTATTTGGTAAAAATATTTTACTAGTGGGTAATCACAATCAAAGCTTAATCGCTTCTCTTTGAGTGGTACAAATTTGCAAATTACTAGAGATCGGGAGGTAGCGATAAATACCAGAGACGACTTTTACTTACTTGATGAAATATTCTCAAACAGTATTAAATGATAAAATATTCTTTGATATGTAGGTATTATGCAATAAATATATTTTCTTTATAAAGATGAGAAGAAAATATTAAAGGTAAAATCCAATAGCAAGCGTCTGCTTGCGAGGTCGCTTGTCTATCACGTTTACGCTCACTGCCTCTCCCTCTAAATAAATAGTGTTGGATAATACGTACATAGATATGTAAACGGTGCGAAATTAAAGACAATGGAGGTGAACTTTCTTAAAATGTCTTGTTCAATTCCTTCAGAGGATAAAGTGAACTTGTGGATTAATGGTTTCCCGGAGTTGTAATTCCACGGTACAGAATTATATTGCACAGACTATAAAAACTGGCTTTCGTGCAACATGAAAACATTAAGAGACGCACTTCCTCATACAGTCATAAAAAGTGTGTAAGTGGTAGTATTACTTCTTAGTGACGGACAAACAAATTTTAACTCAGATTTAGTGGAAATGATTGTTGGGTGTAATATATCATGGACACAACTACATAATCCATTTAGAGATTTTTTGCAAAAGTGTATTAGTAGACAGTGTAGCAATGTTCAGGTACCATCAGAAACTACACTAAAAAAAATCTCAGAGATGTGACAGTATTGGACAAATAATTTATACTGAACTAAGTGACAAATACGTCTCGATTAGCGTGGATGAAACCACCAATACTTACGGCTGGAAGGTGGCAAATGTTTTAGTGAGTGTATTGGATGAAAATTGTTCAGTGCGCGGACATTTGGATTTCATCCAAAATACTAGAAAGTATAAATTCTAGCACTATGCCAGATGCAGTTCACTGTACTGCAGTGTACATTTTTCAATTATCGGGAAACATTTCTGAGGCAGTAAAACAAATTATTCTAAACTGTTCTGAAAAGTAATCTGGGATTTCTTACGGTATCAAGTTTAGTGAATCGCTTAAATGGCAAAGAAGTAGACCTTTCTACACAAGGCAGAAATATGGAATCTGAAAAAGTGCAAAGATTTTAAATATGCGCCAATTATATATGTCGATGTTGAGGGGTCCTTCTCACAATACAAATAGATTTTAATTAGAGGCGCTGGAAATTAACTCCGGAACATTTACAAAAAATATTAGTAGTATACTTTTGCACTTGCGATTGATAGTTAAAAATACATGTGTGTTAGTGTTACATTCATCAATACTTGCAACCCTATTCGTATTAACTTTGGATGTTACCGAAGTCCCCAAAATAACCACAATGTAAGATAATTGTGTCATATATGCATGAACATTTTATTCGGTAACACATCACCTAGAGACAATCCTGAAATTGACCATTTATCGCTGCCTTCAACACCGAAAAGTGTGTGTGGCAACTTCATTTAATCTTCAACTAAATAAAGTGAGACTTTGTACCTTATTTAGGTATTATTTTTAGTATTTATTACTATTTGTATATTAAAGTTATTATTATTATTATCAGTATTTTACTCACTTATTTAAGATCGGCTTAATTTCGCTACCAAGACCAATCACTAATGTGGCGCAAAAAGCCCCTCAATGCTTGAGTAAACACTAGCACCACTAACCTGTTAATTTTCATGATCCCCCCACTGTACTGTTGAACAGATATCTTTAACGTGCACACATCGCAGATTTACTGAATCCATAGTTTTACTTCCCTTTTGAAAGTAGTGGTGGGAGCAGGTCTACTCATCTATTCTACCTCATCGATTTGATCCGGCCCAAATGTGAACTCATATTGTCAGAATAGAAAGAAGCTTCACTGTCCGTCACATCCCTGAGCCGATAGTTTATTATTTATGACGTGGGATTAAAATTGACATATTATTTATCACATTTGATCCCGCTTGACCTCATCCATTTCAGATTTAAAATTTTAAATGGGATCCAACCTACTCTTTGTTATACATTCAATTAGGTTATTTTAAAATTGCTGTTTTCTAGTATGAAGAAAATAGAAGAAAGTAGTTACTACAAAAAAAAAAACGTTTTAGTATCTTACTATATTCTCACTATTTACTGCCCTGAATCTGTCACAAATTTATGTCATGCTATTTTGACATACGATGTACATAAACATTTTCATAAAATCACTTATATTATCTTCAATATGGCTTTTCTTCTTTTTTGTATTTGTGTCATTGATCTAATTGTTGTCATCTGAATTATAAATTTATTGCAAGTTTTGTTGACTTTAAAAGTAGAGAAGTTCTGAAGCCGTGAATATGGTATAAATATAACGTTTCATGTGGTAAATTGTTGGGGTGTGGTCAATTAAAGAAGAAAACCAGTTCCAAAAATATGTCGACGGTTCGTCTTTATTTAAGACATCCTCAGGATTTTTTGTATAGCCACGTACAATGAATGAACAAACAATTGTTTGTTCATTCATTATACGTTGCTATTATGAATGAACAAACAATTGTTTGTTCATTCATTGTACGTGGCTGTTATCTTATTATTATTGTCTTATACCTATTTGCTTATATATTTAGTTGTTTAGTGTTTTACAAGGAAAATCTATACAAAATAGTCCTAAGGTTGTCTTATATTTTTGAAACTGGTTTTCTTCTTTAATTGACCACACCCCAATAATTTACCACATTTAAAACAAGGGTCATTAAATAATTTCAAGATATAAATATAACCTCTATATCATCACCGTGATTATAAATAAAATGGCTACTACAATTATCAAGAAAATTGATGCAAGGAATGATAAATACTGCAATTCAAGATTATGTCTTGACTCGTTGACTTTTTTGATAGCTATATGTATGGCAGACGCCTGTCAAACTGGCAAAAATCACGCTATGGTGAACTATATTTATCAAAAACAGTTTCCACGCCAATCGATTCATTTATTTATGTTAAAACAAAAAACACGTCAGCAGACGAAGAAATTAGTAACAACTTCAGAGCTGTCAAAATCCAATTTTGAAGAACATTTATCAAGGAAAATGCTGTTAGAAATAATAAAAACGTCTATTTTGCATAGAAAATAAAAATAGTTTAAAAAATAATAGAAAACGTAGAAACACAATAATGTTTTGAAAACATAATAATCTAAAAATAACGTCAAATATGTATAACTATAAGAAAGACTGTCATACAGTCATATATATTATATATGACTATACTACAAGGAACATACAAATATTCCATTAACAAAAGGAACTCAAAATACTAGAAATTAAAATGACAGTGATCGTACATCAGGTACTGTATCAAAAAAAAATTTAAATTTATATAATTATAAAACAAAATCAACATTCATTAACTTAACGAAAACATACACTCTAGTATATGAAAATTACCCAAATTATTTACCTACATAAATATATATGGTAATATCACAAAAAATGTGTTAATATCACTTTAAAAATGAAAAAGAAAAAGGAAATGGCAAATATAAAATTTAAAATAATGTTGTGCCCTACTTCTATCCTTTGTTGTTTGGATCATTGCGCGTACGTCACAATTACAAGCTGTATGAAATAAATAAATAATAAGAGCAGTAGCGCATACTGGAAAACAATATCTTTTATGTATTCCAACATTGAGATAAGGCATACCCTAAATTTCACCAACCACCACTGAGTGCATGTCAATGCTCAAAGGTAATTTTCAAGTTAACTTATCGGTCAGATGTCTTAGCCTGCCTGTATCTATATCTGCTTATCCTATAAATGTATTGATGCGGACGCCGTATCTAATTTGATACAAACGCAAAGATCCAAACAACAAAGTATAAGTAGCTACAATTTGCAAAAACAACAAAATACAAACCTAGATACAAACGTTTATATATTATTATTTAACTTATTATTGCATTATCCTTTTCAATAAAAAACTTCTATATACCTTTTGCCTCATTTTTTGTGTATTAGTATCTGGATACTATTTCCCTCACTAAAAGGTGTAAAGTTTTTAGATATTTCTTCTGTAAAAACCAGAGGTAAAAATAAATTGAAATATGCAAAAATCTATTAAAAAAGAGATATTTCGAGATGTCACGGCGATACGTGCTCCAATAGTAATAAGCAAAAAAAAAAAAGCATCTGACATTAAAAACCGAATTAGTACCCATGTACTATTTCAGTCACATTAAGGTTAAAGGCAAATCTCAATGTTCAATTTGAAGAAAATAGCTCAGACGTTCTTAGATTAGATTAACCTTCTATAGAGATTACTAAGAAATAGTTTCATCATCGAACACATCATTAATAACAAAATCTCTCAACTGGTAGTTATTCATGATTTTTACAATAAGGGTAATCAATAAAAATAAGACAAACATATTACTTTGACCACTTAGACTAGTGTCATTTTAATTGGTAAAACGATATCACTATTAAAAAGACAAGGTTGACCTGCTATTACTTTATAATGCTTACAAGAGATAAAATTAAAATACAGAGATGGACTGAAAACTTTTTATTCCAATGTGGATTAAATTTTGACAAAATTTGCATAGAAGCACTAACCAAGGAACTGTAGAAAACTAAATTAAACAGATTTTCTATGTACACTATATATATTTACACTTATTATACATAATAGTAATAATGGAAAATCATTTGCATAAAAGCGTGTTTAAATTAGACGTAACCAAGGTTTACTTAAAATCCGGAAGCGCAAAACTACACTCACCGGCAAAAAAGTCGGCCACCTAAAATATTTTAAACATTTGGTATTCAAGAACTTTTGTAATTTTTCACCGATTTTGATTATTTTTTCAGCATGTTGTAAAGAAATTCATATCTGCTGACGTGCTATCCGATCATAGGTTAGTTTTTTGTTGGTTAAATATCTAAACAAGAAAATTAACATAAAAACTAGTAACATTTAGAGACTTTTTCAATTTTAATATTAATGAATTTCAGACTTACATTAAAAATTTACCTTGGAATAATCTGATTCTCGAACTTAACCTCAATAAAAAAGTTGACATTTTTAATCAGTTCATTACTATTGCGTTTGATTTGCATGCACCTCTCAAAACTGTCAGAGTTTCAAAACTTAAGGCCCCTTGGCTGACGGAAAATTTAAAATTACGTATTAGAGGAAAATAAAATGCTCTCAATATATATCATACTTCTAACCTTCCTACTGATTGAGAATATTACGAAAGGCTTTGCAACTTTGCTTTAGCCACAATTAGTACTGAAAAAAAGCTTATTTAAACAGCATATGTCAACAAAATGCAAAGAAAAGTTGGAATGCCTTAAGAAATTTTAATATTGTTAGTAATCAAAAGTACAATAACATCCCTCTTCATTGTTAATAAGATTAGGATCGGCCAACGACCCTAATCTTATTAACAATTTTTTACATCACTTATACAACCTAATTCATGTGCTAAATGTATTGACTTTTATGAAAATAATACGTTTCGTGAAAACATTACCTTTAATTTTAAGTTGGCTACTGTTGAGGAGATCCCAGATATACTGTTTAGTTTAAATTCTAATGCTTGTGGTGTGGATGATATATCAGCTATAATGTTAAAATACTGTACCCTGTTTATTGATTCTTATTTAACACATATTATTAATTATTCTATTAAGAAAATATATATTTCCAAAACTATGGAAAATCGCTATAGGATGTCCCATTACTAAGAAAACCGATCCTTTGGAGCTTTCAGATCTAAGAGTAATTAGTTTACTATCTTGTATATCGAAAATTTTATAAAAAGTTATTTATAAACAAATTTGTGATTTTGTTAACTCTAATAATATTTTACCTTTCTCGCAAAGTGGGTTTAGAAAACAATACAACACAGGTTGGCGTTAGCACATGTAACTGACGATCTCTTAACTGCCACTGATCAAAGAAAAGTTAGTGTGCTGATGTTGCTTGATTTCTCGAAGGCCTTCGATACTATAAATCATAGGTTAATCTGTTCAAAATTAAAATATAACGGGTTTTCAGATTACTCTGTATCTTTTATTAAATCATATATTACCGAGAGAAAACAAAAGATTAATCTTGACAATAATTTCTCTGATTTTTCAAATATTACTGCAGAGGTTCCTCAAGGTTCCATTACTGGTGTTCTTCTATTTATTTTGTATACGGCCGATCTATTATAATCGTTAAAATGCTGTAAGGTTCAAGCCTACGTTAACGACTCACAAGTATATTTTAGCTTCTTAGTGAAAGATAACGTTCAGGTTCAGGATCATATCAATAGTGATTTAGTTATAGTGTTTAAAATATATGAAAATCATAGCCCAAAGTTAAATTCAAATAAATCCAGCATTATGATATTTGGATCAAAATCTAAAATAGATGATATAAACACTAACATTAATATTAAAATCAATAATTTTGCTCTTCCCTTTACTACTTGTGCAAAAATCTCGGTTTAGTTTTAGAAGAAGATTTTAGATTTAAAAGTCATGTAAATAATTTGCTGAGAAGGTCGTTTGTAGCTATGAAACGTCTTTATGCGAATAGATTTATATTAATACAGATTTAAAAAAATTATTATTTGAGTAAATCATTAATTTTGACGAATTAGACTGAGATCTGACAAATTTATTTATTGTTATCCGCACCACGAAGTGTCAGTCAAACAATAAATAATTAATAATTTTTGAAGTAGAATGGCGATTTTGAGACTTATTTTCTGTCAGTCCGGCTCTGCCAAACTACTAAAAAAATTAAGTTGCGCTCCCTACACGTTCATATATTCAAATGGTATCACAAGATGAGTCGTAGGAGCAAGAAGGATGTTAACTTGAACAGTGGCTGCGTTCATTAGTCAAGTAGACTGCTATGTGTGCGGTCACTAGTTTTAAATCACGTATCAGTAGTCTGGGTTATTGAAAAATATCTAACTCTTTCAGAATTTGTATAAAATTTATAAAAAAAGTTATTTAATTAAACCGGTATGATTTGTAAAATCATCTTCCAAACATGGTAAACGCTTCAGCTTCATATTTACAAAAATAAAATAATTATATTTTCATTAAAAGACTAAAATTTAAAACTAAAGCGATTTATTTGTTAAATATAAGGCTCGACATTCACAAGACTAATTGAACTGATCGTGATCATCCATAGAATGGTACTCGATCCAATGTATTTAAAGAGTAACACTGATCATTCCCCAGCGATTCGTCAACCATCACTCAGCAATGAATGAGTATTTCACACATTAAACTCATTTACTGCTGAACAATAGCTGACGAAACGCCGGAAAACAACTATGCATACACATAGTGATAATTTGAAAATTTTCAAATTGAATAAAAATTGATTGAAAATTATAAATTAAGTACTAATAAAGGTAGGTATATAATAAAAATTATAATATCAAAACATTCCAACAGAGAGGGTAAAAGTTAATTTACAAAATGGTAATACATGCTAGAAATAATACCTATAGGTGTCAAAGTCGAAATCCTCTCAAATTTATTTAATTAAAGATTAATTAAATAATGAAGATTTGATATCTACAGGCATTATTTCTAGTATTTATTGCTATTTTGTAAATTATAAATTAAGTGTAGATATTGAATATACGTTAAACTTACAAATAGTTTCACTAATAAATTAGCAGAAATCACCAAAGAATGTAGTTCCACCATTCTGTCAACGTACCGTGGTAGAGCATCCAATTCTATCATTTGTAACTGTTTAAATTGATATCACATACGGGAATCATGTAGTAAGAAGGTAAGGTTGAGGTTGCAGGCCACGGAAACACATACACTCGTTAGTTCTGCTGGGTATGTTTCGAATAAGTTGGTCTATTTTCTCCCAGACTGCTTTGACCTCATGCCAATGTTGCTCCAAATTTATGAGATAAAACGACCGAGTTCGATGGAGTAATGTAATGTTTCTATAAATGAAGAATTAAACAAGGACGATAAGATCTCTGTCCAAAAGTGTAAATTCGCTTCCTGTGGCAGCCAGCCAATCATTTCCAGCAAACCTAAACATGGTAAATTGGTTTCTTATACCATAGTTCTAAGATGATCATCTCGTTCAGTCAGTATTCTAATGCTTCTCTAAAGCGTTGATGTATTCTGTTCTTTCCAAACACGCCAACGGTTGAAGCATTTCGACCAATTATTCTATTTATGAGCGATTTGCTGAAAATAAATTCCTTCATACACTTCAAATATATTACCTTTTTAATCTCACTCAGTTGCACAAAATTTTCACATGCTCGGATCCTTGACATATTTTCCAAGATATTTTAAACACAACAAATGAGTTTTGACTAATTGTACAGAGGGAAAACGATAAAATCAGTAAAAGAATTAAAAGAGTTAAGGTGAAAATCTTGTTAGGCCTTCATAAGAAGCGCTCTCCCTAGTATGCCAAATTCACTAATATTCAATAAAAGTTCTTCCTTAGACCTCCCAAATATTAAACACGATATTTTAGATTTACATCTTGAGTTGTGTTCGGGAAAATCCTGCCACACCACAAACCACAGATATACAAACACATAGACGCACTGATACACAAACAGTCACACCGAGGGCATATCGGTTCGGATAAATTTTCCATTTTTGTACCTCAAAACTACTCAAAATGTTAATTTTCAGGATAATTTGGTACCTTCTACGATATCAACACTTTCTCTGCTATAGATAATTTAGATAAAAAAAGTAAAAAGTCTGTCTCGGCAGCACTTTCTCATCGTCATAATTTGACACGAACGAAATAAATTATTTAAAAAAAAATATCATGCTCATTTATTTTATTTATAAAAAAACATAAATAAGATAAAATAGGTACATAAGATCAATAACATAAATGAAATGGACATTGGAAAAAAAAATTAATGGAAATAGGATAAATGGGACAAATAAGATAAATAAGATAAGCAAGATAATCTAAATAAACAAGATATACATATACAATAAACAAGATAAATAAAATAAACAAGAAAAACGCGATAAATAAGATACAGAAGATGACCGAGATAAACGAAATACAATAAATAAACAAGATAAACAAACAAGATGAACAAATTAAATAAAACAAACGAGATATATGAGGCAAACGAGATAAATGGGATAAATTGGAAAATAAGATAAGTGAGACAAACGACATAAACGACACAAACGAGATAAACAGCATAAGGGAAAAAACGAGACAAACGAAATAAAATAATTTATTTCTCACTCACTTCAAATTGAATATTTTAAGAAAGTAATGTCGAGACGGACTAATATACTTTTTTTTATCGAGTGAACTTAATTTTAGACCTTTTTCCGTTCGGTATATATCCTCAATCTAAAAAATTTTTATTTGGAAAACTTGAGCTCCCGTGAAATGTGCCATCACTCTTGCACCAATTTCACAGATATTCAGTAAGATTTTTTCTCCTCAGATAGTACATAGTTTCAGATTTCCAATTTGAGACTGGTTCGATTAAATCGTAGCACGACAATGACTAGCGACGCCTGGACACGCAGACATACAGACACACACACTCACGTACATACAGAGACACATAGAGGGCATGCCGATGCGGATAAATTTTCTATTTTCGGGTCTCAAAACGTCCATATTCATCACAATCTAGAACTTCATTTTTTTCCACAATCTCTATCTATACATAGATGAGACCTATCATCGAATTGTTGAACTGAATACAAGTGTTCAAAAAACAGTCGAATTATTTTCACATCTCTCTTTCTCTCTCTCTCTCTCTCTCTCTCTCTCTCTCTCTCTCTCT